>VZRE01008851.1:49989-64803 GCA_013396775.1 Cephalopterus ornatus
GCCCCAGTGCCCCGATCCCCGCCGTGTCCCCAGCCCCGGTGTCCCCGCCCCGTTCCTGTTCCCGTTCCCATTGCCGCCGCCGTGTCCCTGCCCAGGTCTCACCATGGCGGGTCGCAGAGCTGCTCTCAAGGCCGTGGACTGGGCGGCCTTCGCCGAGCGGGTCCCCCCGAACCAGCGGGCCATGTACAACGCGCTCAAGACCCGCAGCGACGCCCTGACGGCGCGGTGAGTGCCCGGCCGGCCCCGGCACGGCCCGTCCCGCTCCTCCCGGGCCGCTCAGCCCCCGCTGCGAGCGCTGTCTGTAGTCCTGCGGGAGCGTCCCGCCAGGTATTAAAGCGGGTCACCTTGAGGCGGCCGGTGGCTTTTTCTGGCGAATCGTCTTTAGTTAATCTTCCCCAGGGTAAACCCGGAGCTGCGGTTTTGCAGGAGTGCTTTGCTTCGGCGCGTTTAGGAGGTTTTTAGAAGCTTTGTTATTCTGTTAAATGCTGTACGGATTCACGTGCGGTTCTCAAATCCTCGGTTTTCAAGTCCTTCGGCATCCACTGCCTGGTACAGCTGCAGTTGATGTTGCTGGTTGCCTGAGGCTCAGTGTTGTGGAACTGCTCCCTCCTTACTTCAGGGAGTTTCGGATGTGCTGAGTGAAGCAGGGCAGAGCTGCAGGCTGAGCTCTCTGTCCAGAGAAGCCTGTTCCAAGGACAGAGGGACTTGCAGAAATGGCATGTTAATGGCAAACCTGAAAATATTTAAACTAAACTGAACAGGCTCTGCTGGGTCTCAGGTCACTGCTCATGTTTGTTGTCCTCCATACCTTCAGGTTGGCAGCGCTGCCAGAGAAGCCCCCGGCCATCGACTGGGCTTTCTACAAGGCTAACATTGCCAAGGCTGGCATGGTGGATGAGTTTCAGAAGAAGGTCAGTCTCTTTGCCAGCTGGAGCAACCTCTCTAGAGGTTCCATTGGGTGGTGTGAAGAGGAAAACCCCAGGATTGGCAGAAGAAGTTGGTTTTGTCACTATGAATATTGGCCTCCCAAGACTAGGAGCACTTGCTGACCTCAGATGGGTCTGAGAGCTTTGTCTTTGGGGAAGTGAGTCTGTGATAGGAAAGATCTTTGGAGTTAGACCTTTCTGCTTCCTTACAGTGCTATGATGAATGTGTGGTGGTGGGTGTCGTGAGGGTGGTGGGCAGGACAGAGGAGAAGGCTGGAAGCTCCTGGATGAGCAGTGCTGTCTGGAAGGGACATGGGACAGCTGCACTGATCAGCTTTAGTTCATTAACCTACATGGTTGTGAGCAAATCCTAGGAATAAGGGAGGGAATGCCGCATATTCTCGGTGTGAACGATTATTTCAATCAAACCTTATAAAAACTTCTCTTTCAATTTACAGTTCAGTGCACTGAAGGTTCCTGAGCCTGTGGATACCCAAAGTGCCAAGATCGATGCCCAGGAGAAGGAAGCTGTAAGTGTTTGAACTATTCCCTAGTGCTGGGGTTTACTCTGCCTTCTGTGAGAGTGGGAAGGGATGTTCTGGATGTGCCTGCGCAGGCACAGCCTGAGCCAGAGCACAGCTCTGCCCTTCACAGGTGCCTATCTCTGCCTTTTGGCTGAGCAAGGGGGTCTCTGCACAGGGAAGGGTTTGGCTGTTTGGGATTTGACTGAGATTCTCTCACCCAGTATAATGATGGTGGGTTTTAATGCCAGTTTAAAGCACGAGGGTGCAGGTTCACCCTGGGTCACTGTCATCATCATAACCACGTTCACTACATCCTCTGCTTTCCTCAGGCCAAGAGTAGTGCTGAGTATATTCAAGCTTCCAAAGCTCGGATTGCCCACTATGAGCAGCAGGTGAGGCTGGACTTTCCTTGGGGAATACTGTCTGTAACCCACCCTGGCACACCCCTTGTTCTCACGAGTGTGTGCTCTGCTCCGTGCTGAGCACTGACTGGTAACGTGCCTGTCTCTGCTTCCACTGCAGCTCCAGAAGCTCAAGAACATGATTCCCTTTGAGCAGATGACATTTGAAGACTTGAACGAAGCCTTCCCTGAAACCAAACTGGACAAGGAGAAATACCCATACTGGCCCCACAAGCCCATTGCTGATCTGTAAACTGGTCTGGGAGAGGTTCAGTGACTGTCAGACTCGATGATCTTATAAATAAAGAGCTTTCTCTCCTGTCCTGTGGCTTAGATCTTAGACATGAGTTTTGAGGAATGTGGAGCAATACACCAACTTGCAAATATCCCACTTTTCCTCAATTTTTTATTTTCTACTTGTGAGCTTGCTTTTGTAGCAAGGACCAAGATCCCACCCTGACCTGCTCGTCAAACTGAGTCCTGTCACATCCTCTGTAAGGCAAATAAACCCTGTGTGTAACCACAGGGAATGGAGTTCTCCTGCCCTTGCAGGCAGACAGTTGCTTAGAAGTTGAATGTGAGAAGCCTTTTGGGATGCTGGAGTGTGTTTAGCAGTGACTCTGTGTGTCTGGAGTGTCTCAGGAGTTCTACAGGCAGACATAAAGGATTGTTTTCTAGGCTGGTTGTGGCTGTTTAGGAGAAGCCATTTGCACCAGGAGTTGAAGTAGAGTTGATATGCTGAGATGCATATAAAAACCGCTTATATTTTAGTTATTTTTTAAAACCATTTAATCCTGGTGATCTTATTATTCTCTCTCTCGTGGGTTTCTGAATGCTGCTGATCTCACTGGAACTCACAGAAACAGTAGTACAATCACTTCAGACTTACATTGTTTTATTTAATTATTTGAGGTGGAATTCTCAAACACCTTTCCCTGAAATGGAAATAATCTATAAGAGCAGGGAATCAACCGCCTTTCCTGTTGGTCATGTTTGAGGTAATTGTAGATGGGTAGAATGGAAGTGTTACCCCAGATTTCACAGTTGTTTTATTCCAATACCTTGCTAGCCCACAGTAAGAACGTCTGTAGTTCTACTGAACCAGAGTACAAAGCACTACAAATGCAGATCTTGGGTCCCGTGGGTTTGGGTTTTAATTTTATTTAGGCAACTGAAACAACTGCAGCTCTGTGATTCAAGCAAGAACAAACTACAGCGGAGGGGTCAGAAGTGATACAGTGGGGAACAACTGAACTAGCACTGTGCAGAGCTGGCCTTTAGCTGCTCCATTTTACAGAAATAAGAGTAAAAAAAAACAGGGACAGGAAGAAGTGGCTGTAGAGAAGGACCTTCTCCAGAACTGGCATAAACGAGTCCTGCTCCTGCGGTCGCCAGTGGCTCTTGGCAGGTTGCCCTCCTCCCTGGGCCTTCTTGGGAGGGCTCAGATGCTGGAGACCTTCCTTGGCCAGGTGTGTCACGGGCTGGTTGCCCAGGGATGTCTTGGCCAGCTCGGCACCCACGTCTGCGGGGAGCAAAGGGCAGTGTCAGCACAAGGGGGCTGGTAGGGCCACCACTGCTTGCCCTGAGCAAACCCACCCTTGGCTCAAACAAACCTGCAGTGAAATGCACCAAACCTGCTTTGTTCAAGAGGTTCTGGGTTGTTTTACGTCGCCGGAAGCTTTTCAGAACCTTGTCCAAGCGCCGGGATTTGCGCTGCTGGTACAGCAGGAAGAAGGTGTCCAGCACAGCCATGATCATGAGCAGGAAGGTGCCCAGGAAGAACAGCACTGCAGAACAACAGGAAAACAGAGAAAGCCCTGGATAATTAGCATTTTCATACGTAATCCTGCCTGCTTCAGTTTCCTAGTGGGGAATGGAGGAAGTGTAACTCCAGAAACTGATAAAGTCCTGGCTGTCCATGACTGCAGTGTTCATAAATGTGCTTATAAACACCCTTTCTTAGGGCTGGTGCCTGTGCAAAGATCAGTTTTGATTTGATAAAGATGGGTACCTATTACAGGTGGTTTGTTGGAGGAAGTTGGGAGGCTGTTGTTGAGGATCACAGCCAGCATGGAGCTGCCAAGGATGATGGCGATCTGGAAGTTGATTTTCTCCTCGAGAGAGCTGGGTCCAAACAACACAGCCATGTCCAGCAGGTACAGGGCACACGTTGGGAGGATCAGGTTCAGAATGTACAGAGTGGGTCGTCTCTCCATGGAAATCTGTTGAAGAAGATGGGCAAAATTTAGGTGAGCAGGAGGTAACTTACTGTGTTGGCAAATGCTGGTTCCCTAATGTGAAAAATGGTCTGATTTTTTCTTTTTTTGTGGGAAATCAGTGCAATATAATACAAAACTGCTGCCATACCAAGTAGGTGATCACAGAAAATCCTTGGTCATCCAGAATTTCTGTGTATTCAATGATGCTCAGGTTGGTGAACTTCCATTCTCCATCGGTCAGGAAGAAACTCTGGCTGTCTTTCATGCTCTCAGATGCTGTCCGTCTTGTCTTCATGACAAGGTCTCTTACTGTTTGGGCAGGAGCAGAAGAGGAGAGATGTTGCAGAATTTAGGTATTTACTGGAGATCAGTTATTCCTTTCTTTGTCCTGGGTGCAGATGGGGAAGGGCAATGTTTCTTGCACTGCTGGAGTTTCTTAACCCGTCTGGGGGAAATTAAAAAAGACTCTGGGAAAGAGTCTTGGCTGGGAATTGGAATCTGAGGGGAAATCCCTGGTAAGTCAGGACTGTTGTCTTTTTTGGGTGGGACCTGGCGGGTTTTATGTCAGCTCTATTTATATTTCAACCCTTCCTGTTGGGATAACTCTGACTGCAGTTTGGATTGCTGCAACAGTCCTTTAATAGTTGGATTCGATGGGATTAGAGCTCTTTTCCATCCTTAACGATTCTATGATTAATTTTCTCTCGTTTCCATGGCTTTCAGATGGGTTTAAAGATCAGTCCTGCAAAATTGTATGTGAACAAGTAGTGGTTTTGCAGGAGGCCTCCTGGTCTCTTGATTTTTAGAGACCAGTCCTGGGAGGACTTGCCACAGAACATCCAGATTCTTCCAGAGATATTGCTTGGAAATGTGCCAGAACAGTATGTCAGTGTTTTAACTCATTTTCCCTGGTCTTGCATGACCTCGGCCCTGCAGTGTGAGAGTGTAGTGCTGCCCAGGAACCCAGGAGTTACCAGGGTCTATCTCATCTCTTCCTCCCTCTGCAAATTCACCCCAGAGGTGGTAAAACTGAGCCTGCAGCTGTACCTGGGTAGAGAAACGAAGCTACGCTCAAGTTGCACGTCTGGGTGTCAAAGGGGAACTTGAGGATTATCAAACTGCACGTCAGGGTGACCTGGAAGGGCCGAGTGGAGTTGAAGGTGCCGTTGTGCATGAGGACCATGTAATTCATGTCTGAGTTTTGCCCGTCCACTCTGCAGGAAACAGAAGGGGAGAGTAACTGAGCTCTGAGATGCCGCCTGTGCCTCAGTCTCACCCAACCCTGGCTGTGAATACACTCTCAGGGGCTTCTGTGGCATCACCCAGCCATGGGATGCTGCAGTGAGGAGAGGAAACCAGGAGTGGAAAAAGGGCTGATGAGTGCCTTGGGACTAAGGTTTGTTGTAATTTGCATCTCCAAAGCAAATCCTGCCTCTCTGCCCTCTGCTTCCAGTCTCATCTGGGGCAGGGGCTCATTGCCTCTCCCTCCTTCCCTGCTCTGGAGAACTGTTTGTGGTGCCCATCCCTCTGTCAAACCCTCGAGCTCTGTCCTATATCTTTCCACACACTGCTAAGGGTCACTTTATTCCACAGCACTCCCGGTCTCTGCTGCTGCCTCAGCTTTAGCTACAGTACAGATGGGGCATTTCTGGAGATCTCATAATATTACAGAGCCACAAAGTGCTTTGTATAAACTGTGGTCACCATTAATCTAAATTACGAGGTTCTTGGTTACAGAGAGCTCATGGGAACAACTTTCAGCCATATGAGTTTACCCCTTCTCCTACAATACCAACAGTCTGCACCCATTGGATATCTCTTAAGCCAGTGGATAAAAATGAAAAGGGAACCTACCGCTCTAAGATGAAGATGGGGGGAGACCAATATGTATCCAGGGGCAGAATGACTTGGGAAATGTTACAGAAATCCTGCGGGTCCCAGGTTGCGAAAGGGTTTTTCCACTCCTGGGGGAAGAAGTTGCAGGAGAGAAATGAATGCTGGGCTCGGCACCAGCCGTTGTGAAGGGCATCACCGGAGAGAAACGCTCTTCAGCCACCTACCAGGTTCAAGACGAAGTAAAAACTGACAGTTTGGAGCTTTTCCACCTGGAGAAACAAAGGGATGATATTTAGCTGATTTTCTCAGGTGTATCCAGTGCAGAGCCCAGAAGCTCTTCTCCGTGGCTCCTGCAGTGGACAGCACAGATTGCAGGAACTCAGCTCGGGAGGAGAGCTCAGGGGTTTTGGCCCTACAGCTGAAGAGTAGGAGCAAACAGTCCAATGGTTCGGAAAAAATAATAGATTATTGCTAACATTTCCATGGTGGTGTCCTGCAAGTGCATAGCTCCATTCAGGAACGCCACAGGGTGTTTTTGGAGCCTGCTACGAAGTAGGCTGCTTGTCTGCATGTGCCTTTCAACTTTTCCCTGGAAGGAGTGGGAGAAAATACTCTAGATCTTCCAAAAGCACTTTCAAACAGCAGAAAGCAGAAGAAGAGGAAGGGGCTGATTCTCATCCCCATGGCCTTGCTGGCAGAAGACTCAACCCCCAGTCTAGCAATTGCCCAGTTTTCTGTTATAAAGACTCATTTTGGGTTCTTACCACAGAGAGAATAGCCATCAGCATGAAATCCAGCTTCACTTCCATAGGCTCCTTCAGGTTTGTCTTGGGCAGTATGTAGGTGTGCAGCTTGTCCTGAGAGGAGATGTTCAGGTAGTCAACAATGTCATAGTAGGTGCAGAGGTACTTTGGAGCAGCCCCTGCTAGAGAGAGAATTCCACTTGAAACACAAAAAGCTCAGGCAGGATCTCAAACTGTGAGAGAGAGACGCACCAAAAGCGAAAGGGTGTGGAGCTGTGGATGTGAAAAACATCATTAACACACAAAAATCCCTTCTCCAAAAAAACCCCTAGAGGAAAACAGAATTCCTCGAAGTTTTTCCATCCCTCTTACACTTACCTGTCCCAAGAGAAAAGGTGAGGATGGCTACAAAAACTTGCTGCATTGTCTCCTGCTTCCAAATAAGGAGGCGAATGGTACCGTGTGTCTTATGAACGGGTCCAGAACACGTCATTTATTATGTGGAAGTTGATTTGATATTTATTAATGATGGATGGATTTTTGTAAATAGAAACTAGACAATTTATGTTTTGGAAAGAAGGATTTGCTAATGGTTTTCTGCACTCAGCTGGCTCTTGGGAGCAGCCTTTAGTTGTGGTAAAGGAAAAATAAGGTCATTAAAAAAAAAAATCCAACAATTTGAGGGAGAGGAAAAGAAAGGGCCCATTCCCACAAAGAAAAGGCAGGGAGCCAGAGCTACTCAGAATCAAATTTTGCCTCATTTACAGGGCTGAGAGTCTGCTGAGAGTCCACTGAAATGGAAGAGGAATTAGTGCTTGTGTGACACGAGGAGTGCTGGGGAGGAGGAGGAGAGACTGCTCTCCTTTGATCCTGCTTCATAGCAGCCCACCCCGTGTCCTCATTTCCCAAAACACTGAGCCTTTCATGCGCCCATGGATTTTCTGCTTCTGTCTCCTTGCTGATCTCCTGTGCTCCTGACACTCTTCTCCAAGTCCTCACTGTTAAAATGAAAGGCTCAGAGACTTTTGGTTATTTATCTCTCTGTCTTTCCCTCAGCCACCCTCCTCTTCATCTCTGCCTTCTTTTTCTGCTGTCATTCCAGCGATGCCTCCAGGTACTCAAAGTGATGGTTCCTTTTTTGGGGAGTGACTCCAATCTTTGTGTGCTCGAAAAGTCCCATGCTGCTGGGAAGTCATGGATGGCACCTTATTACTGTGGCCTCCGTGGCGGAGGTAGAAGGTGGGAAGTGTGTGGGCTATGAGACACGGTTTGAATCAGACATAAGGGGCACAAGGACTCGATGATCGTTGTGAGTCCGTTCCAAGCCAGGATATTCCATGATTCTGAGATTCTATGACAGGTCCAAGAGCAGAAATTGCAGCTGGCAAGTCCCACACTTGATTCCCGCCTGGAAGCAGATTTCCCTGTGGCAGTGGATGGTCCTTCCCCTGTCATAGCCTCGTGTCCCCTGACATCCCCCCGCGTCCCCTACGGCCCCCTGTGTCCTCCATGGTCCCCTCTGTCCCTCACGGACTCCCGTGTCCCCCACGGCCCCCTGTGGCCCCTGTGGCCCCCCGTGTCCCCCGTGCGGCCGCTGCCCGAGAGCTCCGGGGGTCCCCGGGAGGGGCGGGGGGCGATGCCGGGGGTTGGCAGCATCACTGGGGGGCAGCACCGCAGCGACCGCGTGGCCTAATGGATAAGGCGTCTGACTTCGGATCAGAAGATTGAGGGTTCGAGTCCCTTCGTGGTCGGTTCTTTTCCCCCCCTCCCTCCCCCTTACTTTTCAAACATCTTTTCCCGCTTCTGCCCTCTCGCCTCTCCCCCTCCTCGGGGTGGAGGGGAAAGGCGAACCCAGGCTCGGTCTCGGTGCGGCCCCAGCCCAGCCTCGGGGTCGCCCCGTGGTTCTCCCTTCCCGCGGTTCCCGCGGGTGGTCCCAGGGGCGGGCGCGGGGGCGGGGCCCTTCACGCGGACCGGGGCACACCACCCGCGCAGCCCCAGTGGCCTAATGGATAAGGCACTGGCCTCCTAAGCCAGGGATTGTGGGTTCGAGTCCCATCTGGGGTGAGCATTTGGTTTTTGCTGCTGCCAACCCCGTTTCCGCGCTCTTTCTCCCCGTTTCAGCACCGCCGGGCCTCCACCTCCTCCTCCTCGTGCCCCGCGGCCGCTGGCTCTGCCGGTTTGGTGGGAAGACTTTCCCCAGTCACGGTGGGAGATGCCAGCTAAGGAGGTTGATGCACTGGGAGAATCCAGAAGCGTGGATGAACCAGTGCTGATGAACGATGGGAATCTGGATGAGGCACTGGAGATGTAGGCTGAGGGAAGTTGGGGTGGTCCATGGAGTGTTTTGGGGCAGCAAGATCCCCCTGTCAGCTCCAGGCTCTCTCCCTGTGCCAACAGCTGCTGTTCGGGATGATGTGGTTGTCTGCTGCAGGCCGGTGGTCCCTAATTTAGATACCCTGGAAATGGAAAACAACGAGGAGCAGCTACAAACTGCCCCAGGCTGGTTGTGTGGTCTCACGTGCCCAGTGCTCACATGAGGCTGTGACCGAGGGAATAACAACCAGCTTTGCCTTGGGACCTGTGGATGGATTTTGGAGAGGTGTTAATGAAAGGCTGATTTTTGGAGGGGTGTTAATGAAAGGCTGATTTTTGGAGGGGTGTTAATGAAAGGATGGTTCTGGCTGGGGCATGGACATCCTTCAAGGTATCCCGGAAGGCGCCAAAGCAGAGCAATTACAGCTGTTTAATTATCTTTGTCTGGGCAGAGCTGGGTCTTCCTTGAGTCAGGGCTGAGCAGGGAATTTCAGCCGTACGTTTACCCCCTCCAGGTGCTCGCTGTATCATTGGCCGCATCCAAGCCCCAACCAGAAGCCCATCCGTGCTGGGGCATGACCACCTTGCAGGTGTTACACAAACCTGTTCCTGGAGCAGGACAAGCTTGGATGGGAAGGAAATTTTACTCTATCAGAAACCACATCTCCGCGAGGGGCTGGTCACCGGGGTCAGAGCGTTCAGCGGTGCTGCCCTGGGACTAAAGGCCTCCCTGTAAGTGCCTTTGGGATAATGCCCTCTCAGATTTGTTGCATTGAAAAGCTGCTTGGAGGGTCTTTTCCTACGGAGTTAATGGATTTTAAAAGCCAGCTGTGGTCAGGGTGATATTACACCAGGAAAACACTAAGTGAAGTTCCTTTCTAAGTAGTTTTTCTCTCTTAGGTGCAGGAGGGAAAGGCTCTGCTGACTGGAAAGCAGCGAGCCTGCCAAAGCCCTGGGTGCTGGACTGCTGGTTAAAAATATCTTTCTGCCCTGTGGTCGGGTTTTGGGAAACTTTCTTGGGATTAGATGAGAAACGCGGGTTTTGGGAAGAGGAGACACAGTGGGAGGAGAACACAGGATGTGTCATTGACAAGAAACAGGAGGTTAATGAGGTCCGTGGTGTTACACCGTTATACTGTAGCAGGGCCATCACTGGCAGCTCAGTGACACTGTGACTGTCCCATCTACACCGACCCCCTGGCACAGGGGGTCCCATGGGAGGGGGGACCCCCATTGCCAGCGCTGGGCTGGGAGGAGCGGCCACATTCCCAGGAGGGGTGGAGTGTGGGGGATGTGCAGGGGGTGTCAGGGATGAGCGCAGGTGACACAGGGGTGGGTACAGGTGACACAGAGGTGGGTACAGGTGACACAGGGGTGGGTACAGGTGACACAGGGGTGGGTACAGGTGACACGGGGGTGGGTACAGGTGACACGGGGGTGGGTACAGGTGACACGGGGGTGGGTACAGGTGACACACGCAGAGGGTGTCAGGGGCACGCGGGGACCCCCCGCTGTGTGACACCGCCCTGGAGCGCCACTACGGGGGACCACGTGGCCTAATGGATAAGGCGTCTGACTTCGGATCAGAAGATTGAGGGTTCGAGTCCCTTCGTGGTTGTTTTAAAGCCACGAAAGCTGTTCGGGGCGTTTAATTTCCTCCCGGGGTGGTCACGGAGGGGTGAGAACCCCCAGGAGGGATCAGCGGGGCAAAGCTGGGGAGGGAACGTGCCCATGCTGGGGGCAGATTTAGGGTGGGGTCCGCCTCGCAAATCCCTGTCCGGGGCCATTCCTGCTCAAAGGCGAGGCAACACCTGGAATTGGTGCTGGGCGCGGGTCTCGGACAGCCAGCTGGGGCCGGTTCCTGGGAAAATGAAAGGGCGGGGCAGTTTCGAGCTTTTCGATGCTGCACGTTGGGTGAGTCACTGCAGGCATGAAGGTGAGGAACGCAGTTCCGGCTGTCTGTTTAGGGGGTTGGGGGTGACGGCCCTGCACGCCCCCGTCTGCGAGGCGCTGCTGACACACCCCGAGCAGAGCTCGAACCTGCAGCCGCTCCATTCGGAGTCAGACACCTTCTTCGTTCGGCCACTGGGACCGCGCCGCAGCCGCGCTCCGCCCCGGCCCCCCCCGCGCTCTCCTCACGGGGAGCGAACGCCTTGAGCCTGAGGGGAGCTTCGCGAACGCCCCGTTTCTGGGGGGAATTCGGGGGGTTTCGGGGCTTTATTGCACTGAAAACCGGCGTTGGGCAGCGGCCCCTCCCGCCTCGCCGGCGCGGGGTGAGGCCGGGCTGGCGTCGCGGGGCTGCGCGGGGGTCTCCATCCCTTCCCCGCACCCCGCCCCGCGATGGTGTTTCTGGGCGGTTTCGAGGGCGAGATGGAGCGGGGAGGGGGCTGCGTGGCCTGGCGGCGGAGAGGGGCTTTGCTTCAGAGCGGGATGCCCCGAGAATATAGCGTGTGGGAACCCTCATCTTCCTTCGGAGCGTCCGCGCTCCCCTCTGGCCATCAGAGAGTTAAGTGAGGACGCCAGAAAGAAGCCGCTGCGCGCCCCAGTGGCCTAATGGATAAGGCACTGGCCTCCTAAGCCAGGGATTGTGGGTTCGAGTCCCATCTGGGGTGACTCTTTTCCCCCCCGGGGGTCCCCGGCGTGGTGGGTGCGGTTCGGTGCAGCGGGGACCCCCCGATGTGCCGGGCCCCCCTCTGCATCCCACCTGCGGCTCCCTTTGCTCCACCTCAGGCATCCTGACGCGGATGAGATGTGTTCCCTGCTGTAAAACCGGGCACGACCCTACAATCCGTTTTTTAATACCTCCCAGCCCCTCCACGCCCGTGCGTCACGTGCTGGTCTCCAGGGCTTTAAGCTTTCGCTTTAACTAAAATTCTGCAAATCCTATGCTATGATCTTGAGAAAAAAAGGGTGATCCTGGCAGTGAAGTCTCCTGGTGAGGGGAGGACTCAGCTGAGGCTGAGTGTAATGGCTTTTGTTGCCACGAATACATCTGGACTTGATAATTTTAGGGGTGTTTTCTAACTTGAATGATTCCATGATTCCAGGCAGAAAAGCTTTAGATGGGAGAAAATGGGATAAATGTGGTATCTGCTCTCGGTGCTGGGCAGGGTGTGGAGAGGTAGAGCCAGCCTGGGGCTGCCTTTCCTGGGAAGGATGTCAGGATACATTGGTGTGTGCTCCTGCATCCCCCGGCACCCCGTTTTGGAGAGGATCTGGGGTGTATGAGCTCTCCTCTTTTTGCAGATATAAATGCGGTGTCAGGGGTGAGCTCCAACTCCCCCCTTCCAAGGGGGATGGGCACTGGCTGTAGCCACGAGGGTGCAGAGCAGAGCCCTGACACCTCCCAGGGATCGGCAGTGAGCACATGCCTCTTATTTGGGGTTTTACCTAAAACAGAACCACTCTCCTCACCCCAGGTGGGACTCGAACCCACAATCCCTGACTTAGAAGGCCAGTGCCTTATCCATTAGGCCACTGGGGCCCTGTCATCCTTCCAAAAAAGGGCAATTTTGGTATCTTTAAGCCCCCCAGTGAACCCATCTGGCAGTGGTGAAACCCACACCACACCCCAGCTTTGTTCTCCTTAAACAGCATCCATTAATGAGCAACTCTTGAAGCCTGGAAGGATGAGTCCGAAGACTCATCCAGAGGTTTTTGGAGTCCCAACTCGAGGACCAGAAGCCTCCTGCACTCACAAGGTGGGTTCTGTCTTCTAGTGCTGAGATTTGTGCCAAATTCATGCTGTGGCTTGAGCTTAACAAAATAACATGCAACTTCTTTTTTGTTAAATAAAAATCAAGGAAAGAAGGTGACAGGGAGGAAACAGAAGGAAAGAAACAGTGAATACTCTAAGGGTTGGACTCTATGACCCTAGAGGTCTTTCCCAAAATTAATGTTTTATGATTCTATGCTTTTATTTGCTACTTAGATACATGGTTAAGACTGCTTTTAACTCTTCCCTTTCTTTCCCCAAAAATCTACTGCTGGCTTTGTGTTCAGCAGCAGAGGGTGCTCTGATGGTGCTCTGCATGGAGGACACAAAGAACTTATAAAAACCCACAAAAGTAGCTGACAAAAATCAGAATTCTTAGTTCCTCTCAAATATGAAAAATAATTTTTCTGAAAAATGATTGACAGGATGTCCAGGTGTATCACTGGGTTTCAAAAGATGTTAAATATTTTTATTTACACTTTTAGACCATTTTTATTCAATACAGCTCATGAGTTTAGCATCATCCACAGCTGCCAATGCCGTGTATTTAGAAAGATGGAATGCCAAGGACTTGGATCTCTGCTGTTCTCAGTCAAAATCCGCCTTCCTGCTCTGTTTTATGTTTGAGTGTATCCTTTTCTGTCGTAGTCGCTCACGGTTCATTTTTTCCACCCTACAACAAAAAGATCATTCAGTGTACAAAGAACACATTTAAATATTCAACCTTGAGATTTGATGAGCCAACAAACATCCACAGAGAGGAAAAAGACCCTGTTCTGGGGACATTACCCAGGAAAGCAGTTAAAATCTAATGGATCAGTGATTTTTCCTAAAAAAGGACATCCAAATGAGCACGGATTGTTTAAAGACGCTGCAAACTAAATCGTGTAACGTGACAGCCTGAATACAAGCAAAGACCATTTTAATGAAGATACCTCTCTATGAGTTTCTGCGTTGTCTCCTTAGACACCACCTTGGGTTTCTCTGTGGCCTCCGTGACCATGGTTCGGATTTTTTCCAAACAAATCGCCAGATTCCTCATTTGGTAGCGACTCTCTTCCAACGTCACAATCAGCTCCCCAGCCCGGTTTATCTTATTCCTGTGCTGAAGGGGGGAAAACGTGATGGGATCACTGAAACCTCCTTAGGATCGTTCTCTCTGACACTGAGACATTTAAACCGAGGCCGGAGGGGGAGGGTTGGTACCATCAGTGCCATTTTTTGTCTCGTATCCTCAGGAATCCAGTCTGCCGACTCCAGGTGAAACCGAACTTCTGCCTTGGAATTCACTGGGAGGAAAAACAGGCACTTTATTTCCATGTCACAGCCTGCCTCCCTAAGTTTTATGAGATAATTCACTCTGTTCACTGCTGGCATTGAGCATGGGATAATTCCAGTATTTATTAATGAAAGATCAGGATTTTTCTTGCTATATATTTAAGCACCACTCTACAAGACAAACTTGTACCTGTCATGCTATCTGCCTTTCTAGACGCTACAGGATTCCTTGCTATTGCCAGTCACTACCCACCTTATTTTTAATGGCAATGGCAGAACAGGCGGTATTTTAGTTTTTTTGAGTTAAACTGAGAATTTATTGCACAGTGGGGAGATCAATGCAAACAGAGTGGATAGAGGTGGGGGGTGTTCCCTGTAGAAGCAACGATCCCTGTAAGAGTGTCTCCAGGGGAATCAAATGTGCTGCCAGTGGTCTCGAGCCCCGTGAAGGCTCAGAAGTTGTGTTAAAATGCAGGGTGATGATAATGAAAAATGAGTGAAGGTGCTGTTCAACTCCAAGTTCTCAACACTTTGCCACACAGTGCACGGAAACAATGGATGATGACGATGATGGTCTTTCCACGTGGGAGAAGCCATTCCTCACCCTTATTAACGTTCTGCCCTCCGGGGCCGCTGCTCCGGCTGTAGGACACGGTCAGGCGAGCTGGAAGGGAAGGGCAGCCGCGAGCTGAGCCGGGATGGGGCCGATCCTGCGTTCAGCTCCGAGCGCGGACTCGGTGCCCAGGAACGGCGCCCGCCCAGGCCCGGGTGTGTCGGGGGGAGACTCACCCATGGGGATGTCGACGGTGGGCGGCTGCTCCTGGAAAACACGGCGGGGGCGGTGTCGGGGGGGACTCGG
>VZRE01008851.1:65442-90977 GCA_013396775.1 Cephalopterus ornatus
GGCTCCGGGGTGGGATAAAGGGGATGAGGTGGGCTGTGGTGGGCGAGTGCGGGATGGATCCTCGGGATCCGTGGGAGTGTGATGTCCTGGGGCTGCGGGGTGTCTGGAGCATTAACGGGAGGTTTAGGATGTCTGTGGGGGTATATGGGGCACCGTGCGGGGGGATATGGGGGGTCTGAGAGGGGCATATGGGGTCTGTGGGGTGCCAAGAGAGGGGCATGTGGGGCCTCTGTGGGGTACGTGGGGTGTGTAGAGCACCCTGAGGGCGGATGAGGGATGTCAGGGGCGGTTATGGGGTCTGTGCGCCCCAGTCCCCGGTGAGCAGAGCAGTGATGGCCAGTGCTGGAAAACGCATCCAGCTTTTTTAATGTATTGTCTAGTTTTTGCACCTGGGATGCTTCAGCTTTTGTGTTTTTATCTGCTCAAGAGTGCTAAAAGATTCTATACACACACACACACACATACATATACGATTATTTCTTTGAATGCTGATTCTGGGTCTGTAAGAGATGCTGAGGTGGATGTGGGATGCAGGTCAGTGAGGGAGTTGTGGAAATCCTTTGGCTTTTACTCCTCTTGGAGCTGCCAGGCTGGCTTGACAAGAAGGGTGTGCGTTCCAGAGGGGCAGGGATTGCTATTCCTGGCAGCAGGAAAATGCGCAGGCAGGGATGGGCTGTCATTTGCTCTGGTGTTTTGACAGGAGCTGACAATCTCTCGTTTAAAACCGTGGATGAAGTCAAAATGGGTGTTCAGAAGCTGATATAGAGACTGTGACTGAGGATCTGAGCTGAGTCTCATCCATATAATCAGTGCAAAATCAGGGAACTCGGTCCTTGGGAAGGGAGCAGGTCCTGAACGTGGATGGCTGGCCTGTCCTGACTGTAACTGAGCATCTCAGGGCCAAGGGCGGCTCCTCACTTTGTTTTAATCGAGTCCCTGAGTCCTGGGGTTCTGCGCTGCTTCCTCCCTCCAAACTCAGCTGAAAACAAAATGCTTTAAGGAAAAAAACCCAGAGCTGTCAGAGACAAACCGTGCCATCTGGTGACCTTAATTTCTAACAGGGAATAGGTAAATGTTTGTGATTTGTAGCCAGAGGGTTGTCTAAAATACTCCAAGCAGGGTGACTCATTTACCAGCTGTTGTCAAACGTGTCTGTGAAGGAACACCCTTGAAGGGGAGGCGTGTGGGGAACAGAGGGGCTGGTAAAGGAGCTGGAAGGTCTCACAGGTGAAGCCAGACCAGTCTAAAAGGACATTTGTTTGGTTTTGCCTCATTCCCACACTCTGTTGGTCCATAGGGCCTTGGTAAAAAGCTGGATAATCTTTGCTTGGATGGTTGGAAACAGCTCTCCTTGGCAGGCAGGGCTTGGGATGACAAGGTCTGACTTTGGCACGAGCCAAGGAGAGCCAAACTTTTGGCATTCCAGCTGGAGAAATGAAGTGCTTTGGCACTGATGGGGGCTGAGGAAGCCAGTTCACCCTGTTTGGTGGTCACTGGTGAGCGAGAGCTGAAAGGAGCCATCCCTGAGGGAAGGCTGAGGGAAGGGCTGATGTGTCCAAGGAGGTGGTCACTCCTTGTGTGAGGGCACAAGCTGTTAATGAGGGACCAAATCAGGACTTTGAGGGACCTTCCAGAAGGTCTCAACTCCTGTAAGAGAGGGAAGACTGATGAATCATGAGCTCTCCTTCCCTGTGAGAGTTAGAGCTCTGTAAAACCCTTGAATGTGTGCTTCAAATGCCCCCTCCCTATTTGTTTCAGAAGGGTTATTCAAACTGATGGTGTGGTAGGAAGCCAGACTAGATCTGATGGAACTGCATGAGTCTAAATGCCATCTTTCAACTTCTTGACAAGCTGTGCCCTTACTGGTCTTATTGCTGTGAGCTGAATAGGGTCATTGATTTTGCCAAATTCTGAAATTAAGAATTATTTCCTGTTCTATCGCACTTTTTCTCATCCATTTTAATCACGTGCAGCATTTTTCTTTCTGTCATGAACCATGGGGGTGTGCTGTTAAGTAGCTGCTGCTCTCCATGACCCCAGCTCCTGTGGCAGCGTGGTTGCTTAATACTCTCCTGTTCCCTCCTAATGGAGTTGTGTGTCTTTCCTCGGTGTTTTGAAAGCACTTGGAAAAGTTTAGATCAAAGGTGGCACAAAAGGCCAGAAGTTGATTATTTTTTCCTCCTTTGATCTCTGAAAGCCTCACTTAAGGACAAAAATCAAGTGACTGTGACTCACACAGTCATCAGGACGCGTATATACGGCCACTAATATTTTTGGATGCGGAAAAAAATTGGCCCTCAGCGCTTTGCAGAACTTGCTGCTGATACACGGCAGCTGTGCCTTTGTCAAGCCAAGTGCTAATATCATGTTGCTCACATCAGTCATTTTTGGATTTGTGGTTTGCAAAAAAGACCAAAACAAAAATAGGATTTGAATAGGGAGCTTGGAAACAGTGTGGTTTTACAGAGACTTCCGAGCTGACAAAGAGAGGCGTTTTATCGCGTGGCAAGTGTTACAGTCCAAGTGCATAAAAATGTATGTTATATAAATAATGCAGCAGAACAGTTCAGCATATTCTCCTTGCTTCCTGCAAAGGAGCCTGAAGCGTTTTCTTGACCCAAATTGTACATGAAAATCAAAGACATAACTCTTCTGCTGTTCTTAAAAAGTAAAAAAGAGCTGTAAGAGCGTTGAGAATGCCTGCGCTTCTTTTTATTTGAGGAGAGAATAAAGCATTTAAAAATATGTTTGATGTGTTGTACCCTTAACTGTGATGCCGATCCACATGGGATTGTTTAAAATGGAAAGTGAGGGTGATTCTCATCCCACACCTCTGCAGCATCAGCTGAGTGCAGGGCAAACACAGGCTGGGCTTAAACCAACACTGCTCCACGTGCTGAGTTAAGGGGCGGGGTGTGTGTGAAAGCTCCCAGAAAGTCAACGATGCTGCTTTTGTTGCTGTTGTTGTTCATTTTTATTTATTTTATTTTATTTTATTTTAGACAACTGCTTTCCATTATAAATAAATAAGGCATGAAGGTTCTCCATACAGTTACAGAGCTGGTAGCCACAGTCGTGCCCATGGCTCCGGGTGTGTCTGGGGCCGTGGGGCACCTGGAAATGCAGAGCGTGGAAGAGCAGAGTGGTGGGTGGTTTTGAGGAGACCTGTGGAGCAGGGGTGATTTGGGCATCACACTCCTGCCAACTTACCTCTGTGGTACTCAGCTTAACAAAACAGGGTGTTTTTTGGGGGTATTTCTGCATGAATTCCATGGGGATTGGAAGAAAGGTCGCTCCTCGTAACATCAAGGCCCTGGACTTGAGGGATGATTACATCCTAACAGTCTTCCCCCTCCAAAGCCACATTCTCATTTGTTTATCTCAATGTTGCAGGAGTCCCAGCTGTTGGCCCAAGACTTTGGGATTTAAGCTGGTGGAAATAGAATCCAGATGTAGCTGATGGTTTTCTCCAGGCGGGTACAGAACAGGGAGCTTACACTGAACTGGTTTTGTGGCTCAGTGCTCAGGGTGTTGCCTAAGCTGTAATGAAATGCTGCTTCTCTGCCTAAAACACGTGTCTGACCATACGAGGTCAACATCTAGTTCATGAAAACTGGAAACTGGTGATTCCTGAGACTGCAGTGGCCTTTTGGCTGTGTGTTTGCATGTCTGTGGAAGCAAAAGTGAGGAGATTTCAGTGCGGGAAAGGGAGATGGAACACGGGAGGCGACAGCGTTTGGAGGGTGTCTCAGCCAAGGGAGATCATCTTCAGCAGGAAACTGAAATCTGTCCTTGTGGCTGGGGAGATGTTTAGAGCAAAGTGTGGGGTGGTGTGTGATCTGCCAGGGCCAGAGCTCCTGACCAGGGAGATGCTGTGTCCTCCAGCTTGCGTGTGAGTCCCTGGGAGTCAGTTTTGCAAGCCCATGCAAGCTGTGTTCGAGGAATTGGCTATGATGGGACAATGACAACCTCTTGAAGAGCTCAGCTGGTTCCCAGAGCGTGAGGTGGAAGCGTGTCTCTGACCCTGCACTTCTTGTCTAGCTATGGGAAAGCCCCGGTCACCAAGTTCCTACCAGGCACGGTGCTTCACCTGGGCTGAAATACCAGGGCAGATTTAAAGCGAGGAGATCCCATATGCTACAGGGTCTGGAGAGTATGGACTGAAACACTGAGCGACGCCGATGGAGATGGAACAATCAGTTTCATGTTTCTCTTCAAGTTTTTCCAGTTGCAATGAGCTTGCATTGTAAAGAGCTGAAAAACCTGACGGATTAGAGAATGGCTTAAATTGCAAGACCATACTGCCCTTTGGGGAAGGGGAAGGCAGAGGCTGAAGTCTCTTGGGTTTAAGCGTAGGTTCTTAGCCATAAAACCACAGTGGAGGGCTGGGCTGCTGTGCTGGGGCAGCCCCTAAAGTTCTGATGGCTTTTTGTTTCACTTCGAAATGCTGTGCTCCAGCTGTGGCAGGACGCTGGAGGACATCCAGGCTTTTGCTTGCAGATAATCGGGCTGCGGGACAAGCTGGAAAGGGGCGGAGAAGGTGGCCGGTTTTGCTTTTTTTGTGGTTTACATTGCTCTTGAGATGTCTGGCAGCGGCAGTAACTCATGCAGAGATCCGTCATATGGTTTCTGAAATCCTCTAACTACAATGTACAAGTGTCCCAACGAGTTGTCCAGAGCCCAAAGTTAAAAAAACGTGAGTTGAGTCTCCGGGATGTTTCCTCGCTTGCAGACCTCTCGAACCTTCAAAGCAGAGGGGCCACGTGGCGTTTCCTGGGGCTGAAGAGAAGACGTGGCTGCTGCGATTGCACGTGGGAGAGTTGCGGAGAGCCAGGGACTCATTTGCTGCTCTTGTTTTTCACCTTGGTGGCGTTGATGTCTGCTTTTGTCTTCTGGATGCGGGAGAAGATCTCCTTAAAGAGAGCCTTGTATTCCGGCTGGCTCTGCTCCAGCCGCTTGTCCACGGCCTCCACGTGTTTGCTGATGGTCTTCTCCATGGTTTTCCGCTCCTCCAGCTCGTGTGCCTCCCCTCGGAAGTCCCTGAAGGAGCTGTCGCGGGAGATGGGCCGGGACGTCTGGACTCCCGCGTGGCGCACGCTGTCCTTGTGCTGCCGGCACTTGCTTAAGAGCTCCTCGTACTTCTCGAGCAGGGCGTGGTACTGCTCGTCCACCTCCCGCAGGATGGACATGCCCCTCTTGCGCACGTTGTTGGCGTGCAGGGTGTAGTTGCCCTCGTGCCGGCTCACGGCGTCCTTGGTCACGATGGCGTTCAGGGCCGTGTCACTGCAGCTCTTCCGGACGGGGTGGTTTGGGGACGGTGTCATGGACGTCCCATGGCTTTTCCCTCCCTCCTCCTCGGAGAGGTCGATGTAATCTGCCTCTGGGGCATTGTTCAGCGGCTCAAGGAGGGCTTCGGACAAGTTGTCCTCTCTGCTGAGCAAATACTTCTTGACTTGTTTCATCTGCTGCAGCTCCAGGAGCTCTGCCTCCAGCTCCTTGATGCGCAGTTTGCAGTTCTCCATCTCGCACACCCTCTGCTCCAGGTCCGAGTACTCCTGAATAACGGAGGTGTACTCCCGCTCCACCCTCTCCTTCCGCTGCTTCTCCTGGTTGACCTGGGACCTCAGGGAGTTCACCATGGCTTGGAGACGCTCGTTCTCCCTCTCCAGTGGCTTCTGGTTGAACTCTGTGGAAGAGCTGTGGACCTGGAATGCGTCCTCATACCTGAAAGAGAGGAAAGATCCTTGAGAGATTCTGACCAAGTGACAGTTCCATTAGGGACTTGTTGTGTCTTATTGTCGTGTAAGGAATTCCACTGATGCCCAGAAGGGACTTAACCTGAGCTTGTGGAGTGAGATGTGCCACCTCTGTGTGCCAGAAGACCACAAGGTGTGGCTGGGGTTCTGAACACAGAGACCAGCCTCTGTCCCAGAGAACCTGCAGTTTTATTTGACAGCAGTAATAAAAGACAGGAGGGAAATGAGACCCTAAATGGTAAGAGACTCATCAGGTTAATGGACAAGCCATCAACATTGCTGTGAAGCAAGCATGAATGTTCAAGTGTTACTAGCCTGAGCTGAAAGTGGGTGGCTTTGGGTTTTTCCTGCTGGAGCTCATCAGCTACTCACTTCATATCCCAACAACCCCAAATCCCAGCCAGCCAAAACCCAGAGGCACATGTGTTGCTGCCCTGTGCACCCCTGTGCCTGGGAGATGCTCCAGAGGGAGTGGGAGAAGACTTATACAAGGAAGGCAGAGACTTCTGACAGAGTTCCCCCTTCTTCACTGCCTGGGAAAAGATAACAAGCACTTCCCCCTTCCCTCATGTTGCTGCTGGGAATTTGGGTTTTCCTCCTCAGTGAAGCGCCCATGGCATCCTGTCTGTTTAGAACAGATTGGAAAAGAGCAGGCTCTGTGGCTTCCCCTGGGAGGCACGGCTGCGGTGGAGGGGTATTGAACAGATTTCAAGGCACTGAAGGGCAGCCTGACCTTCAGAGACAACTGCGGAGCTGCAAGTGGAACCGAGGTCCCATGGCATGGGGGGGAAAGTGGGATTGGGAGGCTGGAGGGTAAAGAACCACAAAAACATTAAGTGGATTTTGCTGGAGGTTAGGTCATAGCCTCATAAACATTCCCGTTGCTGCTGCAGTGACACTGTCTTTGGTTCGTATCCTCTGGCAGAGGGTGCTTTCAGTAACAAAGTTTATCGATTGCTTATCTATTTAAAGAAGCCTCTACTGTGGACAAAGCTGAGCAAGAAGTGCCCTCACGAGGTCAGTGAATTAACACAGTGGCCGGGCTTTAAGGAGGATTAAGGCTGCAATAGTGCTGAAGGTGTTGGTACAGCCCCTGGCAGCACATGGTGTATCTGGGTGTGTGACTGGTGCTCCTGGGGGGTGCTGGAGTCACACAGCACAAAATGCACCACTTCAGCTGGTTTCAGAGAGCCAGAAGTGCTGGTGCTGTGCTGGGAGGCAGCTGGGAAGGGAAAATAGGCTGTACTGGTTTGGTAAGGGAAGCATCACTGTGCTGGGATCATGAAGGCTTTGCTTTGCCAACACCACTTTAGTTGGGTGGGTAGAAGAGAGGGATATTCTCCCTTCCCCTCCAGCTGTGGGTTTCAGGCTCTGAGGCACAGCCTCGACTGTTTGGGGCTGTATGTGGGTTTCTGTGAACCCCTAGAGGGGCTCACCCACTGCACCCCCTGGTCATGGGCAGAGGAGGAGGGGAGAAGGTCTGAGGGGTTGCTGAACCCAGGGCTCTGTACCTGGGGCTGGAGCAGAGCTCTTTAAGGCAGGGGAAGGTGTGGATGGTTCGGCGCCGCTCCCTCTTCTCCCGCCGGATGCGGAGCTGCTCCAAGCTCCGCATTTCCTCCACCTGCTTCTGCAACTCCTCCACTTGGTTCTGCAGCCCCTCGATTGTTTCTGTCAAGCTACAGAGAGGGAAGTCAGAAAGAACACGGGTGAGGAGTCAGGCACTACAGGATCCTGAAAGGTGGTTTTTCCCCCCACAGAGAAAGCCAGTCTATGGAAGGTGCTTCCAGTTCCCAGCATGTGCCCTGGGAGCATGACAGCACTTGCTTTTTGTGGCAGTGGTTGGTCTTTCTCTATGTGGTCACTCTTGAATGGGGGTGATTATAGAAAGGAGAGGGGGATTCATTTGAGACCTTCTGTCCTCCAATCAGTCGCTGAAACAGTCTCCTCTGGGATGTAAGCACTATCCTGAATCTCTCTCCTCTGAAAACAAGCATCTCTTCCCCTTGTTTATCTTGTAGAGGTAAACATAGATACTAGGCAGAGAGTTAGTTTTCTTCTGGCTGTGAATAGTTTGTAAAACTCTGCTCTGAAACTCCCTCTCCACACAGCTGTTTGCAGATGAGGCTGCCTTGCAAGGACATGGCTTAGGGTGTTGTTTCTAGGGATGACCTTGATCATGGGCTTGTTCTAGGGAAGAAATATTATTGATAAACTGGTGTTTCAGCAGAGACTAGCCAGGGTTTCATTAGATGCTGGATCTGTGCCTAGTGTTTCTGCTGGGCTGTGTCCCTGATATGATTACGTGCCTCTTCAAGGAAACTCATCTGAGGAGGGGCTCCTGTGCCTCTTTCCTGGCAGCTTCAGACACTTCTTATCCAGCCCTCATCCCAGGGGTGTCTGTGCTGTGGCTGACTCCTGCTAACCAGTATTACTACAATGCACTTGTGTGGCAAAAAGCTCCAGAACTGGACTGATAAGAGAACGGCTCAAATATCAAGGACAGGCTGCGCTTTAGGGTAGGGGAAAGGTGAGGTGAAGGGCTCTCGGGTACAGCATCACTGTGGTGGGAGGAGGGGAGGCTGTACCACTGGATCTTCTGTTGGGAAGTCTTGCTTTCCAGCACGAGTTTCTGGTTAGCCAGCTCCAGGTCCCGTGCTGTCAGGTCCAGCTGCTCGTAGACTTTCGCGTGCTGTTCGTTCATCTGCCGCAACATCTCCAGTTGCTTAGTCAGGTACTGCAAGAAAAAGTGAAGCGTAAGCACTCCACAACCAAAATCCAGGTTGTTTCACAGGCAGAAATTCCTACAGCCTTTGCTTCCTCTGATAAATGTGTTTTGTGACTCTCCCTGGGTGAAGCCTCTTCCACAGTTGAAATATTCATCCCCCCTGCCCACTGTAAATAGTTTTGTGTCTAAAATAGGATTGAACTTCCCCTGCCCTCTGTGAAGGGCACTAACCTCAATCTCTCTCTATTCAGCTGCTTTTTAATTCCCAGTACCAAAGGAAGTTGATATCCCTGAGACTGAAAGTTGACTGAAATTGGCCAGTTGATTACTGGATTGTCTGACAGATCGACTGCAGAAGGTGTGTTTCCGTGGGGATTCAGGCTAAAACTCTGAGTCTGTGAAATGTGAGGAGACCTGTGATTTCTATGTTTTTGCAGACCCTTTTCTGTGAGTTTGCCACTGTAAGATTTTATCCTGTGAAGACTGGGAGAGCAGCATCTACCCAGTTGCTCACTCTCAGCTGGGACCAGATCCCAAATCCTATGGTGGACCTGCTTCTGAAGGGCTGCTGGAGGGGGAATGGCTAAATCCATCTACCAGTTCCTTTGAACATCAGCTGTCAGATCCCTGCAGCATCATGTGCTGCTCTTGTGAACTCACAGCCCTCCTCTGCCCTGTGTCCTTTTAAATCAGGGGGTGTCCAATCTTTTTCAACTCACAGATCCCTAGGAGTTTTCCAGTGGATGAAAACCCTCCCGGCACAGCAGGTTTTAACTTCTAAGATCAGTTCTGTGGGCTCTTAGAAATGACCGCAAAGGATGCTTGAAATGGTGGTTTAGATTGCAGCTCTTGGAAAAAGAGCTATTTTATGCCTCTAACAAAGGGGGCTGTGTTGTGGGGGTGCTGAGGGGCCAGCTGGGAACAAATGCAACTCTCAATAACTGGAATCAAGGGAAAGCTGCAGCAGAGCAAAGAGAAATGAGTGTGAAGGCTGGTGGATGGGCCAAACGCGACCCAGATGCGGCCTGGTGCCAAAATCTGGCGCCGAAATCTGGTGTGCACGTCTGGGCAGGGGGTGGGGATGTGAGAAGAGGGAAAATTCCAGTCAGTGGGGGAAAGAGACCCTATCCAGGGCTGGGATGAGCTTGAACAGACCTCAGTCCATCCTGCTTCAGGCACATAGAGAAGATCCTTTAACTCCCATGCCCTATGGCACATCCCTTTCTTTCTGCTAGCATCTGAACTGTTGGCATTGGTGGAAGTGCCTCTTCCCTTCATCCTTGGGTGACTGTAGTGGCCCTACCTCGATCTCCTGCACTTGCTCCTCGTTGGTGGTGTACATCTGCTGCAGGGAGTCCTCCAGCTCCTTGTTGCGCTCCAGCAGCGTCTTCCCCAGCTCTGCGGCCAAGTGCAGGTCTGAAAAGCAGAGGGACAAAACTGCTGCAGCTCCCACAGCTCCACAGGTGGGTGTGGTGGGATCCCCCCACAAAAATGATGCTGGATCAAGCTCAGCAGTGCATTTTGCGTGGTGCTGGTTGTACTGGTACATTTCGTCCTGGCTGCAGGACTTACAGAACACACAGGATCTGGGATCTTGCTGGGCTGCAGGAGAAAGCAGAGGCCAAGCTCTGGACTCTGCAACTCCTCCATGCAATGAGGATTTGGTGCCTGGCTGGCTGCAAAACCCTCCTGCACACTGTGTAGGCAGGATAAGGCCCCTGCTGTGGCAGGTGCTCAGCACCTCCATCCCCTACCACCAAGACCTGAAGGGCTGAAGGGGACTCAGCATCTGTCAGAATGGGAGCGAAGGTTGGTAAAGCCCTGCGGGGCCCTGGGGATGCTCCGTAAATTATATTATTATCTCTAACGAAGGGAGCGCCTTGCCTTCCCTGTCAGCCTCCATCCATCACCCACTAATAGACTGACAGGAGTAATAAAACCATGCGTGGCCCGAGGGGGCTGGAGGCACCTCCCAGATGTGCCACCCCTGGCAGTGCCAGGGTCTGCGGCTCTTCCCTTGGGGCAGCTCCAGGGGAAGGACAAACCCCTTTTGTGTTCACTCCCTGCCACCTCTAAACGCCCTTAGGAAGTTACTGAAAAAGTTGGACTTCGGGAGAAGTGCAGGGAAAAGTAGATGTTGGCAGTGCAGTTGGCTTAAAATGCTGGTTTTGCTGCTGCTGGGTAAAGTTAAAGCCCCCAGACCCTGTGAGTCCTGTGTGGGCCAAAGCTTGAGCACATAGGTGATGCTGTTTGTGGGGCTGGGATGGCACAGCTGTCTCTAGAAACAGCCCTTTGCTTTCGCAGGAATTGCTTGTCCTCTCAAAGCCTGACCTGCAGTCACATGGGTTTCACTTTTCCTGGGGCTTTTAGATGTGAATTAACAGCTCCTCCAATGGCAGAGGAAAATCTGACCTTAAACCTTCAAAAAGGTAAGGAAACAGGTCCTGGTGTGTGTTACTGCTCTCTCTCCAGTATGGTAATCATGCAGTCGTAGGTAATTAAGGAATGACAATCCTGCAGTGTGTGAGGGGACTGGGGTCTCCTGCCCTGGCATTTTCTCACCCTGTCATAATGCTCCTCTCTAGTCTGCAGTTAATGATGTGTTTTGCAAAGGCTCTGCCTGGGCTGAGAGCAGCTCAGATTTCTTCCAGTGGCTAATTTGGCCATGCAGTTGGTTGGGAAAGAGGGATAGTTGGTCACTAAGACAAGAAGAGGGGGAACCAGGTTGCCAAAGGTGTATTCTGAGCCTAGGAAAAGCCCCGATTTCTCACACGTCACAAGATGAGGCTCACAGTGACCTTGGACATGAGTGCTGTGGTGCTGTCAGTGTTTGGGATGAGGCTTCCCTGATGGATAACGCTGTGCTGTGGGATGTGCTGATACGTTATTAGTTTGGGTGATGGCTGTGTTTCTTTGTGCTGGCTTCCCCAGATGTTTTCCTGCCAACAGCTGCTCAGTGTGTCCTCAAATCTCCCCTTTACCATGGGAATGTTCTCTCCAGCTGTGCCCTGCATTGCAAGCTGTTATTATTAAAAAGGCTGTGACCTTTTTAATTATAATCCTCGTCATTGCACAGTGACCCAGTCTGAGGGCTGCAATCCCAGCTATCCATGCAATCAAGTTACTTGGCACGTTTCCCTATGGACAGACCTCCTTCTACCTATTTGGTTTTTTCCCAAGCACCAAATTTCCCTGGTTTATAAAGTGCCCTTGGGAGACTGAGTGTTTGCTGCACCAGCTGGGGCTGGGGGAACAGCCAGATGCCAGCAGAGCTGGAGGATAATTTGTGCCCTTAAGCTGCTTGGGGCTGTATTTATTGTCACCACCACCACCTTGCCAGAGCTGGTGTTGTTGCTGGAGAACAGCACCTTGGAAATCACATCCCTGGCAGGAAGCAGGGCCCTAAAGCAGAGGTGTGTAGTGAGAGGGCTCCCTGCTGTGTTCCAGGTAATGAGTCAAGTGTGTCCCCATCCCTGCGGATTACACCAGTGCTCTCCCACCATATGGCATCCAATTTAATCAGCTGGGGTTGAGTTAAGTGGATTAGGCAGTGCAAGATCCTGCATTGTAATTTAAAGGGCTCTGTCAGCAATAATTTAATGGGGGAAATGGGCAGCGTTTGGGGATGAGTGGGAAAGAGGAAAGAACGGGGCTGAGCTCTGAGAAGGAAATTGATTCTTCATTTCCATTTTGAGCATAAGGGCCTGGGAGACTCCAGGATTGAAGGACATGGGGGAATTGATTCTTTTAGTGTCTTTTAACTGCCTCAGCCATTGTCACACACGCACTTCCTCACTCTCTGCCCACCAGCCACTTAAAACATCCTTTGTAATCCTGTCTCATCCACCCCCTTGAGCCCAAGTCCTCTTCCCCACCTGTTGGTTCCCCCTCAGCTGCAGGACTGTGGGGAGGGAGGGAGGGGATGCTGTGTGGAAGTGCTTTAATGTCTTCTTTAGACCACATCCCTCTTGATCTTTGTACTAATTGTGTCTCTGCACGGGCTGGGGGGACCACTCAGCTCCTCTCCTTGGAGACCTCAGAAACCTGAGGCTGAATGTGAAATTTCACTAAGTTGTTGTTGCGGGGGGGAACTATTTAGGAATTCAGGGATTCTTTCTGCATAGTGCTATGGTTTTCCCACAATTTTTTGTATTCCTCTTTGCTTCTCCACTGTCAGATCAGCCAGCCAGTGCTGAACGACTTGCCCTAATTTAGCAGATACGCTGATGCCTCCCTTCCCCCTCCCCTAGGGATGCAGGAGGAGAAATAAAGTGGTGGGGAGTGGCTGTGCTGTGTGTCCGCTTGATGTGCCCCATCCCTCCACATCCTGCCTTGTGCTGAAAGCACCGCTGCGAAAAATGGCCAGCCTCCAACTTAAAGAATGGGGGCCTTGACACTGCCAAATCCTGTTTGGGAGAGGGCTGCAGATGCAAACTACCCTGGGCAGCACCAGCTTGGTGCCCTCTGGCTCTCGGTACTGCAAGCGCTGATGTGACCGTTCTAATTAACACCCGCCAAGGAGACGCCCCGTGTCCCCAAACAAAGGGCTGCGCCTATGGAGCGTTGGAGGGAGGGATGGAGGCTGCATTTTCCTGCAAGCTTCCGTGGGAAAGGCGCCTGAGCAACGAGGGAGAGGAAGAGAAGAGAGACCATACGGTGGGAAGGGAGCAGGCGTTGAATCCAAGTAGGTATAAGGAGCATGGCTCGGCAGTACATCAAGGAGGCACTGTCCTGGAGCTGCAGAGATCATCATCAGCAGCCCAGCAATAATTTTGCTACTTCTGTGTCACTGAGAAGACTTAAAAGAAAAAGATAATCCTAATCTAAAAGCTGTAGCAGGTTGTCTTTGATGGAAAGAGGCTGAGGGACAAACTGCAGGGATTCCCCCGTGTATTCCCCCAAGGCACATCCTGTGGCAGTGCTGGTGCAGGCAGATGTTCCCTGTATGGGGCTGTGGCAGAGCTGGGAGCTTCCCCAGCCTTGCAACGAGGCTCAAAGAGGATTTGGAGCTGTTTCTGCCTTCCCAGTGCTGGCCTGCATCTGTTAGGGCGGAGCACTCTGCCACATTCCGCTCCCTGAAGGGTTTTTTTGCCCCTCAACACCTCCTGGTTGTGACTTTGGGGGAGCGTAAGGCTGGTGTCGGGCACGGGGCGGGGGGGCGGATTTCGGCTGCTCTCGGCACGATGACGATCCGGGAGCTGTTCGGATGCTCTTCGTAAATACGGCTTTCTGGAGGAAGCCACCATCTGGTGCAGCTGCTTTGGGCTTTCCCCCCCTTCACCTCTCTTGCATTGAGGGATTCGTGTGTTTAGGCTGCGACAGAACACGCGCACTGCTCCGAGGGACGCTGCGCTTGGCTCCTCACCTTTAACAGATCAGCCCTGTCCCCGGCCGGCAGCTCACAGAGGGGACAGAAGTCCTTTGGTTTATGGTACTGACAAATGGGGGTTTGTGGCACGTGGATTTGCAGGTCCCTTTCAGCTGAGCATCCATAAAGGAATTACTCAGGGTCCCCTTCCTAAATGTGGGGCTGTGGAAAGGGCTGCTCCTCTCCCACACTGCACATGGTGAATTAACCTGCTAAAGAGCGGGGAGGAGGGCAAGGAGAGCTCTGGCGTGCAGGTCTCTGGAGGAAGTTCAGGGTGCTTGTTAGCTGATGGATGGGGTAGGTTGAGAGTTAGGAACTGATGTTTAATGCTGTTGACGTTTAATTTAATTGCATTTGCTGTCTGCTCCATTACACATGGGTACTTAGAGTCAAGGGTAGGTGCAATTATTCCTTTCAAAATCTAAATAAATGATACTATGCTGCTTTACCCCAGGGTTGGGTACACTTGCTACTCATTTATTTTCCTTCTTTGTTGCAAGGGATTGTGCTGTCTTGATATATTACAATGAAGATCAGCTTTTGTATATCACTTACTGCAGGTGATGGGGCAATCTGTGTACTTTGCCCTTATAAACCATTGCAATGTAACATGCTGGGGTGCAGGGAAGCCAGTGCTGCCTGGCAGCATCTTGCAAACAACCTGGAAAAGCCTTTTCAACATGCCCATTCCACAGATGACAGTGTTTCCCAAGGCCAGGCAGAGCTTTCAGAGTGTTGCCAGTGTTACTGCCGAGGTGTGGATTCTCCATCCCTTTAACACTGGTGTAACTCAGGCACTGCTGCTCAGTTCGGCTTTGCACCTGGAGTTCTGTGTGTTTTTTGTGAGAATCTGCTATTTTGGTGTAATGGGATGTACCAGGGTTTGCTTTGCAGAGCAGTCCAATGCCGCAGGGGGTAAAAATACCTCTGTTACGGCTGGGTGAGAGCAATGGGGGAGTGTGAGCCCCTGGCAGCACAGCCACCTCCACCCTCTTCCTCTCCTTCTCCCAAACTGTGGCTCTCACTGGGCTGAGCTAATGTTGGTCACACTGGCATTTGTTACTCTAATGAGATTTGCTGGATTTCCTGCCTCGTTTTTCATTCCTTTTCTTTCTCTTGTGTAATCTGTTACATATTCCTGGGCTGCCTTTGGCTTTGGAAGTGTTTCTGGTGGGGGGAAGCTCAGGTGGTGGCAGAGGTGGTTGGCAGGGGGTCAAGGCAAGCACAGTGCACTGAGAACAGCTCCCTCCATGCTATCTCGAGTCCCCTGAGCAAAAGTGGCACCACCAAGGAATGGAAATCCCTGACAAGGGGCTCAGGGATGCACTGTCTGTACTGTGCTGCAGAGAAATCCTCCAGCTCTCTCAGCCCCTGCTGCTCCTCTCCTTTTCTCCTGTATTTTTCAATCCTATTCAGTATTTCCTTTACCAGCTTTTTTTTTTATTATTCTTCTCGGATGCTTATCAGGCTTTTTGATTTAATTGATACTCGCCTTTTCCTTCTGCCCTCTTATAATTCTGCATCCCAAAGGCTCCCCTATATATTAATGCTTGAGACCCAGGGTGGTCACCTCTGCTTATAAGCTGCTTGTTTCTGCATAAGCACATACACAGCAGCCCCATCCCTGTGCCCACAGCCATCACTGTGCCTTTTGCCAAGTTGTTAGAGCATGAGAACACAGAGGATGTTATTAGACTATGGTTGAGGCCCCATCTGCGTCTTTCCCTGCTGTTCTCTTATCTAAACAGCCTTGGTGCCTGTGTTTGCCTTGTAGGCTAAAATGGTTTCAAAGAGCTTGGTGACTGGTGGCTCTGAGGCTCTGGTAGTGCACCTGGATCGGAAAACATCCTAAATAAATACATACAAATGAGGTTGTTGAGGAGAAGCAGTGATGAAAAAGGAGGGAGAAAGGCAGCCAGGGCTTTCCTGCGTGCGCTCCTCCCCCGGGCAGCAAAGCTCCAACTAATTAATTATGTTGGGACGCAGAAAACCGTGAATAGAGGCTTTTACTCTTTTAAAGCTAAAGACACAGACATGTGGATTGCTGCCATGTGGCAAACTCCTCTGCCCTGTGTGTTTTGGGGGCAGGAGGTTGTAGCTGACCCAGGATGGACAAGGAGAGTGAGCACCAGGGAGACACTGCATGTTGGCTGCTGCTGCACCAGAGTGCTGTGCATGTGCAGAGCTCCGAGCAAAGGCGACCTGCAAAGGACAGGTCAGTGTGCTCACATGGCAGGAACAGTGCCCACAGCAATGGGCTGCCACAACCCTGTCACATCTCCAGCCCTGCTCCTGCTCACACAACATATTCCCCTACTCTGAGCCATTCCCAGCCAACTTGGTGTCCTCTTGCTGGGGGGAGGCAGGTGGAACCACCGATCCTGAGTGATTTGGACACTCACGGAGCCACCAAGTTCCAGCACGATTGTCACTTGCAGCTGCAGCAGCCCCCAGGACCATGGCCAGCATGGTGGCTGCTGATTAATCCTGTCTGCTACTTCTGATGTGCCAGAGGCATGTAGGTACAGAGAAGATCTTTCTTCCACAGCCATGTGTTACAGCTAAATACAGAGCCTCTGCAGCAACACCAAAGTCCTGCCCACCTCTTCTCTAGCAGCCCCTCTTCTTGGCTTTGAAGAGAAGTGTATCACCTTGCAGGCTGCTGCCCCACTACTGCTCCCTTCCCACCCACTGCTGGGAAGTCTCAGAAGCCCTGTTAGTCCAGCTACTCAGCTCCCAGCCTTGTGCCTGGCTACTGGCATGAGCTGGAGATGCTGCCCAGGTGGGAAGAGCTCCTGACCTCCAGTGAGTAATGGGTGCTGTTTGTGGAGCTATGCAGGAACAGCACAGGGCTGTTGCCTTCCAGTCTGAGTTTGCAAGGAACGGGAGTGAGGAAATACTTGACATACTCTCAAAATGGTGTTATGAGCAGGACGTAGGGCAATGCCTCTTTCAGGGGCCCAGCACCAAAACCAGTGTTTCTGAAACAGCTCTGCTGCAAAGACCAATGCTTGTGGGATGTGCTGCTCCTTGCTCTGCCTCCTCCTGCAGCGACCAGTGCTCACCCATCACCTCCCAGTCCAGGTGCCTTCCCAGGACTCAACACTTGTTTGTGGACCAAGAAAACTTGGAGGATGGCATGATCATGTATTCCAACTGCTGTTGCTGCAGCTGCACAGTTGGAAGAGGCCAGCATGGATCTGGATATCACACACTCAAAGGACTGAATTCTTCAGAGAGGAGACAAGTGAACTAAGCAGGGCCAGGGCAGCTGCACTGCACATTGGATAGAGTGACTTCCCAGAAGGCTACAGAGGAACAGGCTGTTTAAACTATTAAAATAACTGTCACTTTTTGGAGAGGAGATTTACAACTGTTTGTTAAATACATGTGGGAAAATCCCAAAAAAACAAAGTGTAACATAAAATCCCTTTAAAATTCCCAGCTGTGCAAGGAGCAGCAGTTGTGTAACATCTGGTCTCATTCCTTTGGGGTATTTTGCCTTGGGGATGTTTTCCAAAATTCTTGGCCCACGTATGTGTTTTTGGGCAGGTTAAGCAGGAGCTTTGGGAGCCCTAATGATGCGCTCGGTGTGAGCACACAGATCTGTTGGAGTCAGACGAGGTGGGAATTTAGCACTGTGCTGATCTGGGAAAGGCCATTTGGGAGAGGAGATGGAGTGTTTGGGAGTGAGCGAGCCATGCGTTATCCTGAGCGCTGGCACTGCTTTTAGCAGGAGCAGGATTGGGCCCTGGTGCTGTCACAGCTCTGAGTGGTTCCTGACTGTCACACTGAGTCAGTGCATCTGCCCTGTCACCAGCCAGTGCTGGCTGGTACAGGAGAAAAGAAAGAGGATTGGAAAATGCCTCTGTGTGCAGGGTGTTAGCGGCTGGTGCCTTGGCTCCCAGTCCCTTGGGATCAGGGCTACCAGGGGGGAATGTCCTTCAGGACTCTGACCATAAATCCTTCGTGCATGGTCTTGCCAAGGAGAAATGCCACCATTAGCTGATTGTTTCAGGATGGGAGATACAGAAAACTCTGATTTTGTTGGGTTTTCTTTTTTTCCTTTTCCCTTTCCAGCAGTTCTTCTAATTCTGCTCCCTCCCACAGCTGGAATTATGTGCCTGGGGCTCAGCAGATGTAGAAAAGAGCTTCTGCAAGAGACCAGGAGGAAGATCCTGGAAGTTGCTGTGTGGGGTTTTCATTTATGCCCCTTTTTCTTGCTGCCTTCATATAACAGAGAAATTTTTACTCCAGGAAAATACACACACACATATATATATATATAAATTTTTACTCCTTCCCAGATTTGGAGGCTCTCATCCCTTCCTCAGACTAACCTATCATCCTATTTCCTTGTTTCCTATGACTTTCCTAGTCCTTCTTGTAATTCCCAAGCAGCTCAGCAATTAGTCACTGAAAACTTTCCACTTCCATAAGCTACCTGCTGTACTGCACTGCTAAATAAGTAAGTGGCTCAGCTACTGCAGGCAAAGCTCTGACCTTCTGGCTTGCCTCCAGGGAGGGAGGGTGGTGAGTTAACTGCTGTGCTCCTGGAGGACAGGGAAGCTGTGTGCTTTGTACCTGGATTGCTGAGATAACTGCATCAGGAGCAGCAGAATTTGGGGTACCACCTGCTTGCCAGTGCAGTGAATCCTTTGGGAATGCTGACAGTGGATTGCAGTGCTCTGGACCACCCCACGTGGGCTGGGGAGTGCAGGAAACAGGCAGGTGTGGGTTAGTGGGTGCCAGCACTGATCCCCTGGGCTCACCCCAACGTTAGGACTGGTGACCCTGTGTCTTTACACAGATGAGTTGGGAGTGGTGCAAGCTCAGCACCTTGTGTCATTTTCCTTCTTAGCAATCAGATGCTTGGCAGGAGGAGGAGGAATTAAAATAAGATCCTTAAATCTGGAGACCTTTAGAGGTTACAGCTGTAAAGTCCTAAGCCTGCATTGCAGATGGTTTGGCCCAAAAGTTTCTGTGGCTGCCCAGGAGGAGAAGACAATCCAGCCCGCAGGGGCAATGAGGTGATGAGCTGGTTCTTGCACTACCTCTGGTCCTGCTGCCCAACTCAGAGACTCAGAGCAGTGAGAGGCCATTTATTGACATGGGAGAAATCACCCACACTTATAGAATATACTGAGTTGGAAGAGACACATCAGGATCATCGAGTCCAACTCCTGGCCCTGTGCAGGACACCCTGAGAATCCCACTATATGCCTTAGGCTATGGATAGGTCCAGAGATCACAAGGGTGGCTTTTAAAGGCCTCCTCTTGGGCTGCACTCTGCTCTTTGGCTGAGACCTGAATGCTGGCAGGGGGACAGGGAGGCTGGGAAGATCAGGGAATGCAGAGAGGTGACTGCAAGGAGGACTCATCTTGGGAGATTGCTGCGGGGGAGTTGAAGGCTGGAAGTGGCTGGCAGAGCTGCTGGGTCTGTTTGGATCCAGATGCAATTGAGTTGGCACACAGCCCTCCTGAAGACAAATGCTCCTGATGAACAGAAAAGGTGTCCCCACTTATCTGCAGCTCAGACTCTCTAATTTTAGCTCATTCATTCTCCTGGGGTCTGGCTGCACGTCCGCCCTGTGCACAGGGTATGATGCAACTGTACCCACATCATCAGTTCTCAACAGCTGGAAGAAGGTTCACCAGCACTGTATCCTGGTTTTAATGCTTAGAGGCACAGACTTCCCAGCCCATGGAAGGTGAGGCTGTGGCTGAACTAAAGCAGCACTGATATCTATTCATGCTTACAAAGCCTGGCAATAAGCTAAGTCATGCTACCAAATAATCAAAGTTCCATTTTCACTACTTCCCTCAAATCAGAAAGCCTTCCCAGAGAGAACATCATAAGAAAGAAACAACTCAGAGGATACCACTACTGTTTCCATGTCACTGCAGAGTATCCTGATTGGGATTTGAGTCTCTGCTTCTATGTGCTAAGGCAACTTAGTGCAATGCCTTGAGCCTCACAGGGTTACAGCGTGCAGGAAATAGGTAGAGGAATCTGAAAGGCACCAGCTTCATTTGAACAAGGTTGGAAGGGCCTTGATGCTGGGGACCAGGTCTTGCTAACTCCAAGGCATGTGGTGGATGCAGCCAGTTGCTGTGGACATTTTGGGGGAGGGGAGAAAAGAGTGATTGGGGTTTATTTTCTTGGAAAAATTAGTTACTTTGTCAAGGTGAAGCTCTATGGAGGATGAGGAGGAAAGTAACAGGTGCTCGGTGTGGAGCTGGAGGCATGATTTCTGCTGTGGTGCTAAAATGGTTAATTAACATAATCATCACAGAGCTCCCAGTTAAGCCATCTGTTGCTTAGCAAACAGTTTTGGATGTAAATGTAATAAATATTTGATGATGCTGTGAAATGACGATAAAGGCCCAGGAACCAACTGGTTCACAGAGGAACCTCCTCTGCTCTCCTAGCTTGGGTTGTTCCTTGTTTCTCCCACCCCTCGCTCCTAAGGAACAGTCTTTAAGCCTCTGCTTTTGTCCTCCGCCCTCCTGGCGCTGCTGCCAGCGTGGGTTTCTGTGCGACCCTGGGCTCTTGGCATGCCAATCCTCTTAGCAATGCTGGCCTACAACCGCCTCATAATCACACCACGCTGGATGTCTTGTACTGTACTTCCACCCCCCATTTCCAAACCAATAGCTCCGCAGCTGTGCTGTTACCAAAGACCTCTGGGTACTGCCATGGCTGTAAGGCAAAGGCACAGTATATGTGGACAAGGTCTAGCACTGTCCTTCGTGATGCTTTGTGCATCATGCAAATTAATTATCGTTGCAATTACCCTGTAGGACCTTTCCAGTTGGCTGATTTCAGTTAAAGCCTTCCCCCATCTCTCCCTCTGAGTTTGTGCAAGCCTATGTAGCCCCCATTCACACAGGAGGCTGGAAGCCCACAGCTGGGCTTTGTTTTGGGTCTGTGTTTTGCTCCAGTCCTGTATGTGCACAGAGGTGGAGCCCATACCCAGCATCAATCCATCGTCTGGAGACAGTCATTCTGCATTTAGGCTGCTGGGACAGAGCTGGAAACCTGGCCCTGCAGTGGGAAGGTGGTTTTATTGTTGTGAGCCAGTTGCACAGTGCCAGTGCTGACTCATGAACCTGACACCAGGGACAGCATTAGGCTAAAAATCAATTGGTCCCATGTTGTTCAACACTCCCTATATTCATCCTGAGTTCTGCTGTTCCTCAGCCTGTGTCCCGCCCCTGGACCAGTTCCCAGGCCCCTTGTGAGCCATGGGAAGACGTCACCCAGAAATGTGAATTTCTGAGCAGTCAAAGGCTGCACTGTTTATCCAGCTGATAGTTCCATCTCTGTGCTTTGCCTGGGTTTAATTTGAGCGTTGTGTTTCAAAGGACAGGGCTCAGTATCCCGCTATTCATACTTCCTGTTAATTGAGAAATTGGGGTTAAAACCCAGCTGTGACAACCCCTGGAGGGCTGGTTATCATTCCTTGCTGGGCCCTTGCCCTGCAGCTGAAGTTGTGTAAACTTTAAATCATGACATAATGTACTGGAGCGATGCTGGGCCGAGGCACTGCAGCTGGATCACACATTCCTGCTGACAGTCAGCTGGGAAAAGCAAATATAAAACTGTACCTATAGTGCAACATGCCAGAGGGGCACTGTGTTTTGGTAGGAATGATTTTTTCCCTATGCATTGAGAAATCAGTTCAGTTCATTCCTGGGCCACTGGACTGAAATGGGACTTCTTCCAGTTATTTACTTACTGCGTGTTGACTCAAAATATTAAGATAAGCAAAATTATATTTAAAAAAAAAAGCCCTCAATACCAACAGGCACCAACTGTCCAGCCTGAGGATAAACGTTCCATAGAACTAGTGCAGACGTAGATACAGTTACTTCAAAGCAAATTACACAAGTGAACATTTATCTTCTAACAAGGCTATTTTTGCTGTTTAAAACTTGGCCTTGATTTTTTTTTTCTCCTTTCTAATTTCTCCTGGTTTTATGGCTGATTGGAAAAACCTTCAGAAGTAATTAGGTGACTAAGAAGCTGAAGATCCCTTTCGATTTGGGCTTGGATAGCAAAAGCTTTTGAGAGACACTTTCAGCATCCTCAGCAAGACATAATTTCCAATATATTAATTTCTAACTAATGTGCCTGATAACCCTATCTTGGACTGCTCTGAGATGAAATCAATGCCATAACTACCCATGTTTGATTCCACCTGCAGCAAGTTTTTTTGGGAACCAGCTTCCCTGTGGCTGCAAACCACCAACATTTTTACTGACCTGCTGCTCAGGACAGATCTGGGCTCCCTGCCTCTATTCATCGGGTTCAAACTTTCCTCGGCCAGGACAGTGGTTTGGAGCAGCAGAGCCGAGATTTACTGCTGTAGGACGAGGCGCTGGCTTTGCCAACCAAATAAGAGTCAAGACAGAAGGTATCCCACCCTCCCGTCCCTGGGGTTTGCCCGCTTCCCTGCCCGCGCATCCCTTGGCTCGCCATCCCTGGCAGCTTGCGGTGTGCCCGCATCCTTACCCTGCTCCAGGTCCTGCTGGTCATACCAGGGCTCCTCTTCCTCGCTCTGAAACTCCTCCATCCTGTCGGCGCTCAGCATTTAGCACCAGCGGCCCGGAGAGACGCGCAGCATCCGCCAAAGGGGCTCCCGCCGCCGCCGCCGAACAGCGGAGCGGGAGGGATGCGGGGATGCGGGCAGGGATGCGGGCGGGGATGCGGCCTCGATGCCCCGGCCGGGCCGGGAAGGGGGGATGGCACGACGTGGCAGCCGGTGCCTGGTCNGCTTTCTCCTGCCTCCAGGGCCGGGGGGGGCTCCGGAGCGGGGGATGCAGCGGGGACGTGGCAGCCGGGGCGGGGGGGCACGGCTTGCACAGGGCTGGGGGATGCACAAAGGAAGGAAGAGGGCCCGGCGCAGCCAGGCAGATCCTCGCTCCGCAGCTCGGTGGGGACCTCTAGCATGGAAATGCTGCAAGGAAAACCGGCGAGAGGGAAGGGGGAGGCGAGCGAGGCCGGCCTCCTTCTCCTCCTCCTCCGCCTCCTCCTCTCCGCCCAGCCCTGCCGCGCACAGCGGGGCTGCGGGGAGCGCGGTGCGCCGTGCTGAGGTGGGATGACCCGCGCTCCGAGGAAGGGGAGATGCCCCGCAGCCCCCCTGCTCTGACCCTCCGGCCGGGAGGTCAGCCAGGAGCAGGGCGTGTGGTTGGGATGCCGTGTCCTGGCCTTGCCAATGGGCTTCGTGGTGACTTTGGGCAAGTCTCAGGACCACTCAGTGGGGATGTCAGTCAGTGCCTTCTCTGCTTGGTGTGTTCGTGTGGGTTGTTCTTCAAGAAGGGCATCCACCCTCCCTTAGCTGGGGCTGCAAAAGGGGACACCCCATACAGACAGCCCCATAGCATCACCTCAGCGTGGTGTCTTCCTTCAACTTTGTGTTGTTTTGCACTCTGATGGGAAATCAGTGCTCCCGATGCAGGTTCCTCTCTTATTTTTGAGGACGAATTCTCGCATCTTTCTGAAGGGTGGAATGAGCTTAAAACTGAGGGAAATGAGGATTTGTAGAGTTCTGAGGAGGAAATGTGTCTGATACGTACAAGTAAGTTCAGAAAAAACTTGGGATTTTGGTACTTGCTTTTCAGCTTAAAGGAATGACTGTTAAGAGATGGTGGTCTTTTTCCTAGCTGATACTGTGGAGTTTGGTCCAAGGAGATTTATTTGTCATTGTCAGCCCTGGAATCCATCAGAGACTCTAAGATCCAAATGAACTCATGTTACAGTGGGTTTAGATGACAATTTTTAAATTTTTTTTTTTTGCCTGCTGTGTGATGGAACTCGCTGGATTTATATTTGATTGCATTACCTTGCAGCGGTGCCCACAGAAAAAAGCAATATAAGATGTTTACGCAAGAGCAGCAGACTGTGCATCCAGAAAAGATGGGATCTGTGTCAGAAAACTCCATCCAATCCAGCAGTGACAGGCAGCTGGGAGCCCCTGGATGATTAAAGCCAGGGCCAGTACTCAGCTCTAGTGTACAGCAACAGAGGAGAGATTAAGCAGGGAGGAAGAGAGAAACTGTGGACTATTCCTCTCCCTGTCTTTCCTCATAGACCTCTCCATCACATATACACATTCCCAAAATTCAGTGGCTGCCTGGAAAGTCATCTGCCTTAATGCAGTTGCAGGCCAGAATCAAGGAGTCTCTTTAACTTGGCATTTATAACTCAGCAAAGATAAGCACTTCTGGTGTGTCTGGAAGAAAGCCATCTCTGGGTCCCAAATCTTTTTCTAAGCAATTTTAATACAGAAATGGAAGAATCTTAATTTTCTCGTGCCTGTTGAAGAGGCATTTGGACAATGCCCTTAAAAACATGCTTTAATTTTTGGTCAGCCCTGAAGTGGTCAGGCAGTTGGACTGGATGATCACTGTAGGTCTCCTCTAACTGAGTTCTTCTATTAATTGTGAAAAATAATTGACTGTGAAAAATATTCTTTTCCTAACAATAAATTATTATAATTTATCTGTGTAGTGTAGTCATATTGAATGAGTGCTTGGATGCAAAGCCCCAGGCTGTTTGGCAGCAAAAGCCAGATTACATGATTTTGTGAAAATATTTTTTCCTGTAGGTTTTACATGAATATCTCTGATCTGACCTGTCACTTGATAGAATCAAACATCAGTGACTCCCGTACAGGTTATATGCCAACAAACGAGAATTCCCACAGTCTGCCCCAGCTGGAGAGTCAGCACATTGCCTTTTTTTTTTTCAGAACTGTTGGAATTACCTCATTTCCTCTGAAGAAAGGAGGTTTGCAGAGCTGAGCATGTGGAATGTAATTCAGGGACACCAGAAAGACCTGATTGCAGTTCATAGAGCTGCTCAGAGCAGAAAACGGTGACGATGGCTTCAAAGGCAATACTGAATGGCCTGAGTGCCAAATCCTGAACTCTCAGTGCTCAGGGTTATAAAACATCCTCTCCGTGTGGGTGGGTGGAATTTCATTAGGGTTAATGGGCCACCACAGGCAATGAGCTGCTAATAAGGTGTTTGATAGGGTACTGTTACAAGCCCGATTCCTTTCAACCCAGGACTAGGGAGAGGCCAGAGCCAGCCGTTCTCCTGGCATCCCGCTGCCCCTCTGGACCATCCGGGCTCGGGGCAAGGCTGTGGCAGTGGCCGGGCTCTAGGGGGGTGGCTCAACGGGGCTGTCATGGGGCTTGTGCCCGAGAGCAGCTGAGCAAAGGGGCTTCAGGGGACAAAGGCTGCGGGCAGAGGAGAAGGGGCAAGAGAAGGGGGCAGAGGAAGGTGATGGGGGGAGAAGGCAAGGGATGGAGCAGAAGGACCGTATAGGAAGGCGAGGGGCAGAGAAGGTGTAGGGAGCCCAGGGAGGAGGGGAGAGCGAGGAAGGGCTGGAGAAGGAGGAGGGTGAAACGAGGAAAACCGTGCTCTGAAACGAGGAAAGACGGGGGAGGGTCAGTGGGGATGAAGGGTGGAGGTGGCGAAGAGGAGGCAGACGGAGGTGGGAAAGGAGGGAAGGCAGCGGGGTGGGATGGAGGGATGGAGAGCTGGAGGAGGAGGAGCCGCGGCCGTGGGCGGAGGAAGGGATGAGGGCGGAGGGGAGGCAGGGCCGGGACCGGCGAGCCCCGGTTTGACAGGAGGGAGGCAGGCAGCGGCAGGCGCCGGCACGGGGGTGGCGGG
>VZRE01008851.1:91106-178434 GCA_013396775.1 Cephalopterus ornatus
CACCAAGCCCCGGGTGAGGGCCGCCAGCGCGGGCGGGGGGCGACGGGGGGCCCCGCCATCTCGGGAGCCGCCCTGAGGCGCGGACGGAGCGGGCCCCTCATGCCCGGCCCTGCCCTGCCCAGAGACACCCCCGGGGCTGCGGGGAGGGGGCGGCCGGGCCGCTGCCCCCGCAGCCCGACCCGGGTGAGCGGGACCCGAGCGGGTCCCTGTGCGGGGGCTGCGGGCACGGCCGGCCCCGGGCCGGGCTCCCTCAGCGTGGCCCTGCCCGAGGGCCGCGGGGATGGCGGCGGCTGGGCCGCACCTGCCCGTCACCCTGTCACGGGCTGTGGAGGGGCACCAGGATCGCCAGGACACCGGCCGGGGCAGGGCTGGCAGGGCCCGGCCACTGTCACCGCCTCTGGTGACATCTTGTGCTGTGCTGAGCGGCGTCCTGTGGTAACAGAGCAGACGCTGCTGCCGTAAGGGGTGTCCGCGGCTACTGATGTATTCAGCTGCAGGTTTACATCACCGCAAGGTTTGCCAGTGCTCCCTTTTCTGTATCTTCCTCCCCCCCGCCCCCGACTCCTGAATCATGGGTGAAGAACCATGGGTGAAGAACCTTGCCCTGTTTTTCGGTAGTAGCCGATTAAAAGGCCGATGGCCAGCCATGCTGTTTGCGGCAGAAGTAGTTTCCACCTGTATCCTGTGAAATAAGGCTTTATTTCTGCAGGCTGCAGAGGAGAAGGAGTTAAGTGAAAGTCAGGGCTGTGTGTAGGGAGGGTGGCTGCCTAGAGGTGTAACAGATGTTGTGCCTGTCCTGGGAGTTAGCTTAATTTTTATCTTAACTGGAGAGTCCAGTAGCAGCAGCACACTGGCAGAAAATTAGTAGCCTGTCCTTCTGTCTAAGGAGCAGAGGGATTTTTCCCTTTTGAGAAGTCACATCTTGTGTTCTTCTGAGCTATGATGGTGAACAGCTGTCAAAATCCACCTTTGGTGGTGAGGCAGTAACAACTGCTAAGAAAACCTGGGGTTGATGGCAAAAAGATAGTTAACAATGGGGCATTAATTTAAAAGAAAAGGGTATGGATACAAAGGGGTAAAGGGTAATAGGAGAAAATCTATGAAAACTCAAGAGATGAAGGCTGTGAGTGGGAAATGAATCATAGGTGGTAAGGCTGTGGAAGAGCCTGGAAAAAACATATTGATGCTTTCTAAAGCAGTATCACTTCTAGCTGCATTGCTCAGGAATGACTTCTGTGAATATATTCTTAAAACCTGCAGTTGTGGATGTTTCACAACATCCCTAGGTAAAGAGGAAAGTGAATGAATTAATGTTTTAAGGGCTTCTTCAAAGTCTCTTCTGCGCGGCAGATAGTTCAGAGTGCCTTTAGGCTGTCCAGCTTTGAACCAGTCAGCTTTGGACTGTCCTTTCATAGGAAGACATGCTTGTAAAGTGAGATTGGGGGGTAAATCAAGCCTATAGGGATCTGCCCCGTCTGCTGTTCACAAAGAAAATCCTGTATGAGGCAATCCCTCAGATCAACAGCCAAGAAGGGAACGCTTCCCTCCCCTGGTTTATCGACCTGTGTAATGAAAGAAGGTTTACTGGGGCCCCGAATAAAGGAAGGAGCAAAAGCTTCATTCTTGGCTGGATTCATTTCACAGCTCTGTGGTCTAGGTGAGACTGCATGTGGAAAAAGGGTGGGGTGTTGGCACTCCCATATTTACATACTGTGGAAGGGCTCTGGTGTTTGCTTGTGCGGAACGCGTGACTGGGCTCTCCTGGAGCCTTCTGATCTCGCAGCAGCAGCAGCAAAAACCTCCACGTAACTGCCTGGTCCCTGAGACCCTGGATCCAAAACCAGGCTGCAATAGTGGGCAGAGCGAAAGCTTTCCAAGCTGTTGGCTCACAGTGTGCTTTGATTCCTCAGCAGCGTGTCTCCTGTTTTGCAGCCTTCTCTGACATCAGGGAGCTGGACAAATAGATTTTAGTCAAGTCATCAGTAACATGAAACCGTGAGTTTAAAATGCACTGTGAGGTGTTCCTAAGGCTCTGGTGGGAAGAAGTGGTTGAGCAGAAAGTACTGTTCACTCACTGGTGAGGGTTGAGTTGGCACTGAAGTTAAATTTTTCCTAAAAGTAAGTTCTTATAATCTCCAGACTTTTGTTAATTAAAAAATGAGTGTTCCCATGTGAGCATTAAAAAAAAAAAATAAACATTAAGTAAATCGATAAGGAACATAACACTTGAATGCTTGTAGCACATGTGGAGCCCAGAACTTGGAAGTGGAACCAGGTCTGGACGCAAATGGAATTGACTTAATTGATTTTTTTTTTAACTGCCAAAGAGAAACTCTGTAAGTGTAATAGTATTAAAAAAGAAAAATCACTTAAGAATTATTTCAGTGATTAAAAAGGGCAGTAATACCAGAAGGAAGCAATTAGCTTATGCCACAGATGTATATTTATAATCACACATGGGGAAATGGGCTTTAAGATTTTTACATGATATATATTACGTTATTCTGCACACCTTTAAATTGGCAGGGCCCATCCTTTTAATAATAAACCGGATGAGCTTTATAGTAGAGAATGTGTGAGTCCTCCCAAATTGCCCATAAAAGTGCTGTTTACTTTACAGGTGAAGGGAAATGGATGGAGAGTTTGACAGAGCAGGGAACTGGTCTGGGAGCCTTAACTGCTGCTGAAGTGCCTTTTCTTTTTCCAGTCAGCTGGGGATCCCGCCAGCAACTGACGGGAAGATAAGAAATTCTGATCTTGTGAATGAGCTTGTTAGATTTTAATGCTGGCTATGCCTCTGCTTTGAAAGAGACAGGAAAGATCAAGCACCGGGGACAAACTCCAGTCCTTTCCTTTCCCCAGTGTGGAAATGCAGGAGTACAACGGGTTGTTAACTTGAGCCTGATAAAAGCACGTCTTGAGCTCTGAGAGAGGTCGGTCTCTGGCAGCCCATTTCTGATGGTGTTCAAGCTTGACTCAGCTGTCCAAGCGTCTCAGGTTGATCAAAAGCAAAGTTGTCTTAAAAGCAAAGCTGTAACTAACACTTCACAATGCTGACTTTCGTCTTGGGCTTTCCCTGCCAGATTTCTACAAATCCCGTTTTCCAGTTTGCTTTGCAACACTGTCTCTGCTGTGGGAGCAGAGAACTGGTGGCAGACTCATGAAGTCTCTCCTTAATTCTGCACTGCTGACTGCAAAGACCCTATGGGAAAATTTACCATTGTTCCAAAACACGTGTGGAGCTGCCATCCTCGGCAGCAGGGATGAAATCTTGTTAGTTATTAATACTTTGAATAAGTCTGTCCTTAGGCTTTTCTTTTGCACAGTGGGTCACAAACAAGTGGTACAAAGGTGTGTGAATTGCCTCAAACTAATCCCTGGCCCTGCAGCGTGGCCTGAACTAGGGCTCAATCAAGAGCTGCACGAATGGTCATTACATGCCACAGTTCTGCTCATTTGGGGCAGAAAGGAGCATGTTGCTGTTACATTATCTCCTGAGCTTCTGCAGTATGGGCTGGAAACCCTGGGCAGGGATGGGGGACCTGCTCTGCTGTCGGGTGCCAGGAAAAGAAGAGTCCCTGCCCCAAACACGTCGCTACCTTAGCTAGTGGGATGCTTAATTGGCATGTTGGCATGAAGCAAAAAGAGAACACAGTGAGCGAGACTAGTGGCTGGTTGTCGCTTTGTTGTCTGCTGATGGTTTGCAGCAACCTCAGAATTAGTTTAAGGACAGTCCTCTAGTGGGGACCTGTTGGAAATGGGCATTCCATGTAAGTTGTAAGGGCGGAGAGCTCTCAGTTGGGAGGAGGTGCAAACACTCGCCCTGTCTGAGGTTGTGAGGAATTGCATCTGAAAAAGAAAGTGAAGGTGGTGCTGGCGTCAGGCTGAGGACAGTAACGAATAGGAGAGGCAGTGTCTTGGGAACTTTTCCTGTTTTTAGGACATAGTCAGCCCCGCTCTGTTTTCCTGTTTCCTATGAGGTATCCTGTTTGCCTGCTCAGAGCTGTGATTCTCTGCTCAGTATCTGGCAGGAGGCTTGCAAACCATCTTTTTCTGACTCCTGCAGCGTGTGTGTGGTGTGCTTCAAAGAACCTGAAACCCAACGTTTACAACTCTTAGGAAGTAAAGTCTGGAGGTTCCGGTAGGACTGGTTTCACCTTTTTTTGGCCAGCCTGCAGGTGGGAGGTCTATACACCTTGCTGCAGGGAACTGAAGGCAAAAGTCCCCCTCCTTGCCCACTTCTGAGATGTCACATCACCGCAGCTCTGCCCACTGTGTGCTCAGCAACACTCTGGGCTACAGCTCCCTCACCCTTTGGTGTGGAGCTTGGTTTGGGCAGCAGGCCTCCTCCTCTGCTGGTCAGCTCTGTACCTTCAGCAGCCTCTCTGATGGGGTGTGTGGGGGTCAGGAACTTCCTCTGCTCTCCAGATGTGCCAGTTGTGTTTCCATAGTACAGTCGAGCTACTGATTGATCCCTCAATTCTTCTGGCAGTGATGAAATTCTAATTCTCATTGCACTGCTGGTGCAGAGCTGGTTGTCTGCACTGTGCTGGAGCAATGTCAGGCTCTTTCTTACCTGTGCTGCAGCTCCCTCCCTGAAAGAGGACAGATCTGTGCTGATGGGGAGGATCCAAAGCAGCCCCAGCTCACAGCATTGGTGAGAATTCAGCTCCTCCTGAGCTCTCTGGCTTAGGCACTGTCAAGGCTGAGGTGCTGTGGGATTTGCGACTGCAGCATGTGCTGTACCAACACTTGTACCTTAATCTTGACATTTCCAAATGAAGATATCCCTGGCTGGTGAACAAGACTGTTCTAGGTTTCTGTATTTCCCTTTGCTGTGAGCTGGATACAGGCTGTTGTGTAAGCTCAGCGTGAGGAAATGGATATTTAGATCCCCAGAGATGCGGTGTGCAGAATACAATCAGCTTAAAAACAGCCAGTACTGTTCTATCAAGGAGATGAATATTATGTGGATTGAGTAGCTTCATGATGCCAGACTGGTAATTAAAACGGGGGGCAGCAGGGATCTGAGTGACTCAGTACTGAATCTGTGTCCCAGGATTGTACATGGGATACCATCTGTTGATGAGGAGCTGCCTTGCTGCAGCTATTAAAAATGAAAGAAATTGGTGTTGTAGCATAAGCTGGTTGCCAAGATGGCAGCCGAGACGTTACCAGGGCTGCACAGCCAACGTTGCAGTTTGGGTAATCACTGCTGTGCTTCTCTGCTCCCTGGGATTTCAGTCGGAGGCCTTGCTCTTCAATCCATGTTGTGTTGCCATCTGTAAACAGTGGCTGTGTTCAACCTCTGAGGAGGCCTCAGGCTAGTGGGAGGTAAAGGGATCGGTGTCTGCTGGAGGGAAATGGTTTTCTGCTTCCCCTCTAGATGAGAGTGAAGCCATTATTTATGCATGATGCCCAATTAGCAGCAATTGCTGCTCGCTGTTGTTGGTGGGAGTGGCTGTGGCAGGCGGCCAGGACGTACATGTGGCAATTATACATGTGGTTGTGGTGTGTGGTTGGAAATGAGGTGTAGGAAGTGTAGGATGTTTCATGCATTACATAGATCAGATTTCCAAATAGTTGGCTCTCTTCGAGCAGTGCAGTTAGAGATGAGATGTGCAAATAGCTTTCCTTCCATTAAGCATTTCATGCTCAGGTAACAAAGGGCACAGCTCCTTCACGCGCTCAGGAAGCGGAAAGTCAGGCTGTGAACACTGGGCTGTTCCTACACATTCACTCTGAGGAGCTGTGACCTTGAACATTTCCAGTTGGAAAAAGTTGCTCTTTCTCTCGGGAAGAGGTTTAGTAGGATCTTGCTTTGGTGGCCAGGTGATAAAAAGAGCATTTCAGCACTAGAACAGAGTTTAGAAGATACCTAAAAACATGTAGGTTTTTCTGGTTTTGTTTTTAAAGTCTGGAGAGTCACTTGGACTGGTTCATTGGATGGTTGGGTAGGACCAAGACCAGCAATGAACAGCCTCTGCAGCACTGAAGCGTTAAGGCAGAGAGCTGCAGGGCAATAACCTGCTGTACCAGTCTGGGGACAGCCAGCCCTTCTCACTTTTTGACCTTTGGTGGTAGTGACACATCACCTGCCCGTGGGCTGGGTCTGTTGGTTCAGGAGGTGACAGCAAAGGGGGCAGCGCAGCACTTCTCCATGTCAGAGCAGTGAATGAGCTGCTCTCCCCCAAGTGGTGTTGGAGCTGCATTTAGAAACAGCAGAGAGCTGGGCAAGTTCTCTGCCTACTAAAGCAGAGCTGGGAGTGGGCAGGAATTGTTTAAATTAAACACACATTCATATTTTTGTCCCTTTCCCATCTGACATGGTAGACCCGCCCACGGTGCTGATTATTGCCCTTAATGAACTGCTGTTTGCTTTGGAGCTGGTGCTGGTTGCAGGCAGGAGGCTCCTCCTCGCCCCAAACCAAGGGCTGGGGGTGCTCAGGTGTGTGGCTCTTCTGACCTGCCAAGCGTGCCACCACACCTTGGCATGGCTGGGAAAACTCCTGGAAAAGCTTCCATTTTCCTCTTCTGGCTGAAATCGTGGATCTGCCTCTCACACTGTTTGTCATGAACAGGCAGGCAGCTGGACCCTTGGGTGGTTTGAGCACTCCCAACCTGTTTGGACAATGCCTATCTCTTGGCAAATATTAGCAGTTAGTTGGGAAAAGCTGTGCTCAGTTTTAGTCTGGCTTAAAAGTTAAGTCTTGATTATTCAGAGTTCCCAGGCTTTGGATACCTGAGGTGTTGTGTAATGGAGATGGCTCGTTCAACAAACAGTGCTGGTGTTTTCACCTTTGAGAAGAGGCAGGTCATCACCATGGTTCTTCTGCAAGAAGTCAGAGCTGACCCTGTGTAGCTGAGCTTCACCTTGAATGGCCAGCGCTGCCTTCTGGCTCTGCAAAGCCATAAAGGGCAAAGCAAGGTCCAGCCCGCTTTGTTCAGCTGCTTATAACCTGACACCCAGGTTGTGGTCAACATTTTGATTTTTAAGTAGATGCCACACTGCCAGGAAGAAATAACACTGTGACTCTGCAGCCAGCTGTACAGAGCTGTCTGGCAAACTGACTGTCCCTATGAACAGCATCCTGAGCAGTGGGGTTTTCAGAGCAGGTAAAAGTGGAAATTGTCTGTACCTGCAGAAGAGGTAGTGGGAAGAAGTATGTTCCCAGAGTTGGAGGGGTGAGCTTCTCAAACCACAGGCCTGAAATGGATTGCTTGCTTTGCTCCCCTCCTTCCATCTTCCTCTTTGAATTGCTCACTTAGTGCTTTTTAAGAACAAAGCCTTGGCAGCGACTGGCTGCACCAAGTCCACTTCCCTATAAATATTTGATTCAGAAGGATCAACTGTATTGTATCTGTAAGTGCTTTGAGGTGGGTCTGTGAGTTCCGTGGGTCTGTTTGTGCCCGAATGTGAGATGTGCCTGATTGCTTCCTTGAGACTTCGGTTACAGTACAAAGTAATTCCAGTGCATGCTCAGAGCATCCTTGGCTTGCTCTGAAGGTGACAAAGTGCATGGGAACAGCCTGACCCATGTGCAGTGGTGAAGATCTTGGAATACTTGCATCAGTTGCAGACAAACAGGCAGCCTCATGTATGTTGTGGCTCCATGAAAGACCTGGGGATTCCCAGTCGGATGCAGTTGGGCACATGAATGTCTTGCCACTCACCCCCTGTGTTTGGACCTTGTGGAGTGGTAGTTCTGCATCTGTAACCACGTTTGTCTCTCTGCAGCCCGTGGAGGCCACAGATGATGCCTTTTGGGACCAGTTCTGGGCTGACACAGCCACTTCAGTGCAGGATGTCTTTGCCCTTGTACCAGCTGCAGAGATCCGAGCGGTGAGAGAAGAGTCGCCTTCCAACTTGGCGACTTTGTGCTATAAGGTAAGGTCGGTGCTGTCTCATTCCTTGGTGCTGTGCTAGCAGGGAGGTGCCCCTGGATCAATAGCAGTGTGGCTCCCAAGGGGAGACAGGTGCCATGTTATTTCCTTGTGCCGCACAATGTGCTTGTTTGTCCCTGTCTCCTCCTAAGAGTAACATTCATCTTTTCCTCTCGTGGAAGACACAGACCGCAGCTGGCGTTTGATCACTTTGGAGCCTTTTTCCTCTTGTTCCCTTCCTGTTTTTCACTCTGTCCTCTTGGGTCTTGCCTGTATAAACTGATTGCTGCTCAGGGGACTTTGTACCTAGGCTGCATATTTGTGGTGAGGCTGATACGTCCGATTCCTTGTCTGCATCAAATTGCACCTCGCCATGCACCAGTCTGGCGTCAAGCTGCTAAATCCCAGAGGGATGTGGAGACTGTCACTGCAGAAGTTCAAGAGAGATCTTAAGACTTTTCTTCCTTCTGCTGTGATAATGGGACATTCCTGATGCTGCTTCTGATGTTGCCATGTCCTTGTGTGGAGCACAAGGGACATCGAGTCACATTTCCTACCCTGCCAGGTTTGGCAAATTATCAAGCTGGTGAGCAGCAGCCTGAGACTTACTCTGTCTGGGAAAGTGCAGGTGTTAATAATGCTCCTGATTTGAGCCATGCAAAGAGTAGCTTTGAATTTGTATTTGAAAAACACTTGGAATGGCATTTTTCCAGTTTTAAATGGTTGTTGCCATCCTGTTTTTCTTTCCTGCTCTACAAACTGTGAATGAGACCTACTGAGTCATAGTGAAGGTACCTCTTGTGTGAATTGTGCCTCAGACAAATGCACGTAGTGAATAATTGAGAAAAAATACAAATATGAGGGAAAATGGAATGATTTTTCCCTAGTACTGTGTTCTGGTAATCTGCAGTTTGGGACTCGAGAAGGGTTTAGGAGACCTGTAGTAACTACATAACCCCTTTGACTCTGTTTCTTCTTTCTCCCAAAACCAAAACTAAAATATGTGCTCTCCTCCCTGTTGGAAACGTGTTGGGAGACCTTGTGACTGGAGGACTCTTTCTCCATGAGCCCTAGATGTTGGGATATCAGTGTCAGAGGAGCCCGCAGACTCCAGAAGTGCCTTTGCCAGGCTGAGGGCCCTGACTTGTGCTGACTGCAGTGTGCCACTGCAGTGCTGTGTTCGTGGGGAGCACAACAGTGTGGCTGAGCTGTCATTTACAGTCATGGCTGGAGACTCAGGCTGTACAGTCATAAATGTGCCTGAAGAAATCGTTCAGCTCAGTCAGAGTAGTGTGTGACAGCCTGGGACAAACAGCACTTAAACACCCATTAATGCAGTGACGCAGGCTGGCAGAGTCAGTGACCCAGGCAGTCTGCCATGAAAATAAGCAGGGGCACATGACCTCATGAATTAAAAAGCAGCAAGGTGAATCCTTGCTAAATGTTTTGGCTTTTGTTTCCTTCTGTTTCCTCTTGGGATGAGGGAGTAAGAGCAAGTGGGTGCAGCTGTTTGGGGAAGGAGCTGCCTTTTTCTGTCTGTGGGTAAGACCTCCTACCACTGCCTCCTGGGGCTGTGGTTGCTGCCTGGTGAGACCTGCACTTATTCTGAAAATCCCAGTGACTCTCCACGGGTAGTTTCAGCAGCGGTTGGATGGGCTGCAGTGTCAGCCCAGAAGCTCTTTGCAGAGCAGCAGTCCTGTTCACAGGGACAGTGAGGAAACCCGGGCTACCACCCTCTTCTGCTGCAGGACTTTGGCAGACTGGGGCCTGTATCTCTACACTTAACAGTCACAGGCAGCTTAGCTCCCACCTCCTGAGTCAGGAGAGGTCCCTGTTGTAATCACACCGGCACAGACAGATCTGTCAGACTGTGTGTTCATGTGTGATCATCCTCTGCCAGCACCTCACACCGTGCAGCAGAGTGCTGCTGCCTTGGTCCTGCTGCATCTCGGGTGCTGTGGCTGATTAATCTGATCTGCCCTTTTCACTGTGTGGTGTCCTGGAGCAGTGCTGGAAGGAGCCTTCTGGTGCTCTGACTGTCTCACGTGGCACCACACGTGTGCTGCATGGATTAGCCCTGGCATTTGAGGTCTCTTGCAGTGGAACAGTAGAAATTCAAGAAGGTCTGTTTAAGATCATTAACCCTATTTCTGCGGTGTTTCAAACAGCAACACTGTCTGTACCATTAGACTGAAAGAAAATGGTCTCCTACTAACTGCTTATAACTCTATGTGAGGGTGTCACCAGCAGGACAGACCTGCCCAGCTCTTGCTACCTTATGCCTAGGCTAATGATACCTGCTTTGGTTTTGTTTCCTTCAGGCCGTGGAGAAGCTGGTGCAGGGAGCAGAGAGTGGCTGCCACACAGAGAAGGAGAGACAAATCGTTCTGAACTGCTGCCGGCTCCTCACCCGTATCCTGCCTTACATCTTCGAGGACCCAGACTGGAGAGGCTTCTTCTGGTCGACTGTCCCTGGGGCTGGCCGAGGAGGGGTCTGTCGCTTGGCACTTATTCTTTCTGGAGGGTGAGGGGGAGGCTGTGGTGAGGAGACACGTACATTTGGGGGCAGCTTTATTCCAGTTATTTCTGTTTGGTCAGAAATTAGGTGGCACCTTATAAATTCTTTTCCTTCCTTTGATTCTTGCTGTTCTTCCTCTCACCCTCAGCTGCTTTGTTCAGCACAGGTTGCTGCCTCATCTGAATGTTTCACTTGGGTGTGTAGCTGTTGGAGAGCACTCGTATGTGAGGGAAGTCCTCTCCAGCATAACTGGAGGTGTGAATCGAAATGAACATGAGAGTTGTACTAAAAGCTATGTGACTTTTTTAGACTGAAACGACCTTGTTCCATTACCCAAAGCTGATTTAAGATTCAAGTCAAACTGCAAAAGAGTGTTGTTTCCACCGGTTTTACAATGTCACATTTAAAGTGAACAGTGCCAGAGAAGCTCTCGGCATCATGACTCAGTACCCAGCTTATGAGCTGAGTGATAAATTTTAACAGGGGCCTAGCCTGAGAGATGAAGCCCACAAATGAGCAAGATTGGTTAAAGAGTTAGGTACTCAAAACTGCCCCAATATTCCAGGTGAGGCCACCCCAGTGCAGAGCAGAGTGAGACAATCTCCTCCCTGGCCCCAACGGCCATGCCTGATGCCCCCCAGGACAGGGTTGGCCCTCCTGGCTGCCAGGGCACTGCTGACTCATGGCCAACCAGGACCCCCAGGTCCCTTTCCTGGCACTGCCCTCCAGCATCTCATTCCCAGTCTGTCCATCCATCCGGGGTTGCCCCATCCTGGGGCACAATCTGGCATTTTCCCTTGTTGAACTTCATATAGTTGCCCAGTCCTCCAATTTGTCAAGGTCCCTCTGCAGGACCTCCCTGCCTTTGAGGGAGTCAGCAGCTCCTCCCAGTTTTGTTTCATCTGCAGACTTGCTCAGTGTCACTTCCAGTGCTGTGTCCAAGTCATTTATGAAGCTGTTGAAGAGCACAGGGCCCAAGATGGAGCCCTGTGGAACCCTACTAGTGACAGGTCACCAGTCTGATGTTACCCCATTCATTACTATCCTCTGTGCTCAACCTGTGAGCCAGTTGCTCATGATGTGTTTATCCAGCTGTATTCTGGACATTTTGTCCAGAAGGATTCTGGTTGGTACAGTACAAACTTGCCCCTTGTGCTGCCTCTGCCTGTCACCTCTAATCTGCTTCGCCTGAGGCCACTTCAAGGGGAAGTTCTGGGTGGTGGAAAGGGAAGTCATTGATAGTTCTGCTCTGTGATCTCTCTGACTGGGAGGGTTGGTGGTTGCCCATCCTTTCATCCCTGCAGGGGCTAGAAGTGCTGGAGAGGCTTAACAATGGAGCAGCTCGTTTTGGGAAGGACCATGCAGGGTGCCTGGTGCTCTGATCCAGGCAGGCTGCTTTACTCCTGTGTTTCCAGTTTGTTCAGCGCCTAGAAGACAGATTTTCTCAGCCTGAGAGTGGTGGGGTCACCCCAAGGTGAACCAACCCAGTGTGCATGTGGTGGGCTGGGGAACCCTTCTGCTTGTTGTGCCTCTTGAGTGTGGGTGGAGCTGTTGTGGTTCAGTGTGCTTGGTGTGCTCCATCATTTAACCATGTGCAGCTGTAGGGCTGGGGTAACAAATTCAGCCCTGAGGCAGTAGGGAAGCTGGGGTCATGTCTAATCTAGAGGCAATAGCTTTGCTGTCTGAAGGCTGGTTTCTCTCAGGGAACTGAAGAAGATGGTATGGACCATTAGTAAATATGTCTGTGATTATCCTTCACCTGCGTCACGATGCAGTGATGGATGGCAGAGCTCTCAGAGCATGGATCCTCCGCCCTCTGAGGGGGTCTCTATTGGGTTCAGATCTCCTGGTTTGTTGTGCATCACCCATTTTGGATGAGGTGGTACGCAGAGCCTGCAGGGATTTTTTCTGGCAGTTGAGGTGTTAGCAAAGATCATTCTTGGAAAAGAAATTCCCTTGCACCCTAATGCTTGTCATTTCATCTCTAACCATGAGCCCAAGCAAAAGCATCTTTGCTGGTTCCATCCACCCTCTCTGTGCCTCTCCTTGCATCCGGGATCTGTTTGCGGTATCCTTCCTGCTGTCACTGTCAGAGCCACACAGACCATTATCTCTGGAAGCTGGCTGCTGTGATTGAAGAGCTGTGTGTTGTGCACAGGCTGACAGAGGCCTGGCTGAGGTAGATAAGCTCCTGCCATTCCTGCTCCCTGCCTTTCCCTCCAGCACCGGTGTGTGGTGGGGAAGGCCTCCCATCCAGGATGCTCTTTGACAGGCAGGATCTGGCAAGGTTTCCCGTGGCAACGGCTGCAGAGGAGTAACCATGCGTGGTTTGAGTGATTGCTTTGAACGCTGGAGATGGCAAATCCTCTCTGCTGTTGTGCCTTCTCTGCCGTGGCAGGCTGAGGTGGCCCTTGTGTGATGCACAGAGCCTCTCCCAGGTCTGTCACCTCCAGTTCTGGGCAGCCCCTGTGGGACTTTGAGGGATTTTACACCTTATTACTGCTGGTTGGCTTCTTCCTTTTGATGGCTCTCTGCATCATCCAAATCACCCTCCTTCCTGACTGTAAAACCCTTCTCTCTGTTAATGCTTCCCTTTCCTTTTGTCTTCAATAAATCAAGCATCTCCGCGTGGCAAGGTCTGTCCAGTGCTGCTCTTCTGTTACCAACATGTCTCCAGGCCTTTGTCTGCTCAGTTTGCTGTCGTTAAAGAGGTTCTTCCTGTTTAGTCACCACCATCCAGGGGAACATTTCTTTCCTGTGCTGTCTGGGTTTTTGTGTTTCTCCCTCTTGTTCCTTTGTAACGTTTTGCCTCCCTGTGTTTTTCTGGAGTTTATCTTCTCCTGCTGTGTGCTGCTGGTGTTACTGTGTGCTCCTTGCTATCCCTGGGCTTACAGTGCTCTTCTGTTTCTCACCTCAGGGAGATGAAGATGATGAAAATGCCCGGCCACTGGCCGAGTCGTTGCTCCTTGCTGTCACTGATCTGCTCTTCTGCCCCGACTTCACTGTGCAGAGCCACCGGAGGAGCACGGTGGTGAGTTAAACCATGAGATTATCTGCATAGGGGCAGATTAGCTGCATGGTGGGGAGTATCCTGGAAAACTCCAGCAGCTTCCTGCAAACCTGCAGGCAGGAAAATACGGAATTGCTGAGGTTGAACCTACAGTGTCTAATATTGATCAACACATTGCGTTCCCTGTGTGGTGTTTGTGCCTTATAAAACAGGTGTTCTGGGACAGCTGGATGAGTCCCAAATGGAGTGGCTGGCAATTACCCCTCCAACAGAGCTCAACCATCAGGAAAAGGCGGTTGTGCTGGAAAACAATTGCTCTTCTGTTGTTGCCTGCGGAGCAGAGACCTTTAGCACCTTGTTCCTTTCTCTGGCGGTTGGTGCAGCCTGGGGCAGGAAGCATCTGTTTGCCCGAATGAGTAGATGGTCTTTGTTGTGTCTTTCCATGTCCTCTCCCTCTTTATATCATGGCAGCAAAGAGTTCTGATCCTTATGGTAAGTGTCTGTACTTCCGAGGAGTTCTCTGAAGCAGGGATCTCCTACCAGGTGTGCTAAGAACAGGTTGTGGTGCCTCTCCCTCCCTCCTTCCCTCTCTCCCCATCAGTGATTCTGGTGTTTTTTGTAGGTCCAGTCTATAAACAAAAGTGGACATCCCTCCTTTTGGTGTAGCTCTGATGTAAACTAAAAATGAGCATGCTAAACCACAGCTTATTTGATGGCTGCAAAATTCCCTGACAAACCTGAGATACTAAATTAATTGCTTGAGGTTTCTGAGTAGTAGAAAGAATGTTGAAATCTGTCACCTGAGGGTGAAGGGGCAATGCTGGATCAGAGCTACCCCTGTGCTAAGAGTAAGTGGAAGTGGGGCTGAAACAGATGGACTTGCTGTCTATTGGTGTCACTTGGGATGGATTGCACAACGTTTATTCCTGAGAGAGCCTCCCCCCACCACCTGCACCTGTGATTTTTCCCTTGGCAGCAGCCAGACTGGTTTTTCAGTGCTCTGGGCAACTAGAATTAGATACTGAGATTGTGAATGATTTATGCTCCTTGCTGTTGGCTGCCTGTCTGCTGCCTGCAGCCTCTGTAGCCTTTGCCGAGCTGGCTTCCCTCCCTGGGCCTGGTCTGACTGCAGGTTAGGAGAGAGATGGTACCACCACCTCGCGTTCATGGCAGAGCAAGTGACCCCAGAGATACAGGTCGTGGTGGATATTTGCTGAAACAGCATTGAGTAAAGATGAGGAGTAAGAACTGTGAGGGAATGGGCAAAGGAGAACTGAGACTGACCCATATTCTTTTGCTCTTTGTTCTTTCACTGAAGTCAGCCCTTATGTTATGGCTAGAAATGGATGCTCCCTCCATCATGCACAGTGCCTGCATCTCTCTTACCGCTTACTCACCAAGGCTGAGCTCTTTGAAGACATCAGCACCTGCTTTTTTAGGCATGGGGAGATGCTGCACAGACCAACTGCCTGGATGCTTCTCTGCTGGTTTCTTTGGTAGAGAGAGTGGCTGAACTGCCTTGGGTACCACCAGTGCTGCCAGCTCTGGCTCTTGCCTTCTGTGATCCAACCTCTTATTTCTCCCACAGGACACAGCAGAAGATATCCACTCCATCGACAGCTGTGAGTACATCTGGGAGGCAGGAGTGGGCTTTGCCCATTCTCCACAGCCTAACTACATCCATGACTTGAATAGGTAAGAGCTTCTGCAAAGGCAGAATGGAAAGAAGCTGGCTCAGGAGGGGGAAATCTGTGGGAGCTGAGCTCTTAGCCTCCGTGGGTATCCATGATTCCCGAAGGCTTTCTGTTTGCTTCTTTCTGAGCTAACAGGACTGGCAACATAGAAAAAAAACCCAGCTGACCTTTTGAATAGCTTTTTGTATTATGATATGGGAGTCAGAGTGTCTGCAACAGGAACTGGATAAACACTGCTGTTCTGGAAATGCCTGGGAGCTCTATACTGGATTTCTTTTTTGTAAGCAGCAGTTCTGCTGAGCTTTGTGCCAGTGAAAGTAGTGTTGCTTAGGAAATGAAATGGGCTTAGGTGTCTCTAGGGAGGACTTTCTAAATTGGACTGAACCTTCCTTATGTGTTGTTGTGGTAAGTGATTGTGCCTCTTGCTCCACGCCTAGACAACTTCTTCCCTTCTCTCAGGACAGAGCTGCTGAAGCTGCTGCTGACGTGTTTCTCCGAGGCCATGTACCTGCCTCCCTCCTCAGACAGCAGCAACACCAACCCCTGGGTACAGTTTTTCTGCTCTACGGAAAACAGGTGAGGGTGAAGCGTGGGGCCAGGTGCCAGGGGAGCAAAACCTTTAGATCTCTTTCATGGAGTGTATTGGTAATGGGGAAACATAGGACTTGCAACCTCCAACATCCAGGGGCTGTTCCCTGCTGTAGACCACATTCCTTTGGGATGGTGTCGTGGCACTGCAGCAGGTGGTTGTGTTGGATGAATGCTGCCCTCTAGTGACATTATCTCCTCTGGGGCTTAAGGTCCTCAGATGACACTCACCTTGGGAAGCACAGACCTGGCTGAAGGCAGACAGTTTTGTCTTTCCAGGGACTAGAGAGCTTTGAAGTCCTTTCCCCTTTTCACTCTGCTGCACAGGATTCCTCTGGGAGGACGCATGGCCTTTTTCATCTCCCCTTCCCTGTCAGCTGTAGCTCAGGAGACCAGCTGGGCTCTTGTCTCTGGGCTGCTCAGTTATGGGTCACTGTCCTGGGGTAAAGGAGGTGATGGTGTTTTATCATGACCCCAGACTCTGGGGGACAGGGATGCCTGTCCCTCTCTAAAGGCAGCACTTTTATTTTCCTGCTTCTGCCTTCTGAGAGTGTTTTCTCCTCCTCAGACATGCACTCCCGCTCTTCACCTCTCTCCTGAACGTCGTCTGTGCCTACGACCCGGTGGGTTATGGGATTCCCTACAACCACCTGCTCTTCTCTGACTACCGCGAGCCTCTGGTGGAGGAGGCGGCCCAGGTGCTGATTGTCACTTTGGACTATGACAGTTCCACCAGTTCAAGTCCCACCGTGGATGGCACGACCACTGGCACAGCCATGGATGATGTGGATGTGAGTGACAGTGGCATCTGTATTTGCTGCTCTCCTGAACTCCCTGGGGTCCTCCCACACCAACTTGTATTGAGTGTTGAGCTGTAGGGCCCAATGCTGCTCCTCCCCCTGCAGTCTGCTCTCTCTGGTCCGGTCCTGCTTCAGTCCTGTAGGCCACTAAACGCCTATACATGACCAAAACACTAGATTTTGGTCACTGCCTTGAATCAGGAGCATGTAAGTGAAAAGCCCCTGACTTTACTATTCCCTGCAGTGCTCTGTCTCCTTGCATTTAAAACTGGATCAGTCAGAGAGGAAAGCTGAAGTGAGGGACATTAGTGGTCACACACACTTTGACTTCCTGAATAAACCTTGTTGCCAGCAAGCATTTCTCTCCTTTCCTTTGAACACAGCCTCCTGGACCAGACAATCTGTTTGTGAATTACCTCTCAAGGATACACCGAGAGGAGGTAAGGTGCTCCCATCCTGCGCTGTTTCCTGTCTGATTTCATGCTGATTGCATTATCCCTGGGCCCACCACAGTCTCTTTCCTGGTCTGTTGGCAGGATTTCCAGTTCATCCTGAAAGGAGTGGCTCGCTTGTTATCAAACCCGCTGGTCCAGACCTACCTGCCAAACTCTGCCAAGAAGATCCAATTCCATCAGGAACTCCTTGTCCTCTTCTGGAAGCTCTGTGACTTCAACAAGGTGTGGATCTGCTTGTTGCTGGGTTTTGCCTCACCTTGTCTGGCGTGGCTCTGGCTGGACCGAGCCCTGGCGGAGGGTTGTGGTGGGTAGTTAGCAGTGGCTCTGGGGTACTGTGGTCAGCAGCACTGGTCCCTGCTGCAGGGGCTGGGGGTCTGGATGGAGGGGACAGCCTCTGAGGAGGGCAGCAGCTCCTGAAAGTCTGTGCTTGAGAAATTGTTGAGAACTTGAGAATTATTATAACAAATAACACTGGAGTTGAAGAGCTGGTGCATACACCAGCCTTTCTTATGTTCTTGAGAGCCTAATTACCTCAAGAGTACCTGTCCTGCGTCCTGCAGATGGTGCAGGAAACCAAATATGCTTATGATTGTCTGAAATCCTCCATTTTCTTCCAGAAATTCCTATTCTTTGTGCTGAAGAGCAGCGATGTTTTGGACATTCTTGTCCCAATCTTGTACTTTCTCAATGATGCCAGAGCAGACCAGTGTAAGTTGGTTATGTTCAATATTTGGGATGATTTGTGCTTGACAGCTGAGCTAGAATGTTTTTAAGATACTTGCTGTCTACCACTAAGATGTGACAGCATCTTAAGTGTGTGTTCCTGACCTTCTAAGACATGGAGTAAAGTGGTTCAGTTAGCTGGGTTTTAATGTTTGTAACAGACTAGAAGCAGGATGTGATCTATTCCACAACATAGGGCAGGGAGATCCTTCCTTAGCATGTGTTAACTCATATTGAGTCCTCATGCTGAAAACTCTGTCCCTGATCCCATAAGGAGGGAGAAATGAGCAATCTGCTCTTGCCTTGGGAATAAATCAGGTATAACTCCATCACTCTGTAGTGGAGAGAAGTCAGATCTTCCCTACTATGATGAAAGGTTTATATCAAGAATATAATGAAGAAAAGCATGATCTGTCCAAGACTTAACACTGTAGTGGCCCCATAAATGTGCTTGGGAAGGACACTGGTACTGACAACAGGGGGAGCACTGTGGGATGTCCCTTATCAGGATAGTTTGGTCTGTGCACTTTTTTTTCAGTCCCATAATGTTTCTCCCTCCTCACTGCCCCTCTGTTTCAGGATTCCCCTGGCCTCACTGTGATGTTTTTCTGGGTTTTTTTTTTTATTCCCCTGCAGCACGAGTGGGCTTGATGCACATTGGGGTCTTTATCCTGCTGCTTCTCAGTGGGGAGCGTAACTTTGGGGTTCGCCTGAACAAGCCGTATTCTGTCCGAGTGCCTATGGATATCCCTGTCTTCACAGGGACACATGCAGATCTGCTCATCATAGTGAGTATAGCTCCAGCAGTTCTCCTCTGGCCCTCCCAGCTCCTGCTTCATACCTCCACAAACAATTGTCCTCCTTCAGTGTACTCACGCTCCCTAGACTGGAAGCCCCCTGAGTAGCTGGAAAGTGTGTGGGATGCATCCAAGCACTGGTGGGATCTTTGCACACTGTTAACCTGAGGTGATGTGTCTGGCAGGTGGTTGGTTGGAATTCCAAGAGGTGCAGTTCCATCTGCATGAGATGATCCCAAAGAACAGGATTCCTGTTGGTGCTGGGCTGGTGTCCAGAGGACTCTGGGACTGGCATGAGTGGGATGGGTGCATGGCCTCTACCAGACTCGACTGTAGGTGGGGAAGGCAGGAGTTCTGGCTCTGTCCCAGGTAACCAGGGTTCTGTGGGGCACATCTGTCAGTGGGAACAACAGTGATACCAAGCTCAGCCCTCCAGCTTTGTATTGCTGCAAGGTTTCATTCACCTTTCAGTCTGCCCACAGCACTGCCTACCAACAGCTGTGTGCTTTGCAGTCCCAGCCTTGGGTGGTTCCCTCCTGTCATGTTAGCGCTCGTTTGCCAGAGAAGAATCTCCCAGCAGCTTCTGATAAACCTCCAAAAGGAGATTCCCATTAGAAGCAGTAGGAAGAAACCTGTCCACCACAACTGCACTTGATGCTGTGTGTTTTGCTATTGCATTCCATTAATCTTGGATCACCTCTGTGTTTAAATTGTGCTCAGGACTTCTCTACAGACATGCCAGCTAGAGGTGGGAAGGCCAGGATTGGGAATGTCTGAACTGGTTACAAGGCAGTTGAATCTTTCCATGTGTGAGGGTATAGTTAAAAATAGGACAAACATTTGAGTTAGAAGTTCACGCTAAAATCAACTGTAAAATGATTAATTCTGTAACATTTCAAGCAGCTCTCATAAGGCTTCAAAGTCAAAATCCATTGGAAGTAAAGATGTCTCTTACTTCCTGGTGGTTAGTTTTGTCCCAGGCTGCCCGAACATTGTGGAACAGCTCACAGTCAGTTTCTGTTTGCCGTGTTGTGGGGCTCTAATCACGTTCCCAAAGGATTCCTTGCAAATGAAAGCTTGTGCTTGTGGAGTGCGAGTCTGCAGTGAGAGCAGCCTTCCCCACCTGTGTAATTGTGGAGTGTGCAGGGCCCTGCCTAGGAAGGAATGGTGTCAGGAAGCGATTAGTGTGGGGGTGGCACTGGTTTTGGTTGAGAGGGTGCTTTCAGTAAGGTACTGCCTTGCTCAAGAACTCCTTCCTTCCACAGGTCTTTCACAAGATCATCACCAGCGGGCACCAGCGGCTGCAGCCTCTCTTCGACTGCCTGCTCACCATCGTGGTGAACGGTGAGCACCGTGGGGTGAGACCACAGCCTGCAGCAGGGGCAGGGATGGCTGCTCTCACTTCCTTCTCTCTGCACCTCTACCTATGTCCCCTAACACTGACCAGTGCCCACTGCTGGAAACTCATCCTTTCCAGCCTGTGCTGGAGGTGCCAGATGCAGATCAGACCTGCTGCAGGGTCAGAGGGGGCAGAGGGAGGACAGCAGAGTCCTGGAGCCCCTCTGGGGTGGCAGAAGGACATTTGCCAGCAGGCCTGGTGTGTTTGGCAGTGCTGTTCCTTTCCAGCAGGGAGTGCCACCTCCCCACAGTGGCAGTGGCTTCCCTTGGGCTGAACGTCCAGGTGGCTCCAGTTGTGAAGCTTTTCAGGAGGCACAGCAGAGATGCCATTGCCATTACTAGTGTAAAACTAAGCAAGACCCTCTAAAAGCAGTGCCTCCTTTTACTAGGCAATATCTCTGTTTCACTTCTTTTGTATTTGGAAATGCTTCTGTGGAACCCTGTTGGGCTCAGCTATTCCATGAGGCTTTCTAAGAAGTGCAGGGTGGGAAGGTGATAAAAGCAACATTTTTAGTGGTGTATTTTCAAGAATAAATACACCTTGATTCTTTCTCCAGTTTTCATTTGTTTGCCTTCCATAGTGTCTCCATACCTGAAGTCTCTCTCCATGGTGGCTGCTAACAAGTTACTGCATCTCCTGGAGGCTTTTTCTACCACCTGGTTCCTGTTCTCTGCTGTCCAGAACCACCACCTCGTTTTCTTCTTGCTGGAAGTTTTCAACAACATCATTCAGTACCAGTTCGATGGTAAGAAAGTGGCTGCTGTATTTAGTAGGTTTGCACTAGTTTAGTCCAAGAGAACATGAGATGGAAGTTCAGAGAAAGTCCAAACAGATGAGGTGAGAAATGTAGAAATCAACTGCATGGAGCCTTGCCCAGGATTGAGAAGTTCGATTAGAAGTTAATCGTTGCTGTGTCCTGACCCAGAGAAATTGTTTTAGAGCAAAATGAGATGACAGCTAATTGTCAGCACAATTTCAGCCTCCTGCAGGCCAGAAGATGAGATGGATAGAGGGGAAGAAGGGAAAGTGAGTGTGTAACACTGAAGTTGTGACTGGCTGGATGCTGCTATGAAGCTGCTCATGTTGCTCAGCAGTGCAGGTGATGGGACCAAAACAACTTCCACCTCCTTAAATATTTTAGAGTGCTTCTCAGTTCTGCTCTGGCAGCTCCCTGGGGCTGAGGACCAAATAGCCCCATCCAAACAAAGTTTTGGCACTTGCTACTTTCCAGGAAATGCCTTATGCTTTCCCTCTTAAAAGCATGACAATATTGCGCCTCAGAGAAATAATAAAGTGAGGTCCCTAAAGCTACTCAAAACATAATGTTTTGTTTAAACCTGCAAATCAGGAATGCCCATTCTGCTTCCCTGATGGAAATCCTGCACGTGGTGGTTTCCAAATCCAAAACCAGCCTTTGTGGCTATAATTTGTGTTTTATATTAGAGGATGGTTTAATTCCATTCTCTGCCATCTTGCAGGCAGTAAGAATTGTGGCAGTTTTGCTTCACTATTTCAAGTCTATTTTTCCTCAAATGAAGCACCCTGATTTATTTTGTGAATTCTTTTGAAGATGGAGAAATGTTCAATCTTGGCTAGTAACCTTTTTGTCCAAAATATGTGCTAGTATGTGGTTTAAATGATTCTTTTTCCTCTCAGTTGTTTGAATATCCCTCTCTGAGCCAGTTATTGTAAGCCTTCCAGCCTAGGAAGGATTTCACTGAATCTTCTGTACTGCTTTGTGGTGGATAAGAGGATATAGAGCTCTGCTCTTTTGTCCCTGTGCCATTGCTTTTGTGGGTGGAAGCAGAGTTCCCTGAGCTTGCAGACTCTCTGCAGTCATACTTTGTGTACCCAGGGAGCTGTGCTGTATTGGTAGAGCTCTTTGGGTCTCACTTCTCTGCTCGTTTTGTTGCTGTGATTCCCAGGGAACTCCAATCTGGTCTATGCTGTTATCCGCAAGCGGAATGTGTTTCACCAGCTGGCCAACTTGCCCACGGACTCCCAGTCCATCCAGAAGGGTCTGCAGCGCAAGAAGAAAACCCCTGAGCCCATTTCTCGCACCAACTCCCAGGATGGGGTCTCCATGGAAGGGTCACGTCCTGCTGCCCCTGCTGAACCAGGGACACTGAAGACCAGTCTGGTGGCTACTCCAGGTGAGCTTCAGTTTACCTTTGGAGCAGGAGAGAGGCTTGTTTTCTCTGTGAGATATGTTGTGGACTCACCCTTTCACTGGGTGTGGAGAGATTAAGAGTTTACATCTGTGAATAACTTAACTGCCTTTCAGTCTGAGTTTCAGATCAGTTTGCCCAAGCTGATCACAAACAAACTGCCTTGAGTTTCTCTCCTGTCAGGCTTAGTGTCCATGCGGCCATTTGTCCTAATCTTGACCTATTGCTGCGGTTTAACTATATCTATGTGAACCCATGTTCCCTTTGCATCAGGGAGCATTTTCCTTGAGACAGACTTCTTTGGGGTAGTGAAATCAAGGCTCAGTCTTGCTTATCCAGTTGAAAGGAGAGGATTTCCAGTGTCAGCAGAGGTGCAGGGTGTCTGTGCATCATAGGTCAGAAAAGAACCCCCTGCTTTTAAACATGTTTAATTCACTTGTGTTTCTGAGCTTTTCCTCTTTTGAGCACAGGAATTGACAAGCTCACAGAGAAGTCTCAGGTGTCAGAGGATGGGACCATGCGTTCCCTGGAGCCCGAGGATTCCCAGCTCTCTCCAGAGGGAAACCCACACGGAGCCCTGAGCGATGGGGAGCCCTGGAGCGGGGTAAGGCCAGACAGTGGTGTGCAGAGACGGTCTGGGGTGTGAGGTGAGCAAAAACAGAGGACTTAGAAGACAAGGTGTGGTTGTCCCGTTGAGGGAAGGCATCGTACTAAAGGCAGTGTGGGCATGTGCAAGGGGCTGGAAAACAACATGGTTCAGGAGTGCTGTTGCATCATCTTGGGTGTTTCATGTTTGTGCTGGTGGCACAAGCTGGGGCACACGAGTGAGCTTTCTCCAGTGTGAACACGACTAACAGAGCAGCAAGGGCATAACTGCAAAGGGGTGTATTCCTGTTCCCGAGGTTTTCAACTTGGGTTCTTATGGCTGCTGCTTTTTTCTCTCCCTTCTGGGATGGAGAGCTCTACCAGAATCTTCTATTAGCTGGTGAACAGTGTGTTCCTATGAGGGCTTGGCTGAGGTACTGTCCTCAGAGTGGCTTTGAATAAATTGAAATAAACAATATCCCAGGACGAGTTTTACTTACTCCTCCTGGCCTAGCCTGATACCACGTGAAGTCCCATGATCAATGAGGTATCTTAAGCACACAATTAATTATGTTGTCATTACGTGAGAACTTGCAGCGGAAAGGTTTTCTTCTTCCAGCAGCCCATAAAACCTAATTGTGGGTCATTCCATCTGTGTCTAGCAGCTGGCTCGAGCTGTTCCTAAGTCAGAAAAGGACTGGCACAGCATTGTCAGCTTCCAGTGGCTTCCAGCACAGCTCTAACCCAAACTGGCTGTTTCTGGTTGCGAAGGTGATGCATGAATGAGCCTGGTGCAGGATATGGAGGTGCAGGATGGCTGTCAGAAGGAAGTGCTGTTCCCATTTATTTTGTAGCAAAGTCAACTCTAGGCTATAGTAGTGAATGGTCAGGGTGCCTTGCTAAAGGAATAAGCCTCTCCATTTTGACCTTGTGCAGAGATTGACGGTGATCTTAGAGGGTTATTTCTTTTATTCGTGCCGTGAATATGGAAAGCCAGGTTGAATGTGTCATTCCTCAAGAAGCAGGAGTTGGTAGGTAGGAGTTGCCAAGAGCCCACCCTTGGAAAAATGCTCTTTAAGATATTCCAGGATGGACACCAAAAATCCCAGAGATACTCAGCAGACAGAGGTTGGAAGAGCTGTGGCCCTTAGCTCTTTAATCCCTACGCCAAAAGAAAGAACCATGCCTGAGCTGTTTGTTGTCAGTCCTGTTTTAACTCTCCCACTGTGGATTGTTGCAGCAGAGTGTCAGAAGTGGTGACTGGATTTGTGACCTTCCGCAGGGTCCTCCAACTTAACCACACCAAATATTGCCACTCCCTGGGTCACAGGGTATGGATTTGGTCAATGAAGGTCTGGTGGGTTTGATGCATTCTAGGGACAGGCTGAGCTGTCTTTCCCAGCAGAGCTCTGGAAGAGCTGTGGGGAACATTAGCAGAGTGAATTGTATTTCTTGCTCTTAAGCGTGATTTGCTTTTGTTTGTTTAATATTTACTGATAGGAGGCATCACACTCCCGGCGAGATCGAAGGCGTCTCTCTAGTGCATCCTGCAGTGGACAGTGGACTCCAACTCCTGACTGGGTAAGGGAATCTGAACAGAGGAAATAAACAATGAGGAAAAGAGTTGTGGCAGAAATACTCACACCCCCACTTCCCTGCCATCAGAAACTCTCCCAGAGCAGCATTTCCTCAGCGGGAATGTCTTTGACTTGTGGTCAAAGCTCCAGAAATTTACTAGCATCTGCAAAGAAATATTTTGTTTTACCTGTTTTAAACCAATGCCCCACTGATCTTGTTGAGTGCCTCATAATTCCACTGCTCCAGGGTTTATTGTGTTGCTCCTGTGCACTCGGTTCATCTACCAGCTTTGTAATTTTTGTAAGCCTCATTTGTTGCAGAGATTGCAGAGGCAGCTGTATTAAAACTGCTAATGCAGTGCACTGATTTCCCTGCTGCTTTCCTACCTATAGGTGATGTCTTGGAAGTCAAAGCTTCCCCTGCAGACAATCATGCGGCTCTTACAGGTGCTGGTCCCTCAGGTGGAGAAGATCTGCATTGACAAGTGAGTAGATTTTTGGAGAGGAAGGGCTCTGCTTCGTGTAAGGAGCTCTGTGAGGTTGGCAGAGCCTGAATTTGGAGGGCCCTTGGGAAAAGCTTGTAAAGCATGATTGAAAGCATGACAGGCTCAGCAGAGATGTTATTTTCCTTGCCAAACGTCGTGTTTGTCTGATCCCTTCTGCACTCTGTTTACAGAGGGTGTGTGTTCTCGCTGGCCACAGTCGCTGGCTCTGTGTCCGTGTCTGCTTAGACTGATACTTTGTGCTGCAGCAGTTTTGGGGGTGTCTGTGGGCCGTGCTGAGGACGTTCCTGGCCTGTCTCCTCACAGGGGTCTCACGGATGAGTCGGAGATCCTCAAGTTCCTGCAGCATGGCACCCTGGTGGGGCTGCTGCCGGTGCCTCACCCCATCCTCATCCGCAAGTACCAGGCCAACTCGGGCACTGCCATGTGGTTCCGCACCTACATGTGGGGAGTTATTTATTTGAGGTAAACCAGCTGGGTGAAATCTAACTTGGTCTTTTCCAGTCTGACTTTTGGTGGGCCTGTAGAGGGAATAGCGTGCACTTGGCCAGCTCTGGATTGTCTCATATTTACAGGATAGAAAGATGTTGTTCCCTTGGAAGAGACTTGGGTGAATCAGCTGCTCCAGAACTTTGAGTGGGTGTTGTGAAGGGAGTTGTTCTGGGAGTACTGATTGATCGGGAACTGGCAGCAGCAGGGAATGGAAAAGCTGCCTAGAGGGTCTGGTGCAGAGATTTCATGCAAAGCTCTGGCTTTGTGGGATGTCGTAGATACTGTCATCCCTTTCAGGGGCATTGTCTCTCAACCAGTGATTTCCTTTTATGCAAAGCTTAAGGTGTGCTGTGTAGGCAGCTGTAATCTTGGCTGGGAAATTTGAATTCCGTGTACCTGGCCGCAAAGTGGCTCTTGTTTTTCTCTCCCAGGAATGTGGATCCCCCGATCTGGTATGACACAGATGTGAAGCTGTTTGAAATTCAACGGGTCTAAGAGAGCACTTACCTCTACTGAGAGAAATACACTGGATCTAAGGACTGTGGTGTGCTGCTTCATCACAGCTATTCCTGCATTTCACATCCAGCTGAGAGACCAAAAGGACAATCACTTCATTTACCTCCCTGTCATTTAAAGCTTTAATTGGGACCTGCTTGGACATCCCTCCCCCCAGCTCACTTCCCTTCCCTCACCCTTCACCATGAATCTTGAGTGAAAGTTATCTAAGGGATTGTCCACTGTTGTGGTTGCACTAGAAATCAGACTGTTCTTAGCTCCTGTTACTCTTTTGCTTATGGATGTGGTTTGGAAACCAATCTGACCCTGTCCTTGCCCTGGTGAGAGTCAGCATTTAATTGAAAAAGACTAGCTGTAAACTGGGTGCAAGGGAGAAGCTGCTATTCCTGCAGGAGACAGGTTTTTGAAACTGCAGTTACTTTCATGTGGCTCCATAAAGTTTCCAGGGCATCCCTTCTGGCTGCAGGTGTCTCCCTCGTGTCTCAGTTGTATATAGGGAGGTCCTTCCCATCCAAAGGAAAGGAGATGATGTTGAAGGAAAACTTTGTATCTCAGTTCTGAATCCCTCTAATCCTTTCCTGGAAAGCTGCTTGAAGGAGTTTTCACTGGTGTGACTGAGAAGTTTTTTCAGGCCCAGCAGCCTGTCCTTGATGGTGGGCTGTTGCAGTGGAGCATGTCTGGCTTTGGAAAGCCCTGCTTAATATTAACCATGTGAGCACACAGGGAGGAAGGGACTGGCTCAGTGAGAGCAAGGAGAAGAGACCTGACTGTTAAACTCTTTAAGTCTTCTCCTGTTGACTGAAAAGACACTGTCACCTGGGTTTGAAAGGAACCATATCCTTCCATGTTTACCTGGCAGGCTGATGAATGCAGGAGCAGAAGGGTCTTTTGCACACTACTGTCTAAGGCAGGGGGTTGAGGGAGGCACTCAGGGAAGTTGTAGGAGGAATTTGGAAGTTGTAGGAGGAAAAGCATCTCCATGTCAGTAGGGAGTGGAGACTGCTGAGGCAAAGTTTAATTCTTCAGGGCATTTTGCTAGTGACCAAGTTATTGGATCTTGAATGTACTGGGTCCCAAGCATTCCAAGAGAAGTCTGGGAAGCCAGAAGGAGAATTGGTGGGAGACCCACTGTTGCTGGATTGGTTCAGTAACATGGGGTTACACATTGGTGAGTGGAGACATCCTGGGTTTTGAGTCAAATTTTATGTTCTGCTGGGAGGGGCTGCTGTCTTAGACCTGTATGGTCTTTAGACAATGAAATGTGAGAGGTGCTGCCGTGAACTGAGACCTTTCTCCACCAAAGCATAGTCCTTGGTGCTCTGGTATTCAGGCACTTGGGACGATCATTGGCCATGGACTGTTTGCCACAGCTTAGAACCAGGGCCATCACTGCATGGAAACAGGTCCCTCATGTTAAAGTGTGTCACACACTCTGTGACCTTTAAGCCTGGCCTAAGCTTTGAAGCTGGACTGATAACAGTGTGACCATCCTGTCCCAGAGAGCTGCTCTAGTGTGTTGCCAGCTCCCACTGGTCTGTAGCCAGGTGGTTTCCTCCCTTGGGCACTGAAAGGGGATGGAGTCCCAGGCCAGTAGAAAGCTAAAGTAAAACCCAAACGATTTTCTGAAGGATAAGAAATACGTGAACTAGAGAGAGGTTATTCCCCCACCTGCCTCCCATCTCCAACCCACTTTGCCACCCAGCACTACTCCCATCCTGACCCCACCTCTATTCAGGTGTGAACAGGGTGAGGTCTCTGTTTTACTTGGAAAATCTCTCGTATATAAGAATGTGATTTGATGGGGCCAGTCTCTGATTGTATGGCACTCGCACCTCACAGCTGGAACGGGGCATCCCGTGTCCCACGTGCTTGCCTCTTCCCTTCCATGGATCTGCTGGTTCTCACGATCTCTTCCGTCCTCTCTTTTCTGCTTTGTTTCTTTGTGAGTTCCTCTGGAAGCCTTTTTGTTTGTTTCTTGGTGTTTGGAATCTGATCCTTGTTCTGTGGAAATCAACTTGCACTGTAAACTCTTTGCTTACTTATGGAGAGAAAGATAAAGATTAACTGAAACATGCATTTGATTGGTTGGTTTTTTGTTTGGTTTCTTTTTATTTTTTTCCCCCAGTGAGAGGTTTGTCTTATGCTTGGGTGACTTGTGCCACTAGATGACCGCAGGCTGGCTTCCTCTGCAGGGGTGATTATTTTTTGTAATCCGAACTGAAGATTGGACTCTAGAAAAATGAGCCTGCTGACTTTGTGAACCATGTGCTAAAACCTTTGTGCAGTTAAGACCTGTCAAACAGGCACCCTGGCCCTGGGGGTTGTTAGGAAAGGACATAGAAGGGCTGTGGTAAGAGTTGGGGCTGGTGGGCTTCATTTCTATCCATACTAATCATGTCTTCAGCCATGTATTTAGTGTCATTCCGAAGTCACCTGCTCTGTGAAGGCTCAGTAACTCAAACCATTGTTTTATCTGTTACACTGCAGATAAAATCCAGGTCATGGGTTTGCCTGTGAAGTGCCATCCATCATTGCTTGTCCCCGGGCTGTCAGTCACTAGGAAGAAGGTTTGAGGTCAGACTTTAGCATGTGTCTCCTGTGGATCCCGTAGTACAAACACTGACATGAGAATAGTAATTAACTTTATTGAAGCCTAATTTATCCAGCTGTTATTTCTCATGATATATTTCTGTTGACATGGGCCTAAGTACAAACACTTATTGGGCAAAGTTCATGCTCATGCAGTCAGTCTCAGAGTTTCACAGAGAGGTGCTATCACTGCCCAAATGCTGAATCCTAATTCTAATTCTACTTCTCATCACTGTTACTGTTATAGGAGAGCTTGCTTTTCTAGGGAATCACAAAAAAATAGGCTCTGATCCTAAACCCACACTGCTTCTGGGATTGATTTACAGAAGAAGAGAAGCTATAATGAGGATGCCTTTTTGTTCTGTGCTTCTTTGGCCTTGGGTAAGGGCCACAAAAGGTTTTGATTGATTGTAGAATAGGCCTGCTCTTAAATCTCAGAATCACAGAATGTTTTGGGTTGGAAGGGACCTTAAAGCTCGTCTCATTCCACCCCCTGCCATGGTCTGGGACACTGTCCACTAGACCAGGTTGCTCGGAGTCCCATCCAACCTCTGAACACAAGAGCAGTTTAAGTCAGTCGACTTAACTTAACTTTCACCTGTTCTTTGGTGAGTGCAGAGCAGACCCAGGGATTTCACAAGCTACACATGAAAACTCAATCTCTCTTTATTTCCATTCATCAGGTTCTGTATTTGAGACCCATAGTCACAAGCCCCTTTCTCTCCCATGTGCTTCCAAAGCAAGCATCCCCTACAGAACACCTTCTAACGGGTCTTTGATCAGGCAAAGCTGTGCAGCCCTGTTCCCTAGCGCACAGAGACCTTGGGAGATGTTTGTGGACGTGCAAAGCAGCAGTGAGAGATGAAGTGTTGGAGGTGGGGAGGGATTCACAGTGGATTTGGCAGTAGCTCACTTTTGAACCAGCCCTGTGTGCGGGGGTGGGACCTTGGCTGGTCCACAGCAGACATAACACCATCTGTGGTACGTAAAGATCACCCCTAGTGCTGCCTCTTGAGGCTCTGGGGGTGCCTGTAAGGAGAAGCACTGTTTATTCTCAGTAAGGCAAGGTCATGTTATTGCTTCTATTTTCGGTGCTGGGAAGTGAGGCACTGAACTGGTGCAGATGCGATGGCCTCTCCTGCCCGTCAGCACTGAGGGCTGCAGGAGCTTGGCACTGCACTTGGGGCTGGGTCCCACAGACTGGCACAAGTTGATGAGTCAGATGTCAGCAACACTAGCAAACAGAAATAGTGCCTGTTCTGACCATTAAAGCAGCTCTCAGCTTCTTTTTTAAAATTACACGTAAAAAGTGTACTTTTGGTTTGTTTCTGAATGACTATGGCTATAGGTGCTTCTGGTGTGGCTGATCAGTCTGTTTGTGCTGCAGGATGGTGGGTTGGTGAGCAATGGTGGGGCTGGCAAACCCTGACTGTGGATTTTTGAAGTTCTGTGGAGTGTAGGTCAGTTTTTGTTGCTTTTGTTGAAGGCTGCTCTTGCATTCTTTTATCTGGAAGATCTCAGTAGGAGCTGGTAAAGTCCCACTTGCTGCCATGCAGCACCCACTGGCAGACTGCTGCCTACATGCATGGTCCTTAGAGCAGTGAGAGTTTGGTTATGGGCTTTGAGTCTCTTCTCAATGGAGAAAAAAGATAATATAAAACAACCTCCTCTTCTGAAACTCACGGAGATGATGTGCAAGGAGAATTCAAAGCAGAAGCCGGAGGGAAGAATCTTAAAAGCTTCCACATGCATATCTGCTGCTTTCTGCACCTTTGTTCAGCATCACTGATCCTTCCCAGCCTCTGGGGTGGGGGGGCCAGCTTGGTTCAGGCTGTGACATAGACCTCCAGGAGCCCCCCGACCGAGTGCATGCGGTAGAACACACCCAGGGGGAGCCCAAAGTTCACGATCACAAACCAGGTGGAGTAGCCGTAAAATGACCTTTCCAGTCCATTCTCGAAGACGGGATGAGCCCCAAATGTGGGCATGACCCATAGCTGAAGAGGTGGGAGGAAAAGAAACACAAGTCAGAGCCTGACCAACTGTGCCCTACGTGCGCCCTAATCTCCATGCTGGCTCAAGTGGTTGTATGAGTATTTCAGAAGTATCAGAGGAATCTCCTTGCCAGGGAGGAGAAGGAAAATCCCTTAGTTATGCTACTGACTCCTTGCTGTAAGTCAAATCCTGTCAAATTCCTGGAAGCCTAAAGACAGCCTTTCCTAGTTAGTTAAAGCAGCCGGGACCAGTTCATCACTGTGTGGTTGTAACCCAAACTGTGTATTCTATACCCTCTATGCCATTCCCCAGAAACTGTTAACAATAGGCCATTTGCAGCAGCTGCCCAGAGCACACCTGACCCCTCAGGCTATAAGCTGGGTGTTAAGAGGCCTGTGAGATAGGAGGGCGTTCCTGTCCTCACACCCAGGACTCACAATCACCCACTGTGGAACTCCCCACCCTGGGGGAGGTACTGGGCATTCCTGCTGAACCTGGGTGTATATAATCTGGGAGTCTGGGGACTTCTGGGATCCAGAGGAGGACCAGAACCTCGACTCGACTGTGACCATTGCTCTCAACCAGACTGCGACCCCCACTCTCACCAACGGGTTTTTCCTCCTTCTACTTTGGACTCAGGGGGACCACGTGGGGCTCGGCTGATGGCCAAACGAACACCATTCTGTTCGTGCCCCAGGGTGCCGAGTGTTGTGGGTTAAAACCAACTGTTAGCATAATTGTATTTATTGCATTATTTTCATTGAATTGTAATTCTGATTTATAATCTCTTTGAGTTGGGTTCATTTCTCCTGCTGGTTTGCCTTTAAACAAGCACACAGCCTCATTCTGCCCCAGCCTGCTGCATCTTCCTACAGGGTTTCATTGTTTCCTTCGGCAATTTGTTTTCACTGGATTAAAGGCTGAAGTGTTGATTAAAGATCCCAGAGCACAGTGTACTTTATTGGGTGAGTTTCAAGCCTGGAGACTCATGTTTACAAAGACTTAATTGCTGCTGCCTCGCATTTCTCCAGCTTTCTCATGAAACACGTTTAATTACTCTAATTTTTTTTTTTTCAGAGGCTAAAATTTAGGAAATAAAGGATTTATTAGCTGTCTCTTTACTGCACCTGGGAAACCAAGCCTCCCCAAACTCTGAAGTTAAAAGAGAGACCTTCTAATTATGAGACTGGGGCATTAACAGCAAAACATGTCTTGACTTGCCTCACCAGAAGGTTGAAGCTTGGTGGGTGAAGGTTTTTGTCTGGAATAGCGGCCCAAGAGAAAGACAAGGAGAGCACACCTATGTCACAGGTCATCATGGCTCAGACAGGCTGTGACATAGCAGAGAGCACAATACTTACTATGATGTTGCACAAAACCAAGAAGAATGAGATCTCCCTCAATGCTCTTCTCTTCCAGCTCAGGTGAGAGTAGCTATGGATGTAGGACAGGGAAGCTTTCCGGAGCTCCTGCCCCAGCTCCAGCACGCTCATTCGTCTCTGGTCTTCATGATTCTGCTCTTCTTTAGTATCTTCTTCCTTGCCAGGGAGTGTCTGGGTGTGCTCCTCTTCGCTGCTTGTTGTGGTTTCCTCTCCCCCAGGTGGTTCTACAGCCACCACGTGCTGCCCTGTGGGTCCAGTGTGTTTGGCCTCAGCTGCGGCTACAAAGTGCTGCCGGTGGAGCCCATCAATGATAAAGACATTCTGGGTGATGTTTTGAAAGATGAGGAGGACAGAATAGGACAGGATGAGGCTGTTCAACAGGTCCGTGGGGTCAGAGGCCACAAGGGCCACAATGGAGAAGTAGCACATGCCGATTTGGCCGAGGGCTGCCCCCATCAACAGGATCACGTCCAGGCTGCGGGTTGGGTTCTTGAGCGTATCCAGCTCCTTTTTTTCCAGGGCATGGATGACTGTCCCAATCACTGCGCCCACACTCATCAGGGGCAGGAGCACAATGTAGTAGGAATAATACATCACGAAGACCTGCTGGCTGGGGACAAAACTGGTGACCTGGATCTGGTACATCATGAAGACACAGATCCCGATGATCACAGCAGTGGCACCCAGCAGCGGCCCAAAGACCACCCCCTGGAGCTTGAACTTGGGCTTGGTGTGAGGGACGTGGTGGTGGCTGATGCGTCTCCCCACGTTCTTCCACATGACGTAGAGCACAGAGCAGCAGACGAGGCAGTACTCAGTGTTGAAGGGGTAGAGCAGGATGTAGCCCTTCTGGAAGACTTTGCAGATGGTCGTGTCTGCGCACGTGCACAAGGCAGTCTCGTTGCCTGAAGCATGGGAAGAGGAAGGCAACAGTTAAGAGGGAGATGGCCTGGATTTCATGGCTGTCTTTGGGAGTTTCTTGTGTGCAGGCACAACATCTATTTCTGTACTTCGAACGGTGGTCAGTAAGAAGTTAAGTGACTACTGCTCAGTCCTCGTGGCCGTGAGGATCAGAATATCAGGGTTTAGCAAAGGTCTTATCCCACCTATGGTGCTGGGTGAGAGACATCTCTTCCTTCACAGCGAAAACACCTTTATCTCTACCCTTGGAATATTATTCTTCACTTTTCTTTCCCTATATCCTCAGAAAGAAGAGCACTGCAATTACATGAGCCTCTTCTATTCTGGTAATCTTGTGCTTCCAGTTCACAGGTAAAAATGAGCAAAAATGCTAATTTGTGGTGGGCTTTTCCTTTCCTAACCCCTCAGTTCCAGGGTTTCCAGCAGATCCCCTCCCTCCAGGTGAAGATGTTCTCCCCTTACCGCCCATCTCCTCGAAACAACCTCCAATAATGGGAAAGTTCAGCATTTGGGAGAACTGATGATATCTGAATTGCTGAGATCAAGAATTGTTCAGAATTCTGGAAGTCATCTGTGTCAGCCTAACAACACAAATGGGGGTGCGAAAAAGGAGCCTTGCCTGCAAAGCGCCGTGCCACCTCACGGAGCTGAGACTCGATCTCCACGTGGAGGTTGTCATTGGTCACAGCCAGGAGCCAGAGCAGGAGGTTGGTGGCTATGGTCAGCATCAGCCCACACCTGGGAGGGGAGACAGGCACATGTGGAGATGATTCACAACCCCAATGTCTCCCTGCCATGAGGTGCTGCCCTTTGCTTCTTGCTGACCCGCGCACAGGTTGGTGCAAATAACCGTGTGGCTGTGCCTGCGCTGCCTGCGGCCGTCGGGGGGTGACTTTGCATGCGCAAACATGGCTCAGTACATTCCCATTTGGCCTTTTCCAAGGGAGCAGGGCAGGCAGTGCCTGGCTCACTGGTGAAACTGGCCTAGGCTGAGGCATCTCCCAGTGATAGGAATGGGGAGACCGCCCCACCTCATCCTCCGCCTTATGAACTGGTCCCTGAGAGAGGCAGCCAGGAAAACATTTGGGAGGAAGGAACGAGCTTTGCAGCAGTCCAAGGTGCAAGGGAAAACTGAAAGGATTTGGTGAGCCCAGGTCAGTGAAGGGAGGATGGATCTGGTCAAGGCATAACTTGGCTTGTGTGAGCCAGAATAGAGGATCTGTGTAGGATCACACGAAGACAGTCCTAGCAGGAACAAGGAGTAGTTACAGAGATCACAGGCGGAAAGCAAAAGTTTCTTTAGAGCAGTAGAAGGCAGTTTTTCTCCCCTTTTTTTACCTGGTGAAGTTGTGCTGGACTTGAATGCAGTCCTTAGAGTGATTCCACAGAAAATAAGCCTGCAAATGGGTAACAACAGTGATGTGAGCAGGGTGCAGTTGGCAGCCGGCTGCACACGTGGTGGAAAGGGACAGGTAGACAAGAAGGTGCAGGTCCAAGTGGGAGCAAACCTGCCTCTGTGCAAGGGTGCAGGGACATGTGTGCACCTGCATCTCAGTGCTGAGGCAGTGCTGGAATCCTTGGGTGAGGGCAGCATGTGTGTGCCTGCACCGAATATACCTCCTGGAGCTCTGTGTTCCTCTGTCCTGTACACGTGACCATTTGCTGCTGAGGTGAGAACTAGTTTATTTTTCAAATATGGCTTTGGATCTGGAAAGAAGAGGGTTGGTATTGAGGTAAAAGGTGTAAATGGTGTGAGATATCTTTGTGTGCAAAGGATTTTTGGCAAAATACAGAGCGAGGCTGGGGCTCAGACTGGTGCAAACACGTCTCTGGCAAAATTTGAAATTCTCCTCTCTCCCTACTTTGATGCAAAGCAAATTCCTCTGGATTCTAAGGTATGTCAGGTACCTTTTGGGTAATTTCTTTCTGAATCTTACTCCCATGTCTCTCAATGTGCTACACAAGGAGTGCAGCTAGCATTTGAAATGGCATGTGATACTTTAGTGCCTCCAATGCTCATGACAAATGCCTCGTTGCACCCACTTTCCCAAGTCTCCTCACTTCTCCCTACCCCTTGGGCTCCCAGGAATTGGACAGAGAGAATAGGTAAGCTTCCGGAAGGGTTACATGCAGTACCTGAGTGCAAATAAAAATGATTCCAATGCTGGGGAACACAATTTCCACCTTGGATTTGCAGTGGATGAGGATTGTGCTGTAGCCGATATGAAACACGTTCAGGAGGACGCTGCAACTGCCGAACAGCAGCACTGACCCTGGTCAACAAACAGCAAAGCACTAGTAAATAAACAAAGACATGTCTGTGGAGCATCTGGACTTGGCTGGAGACTGGAGGTACTGTGCTGCTTGGATCTGTGTGGAGCTGGAAGCATTCCTGCCTGGAATTCTCATGATTCTCACAAGAGAAGGAGACAGAGGATAGCCTGATTCCTGAACCCGACTGTGTGCTTTGACTGGTTTAAAGTGTTTGGACAGTGCAAAGTGTTTTCTTGTACTTGGACAGAAAGTGGGAACAGGGGTTTTGGGGCTTTGCTGTGCAATCTGGAGTGACAGAGGCAAGCTAATGGTGGGTGATGCTTTCTGCCTTGTGGAGGAAACCTGAGATGAGCACAGGCTTGTTCAGGCTTGTGGCAGCACAGTCTGCAGGAGCTGGGACACTTTGACTGTTTCTCTCTTCTGCCTTGGACATCTCTCTGCAGCTTTAGGTACTCAAGTCCCTTGCAGCAGCTTTCTTCCCTTCAATTCTCCATGCTTAGTTAACAAGACCATGCCTAATTAAGAACCCAGTAATAGACCAGAGACAGGAATGCTTGGAGAAATGTAATATCTCAAAGTGGGACAAATACTGATGGGAAGTCTCTCAGGAAGGCCTGGGTGTCGCTGGGGTGTGACTCACTGGGCAGGAATCCTTCCCTGGCAACAAGGCTGCTGTGATGTTAAACAAGGACGAGGGTGGCATGAGGCTGCTGACACTCTTGGAGGGTAAACATGGTGATCCTCCTCTTGCTTTGCAAAGCACTCCTGCCTAAAACCTTTCCTACGTCTTTCCCACAGTGCTCAGTTGCTGGGCTGTAGGTGGGATATGCCTGGATTGTTCTTAGGGAAGGGACCACAGAGTGAAGCTGGACTGGAGGCTGAAGGGAAGCCCCATTCCAGGCTTTCCTGGCTGCTCTAGTTCCTCTCTGTGGCACTCGCTGTGCCCCCGCCTGACAGGGCACTGGGAGATTCCCAGTGCCCTAACTACATATCCTATAGCTCTCTCGTAGTAAGGGAATAATAGTAGGGGAAGAATTTCTGTATCTTCCAAGCCCTGTGAAGAAGGCATGAGATGAGAAATAGAAGCAGACCTTACCCCTGATCCAGATGGCCCCAGCGTGGGAATCCCGGTACAGCACAGCGTGCGGCTGCCGGCTGGTGCCCAGCAGGTAGTAGATAATCCAGAACAGGCACAAGACCTTGAGGATGGACAGCAGGATCCAGACATCCCCCAGCGTGATGGCCACACGGTTGAAGATCATGCTGCTGATGAAGGCGCTGCCCAGAAACACGACGTTCATGGCCAGCAGCCCTGAGAAGAGCTGCCCAGCCTTCTGGGCTTGCCTGTCCCTCTGCTGCACCGAGGAGCAGTGACGGTACAGCCAGAACTTCTCATAGTGGATCTTGGAGGTGTCTGTTGGGGCAGATGCTGACCTGCTCTTGCAGTGATGGCAGGGCCTGGAGGCTTTGTTGCCAGGCATGGCTCACCTGCCTGGGGGTCACCTGCTGTGGTGGAGAAAGGGGAGGTTTAGAGGGGGGACACGCTGAGATGACAGGTTGTGTGCTCTGCTGTGAGAGCCACTTGTGTGGTGACCTCCTTTCCTTGCTTTGCAGTTTTCTCTTCCCTCTCCAGAAGTTGGATGAAGGGGAGAGAGGTTGGTGTTCAGCCCAGGTTAGGCATTAAAAATTTCTTGAGGGACAGACATTGCAGGGCACTGGGGAAAGGCCCTTCTGCCAAAATCTCTGAACCTCTCCAGAGACACCTGCATTAAAATGGTTGTTTGATGTTGCTGCTCTGCCCCACCAGTACTTGGAACTGTTGGGACCAAAGGTGCTCAAACAGTTCCCACCCTCACCTTTCACAGTTTCTCCACACACAGCCCTACATTCAGGTTCTCTCCTTTCCTTTTGTTGCCCTAAGGATTAGCTGGAAATACAAAGCACGCTCAGACCTGCGCTAAGATTCAGAGCTGTTTGATTTTCGGTTGATGGGTCCAACCTTTTCCTTGTGTTTTTGGGCTTTGAGAGTTGCACCACTCTCCCTGAATGGTCACACAAATTGTGACAGAGCTGGAGACAATAAATAGAGAGTCTGTAAGGTTTGATTTAAGCTGCTGGGAAAAGATCCAACCTCCCACCCACATGGGCTGATGTTGGGACACAGTTAATACCCAGTTTTCTTTCTTATTCTACCTGCAGCACAGGGCTGTGAACACACTGAGCTAGAGGAGTGTGAGGGATTGGCTCAGGTAGACAGCCTGAGCCTGGGAGCTTTTCCATCCAGCTTTAAGGAAAATCTTGGTAGGAATGCTCATGAGAGAGAAATCTCCTTGCTCACATACAGCAGTAGGGCAAGATCAGCCTCTGTATGGATTCAGTACATGGAAAGGTGCTTTCACTCCAGGGATTGAATCTCTCTGCAGTGGGGGCTGTCTGGAGTGAAAGCCGCCCCCTGAAATGTATTTGAGGGTGGGGGGAACCTAAAACATTCTATGTAGTTTTGGGGATTTGGGGGAGAAATTGTTTGAGAAGGGGTTGAAATTCAGTGTTTCCCTCTTCTTTTGCATGTGCACTCAGGTGCTCTGCCTGCCCTTGCCCTTGGGACGCTGTGGGGAGCTGATCCCCTGGGTTCTGTGGCTGGCAACACGGATTCAGCATTTCTGAGAGTGATGAGTTTAGGGGGTCCATCAGGAGAGGATGGACCATTTCTTCATGGAAGGATAAGACTTATGTGTGTGCCCCAGGATGAACCTCCAAGGCCCTGAGGTCCTTGGTACTTCTGTTAGTACAGATAGATCCTAAAATCTTCCCCATTTGGCTCCAAAACTCTCCCAACTTAGTAGCACAGGAGCAAATTCCCTCCCTTCTCCTAGGGCCATAACTGCTCTGCATCGGAGGGAGGGGAGAGGTCATAAAATCAGCAGGATCAGATGGAAACCCATCCAGGCTGCACCAGGAGGTACCCAAGTGCCCACATAAGGCTGCACACAGCGCTGGACCCAACCCCTTGACCCCATAGCTGTGTGGGACAGCCAAACCCAGCTCTTACCTTCCTGCACCCTCCTGCTGCCTGCTGAGAGGGATCCACTGCTGGCACAGCCTCGGACGCAGCCAATCTCACACCAGTGGCTGGAGTGGCACTGGAATACACGGGAGTCTCCAACGTCCCAGGTGCAGACAGGAGCTGTCAGGACTGCTCCTCACTAAGTGCGGCCTCTGCTCCCAGCCCATTGATTTATTTTTTTTCCGCCCTGTTTACTTTGGGTCTATTATTGTCATTACATTAATTACTCAGTGAGAAGCTCTCACATCTGCCACAGGCAGCCAATGGGGATCAGCTCCTTTATACACCTGCTGGGTTGCCGCATGTCAACGGCCTCGGCGCAGGATGTGCCAACTGGTAAAACCACAAGCAGCAGTGACTAATTTGTGCCATGGCTCAGGCAGGTGTAGAACTAATCTCCTGGCACAGGCTTGTGCTGGGAGTGCTTACCCACACTGCTTTGGCCAAAATCCACTTCAGTTCCCACTCCCTCGTTATTAGGTAGACCCTGAGATTGTTTTTCTCAACTGTACCACTACTTTGTGCTTTTATCCAGGGCACAGATACCCAAACTGACCCAAAAGGCGATGCTCGCAGTCCAGCCCAAGTGCAGGGATGACACCAGACTGATGCTCTTCTGGCAGAAAGGTGCTGCTTTTGGGGGTGACAGCTATGACCTACTAATTCTTATTTCAGAGCAGGACCCTCATGTGCCAACTCTGCAGGCTCAGCCATGCAGGTTGGGGATGCTTTAGGTCTAACCTGTGCTGGCCCTGATCCTTCTCCTGTTGTAGGGCGAACTGATTCTGTGTTGGGACTCTGTGGTGAGCTGATCCTCCTGTTTTTGTGGCTGGCAACAGGAACTCGGCATTTCTGGCTGAGCTGGTGAGTTTGGAGGGTCCATTAGGAGGGGGTGGACCTCTCCATGGAAAGAGAGGGCTTACTTGTGTGTCCCAGGATGAACTCCCAAGCCCTGAGGTCCTTACAGCTGGCAAACACGTGATTTGGGAGTTCAGAGCCCTGTAACACTTCCCAAGAAGCTGATTAGGGGTAGGAGTGGGTGAAGGAGCACAGGTTATCATGTGTGGGGATGTGACGAAAGGGGTGGAAAATAAGAGTGAAAGGGGCCCATTTCTCCTGGGTGAGAACACCCACTGTGTGCTGGTGCAGCCATTGTTTGATGTCTGCCAGCAAAAGGGTCATGTTTAATGTCTGACAAACCCTTGCCCTGCTGTGGTGGAGTCTGGGAGCTCTGAGCCGGGCAGGTGTTCATGAATACCCATGGCTGGATTTGCTCTGCCTTCTCCCAAAGCACCAGCATCTCACAGCCTGCTCGGACAACTTGCTTGGATGTCTTTGCTCCTTGCTTTCATGTTCTGGGATGCCCTGAGTGAAACTGAGATCTTTCAGGTGCCTGGCTCTCCTGTGGACTCCGTTCTAGAGCTCATCGGGGAACTGGAACCTTCCAAAAGCTATTTGGTGGTCTCTTTGTTGACCAAAGCTAATGATTTCTGTACAAGACATCAACAAACCTTCTATTTTTCAGCGTTGTGGTCCTAAATTGGAGTTTTTTCCTTCTAAGGTGGGCCTGAAATAAAATGTTGGTGCCTGCTGGGCCCCAGTGGCTTTTCCAATGTCGCTGTGCATCTGTGTTGCAGAGATGAGGCATCCTTCCTAGCCTGACTTGCCTTATCCTGGCCTTGGAGCTAAAATTGGACACAGAGGGGTTGTAAAGCCCTGGGAGACTGGTTAATCCTCTTCATTTGGTCTTTATTTTGAAGAGTAGCAGCTGTTTAACTGGAATGTATTGACACAAGTTTAACCAAGTCATTAAGCAAGCAAGTGTGCAGGAGAGGGGCAGGGAGGGAGAGGATGAGTTGAGCCGACTGGATCGATGGCAGAAATCACTCCCCTGGAGAGAGCTGCCTTTACTCAGAGACTGGAAGAAAGCTGGTAAGTGTTAAGAGTGATGTTTGCCCCTCTGCTATCAGCAGTGTGTGCTTATTAATGGTGTTATCTGTACACTTAGCAGTTCTAACACCCAGGCTGGGCCAAGCGGATCTGTAAACAGGACCCAGGAGGAAGGAGGTGGGTGCCCAGCCGCTGTGTTTGCCCAAAGGCCACCTGAGGAAGGCCGTGCCCTCACATCTCCCCGGCCAGCCCACGCCCTTCCTTCGCCGCCGATAACCGTCGGTGACGTCTCCTGTGGGGTTGGTGAGTGAGAGACTTTTGGGGTGAGTGCAAAGAGCAGCCTCATCCAACACAGGTGAGGGAGAGCTGTTTTGCACCGCCTCAGCTCCATCCCTCCATCCCCTCTGATGGGCTCTCTGGGTATGTGCTGGCTCCACTCGTGAGCGTGGCTCCATGTTTTCCCTGCTGGCCCTTGGTGAAGGTCCCTTCGATCTCCTGCCAGCACTGAGTTGCTCTTCTTTTCTAAGGAACACTGTCTTGCTCCCTGGGAAGTGCCTCCTCCTGCCCTGGCTCTCGGCACACCCTGACCCTGCTCACAGGCTGCACCTTGCCTTGTGCTGCAATCCCATCCCTCATTTCCAGCCTTGTGACCTTCTCAATCCATCCACTTTCCATCTGCTGCACTGACAGATAATAATTATCTTGGATTCCTCCTCTATCCCTGACACACCTCAGGGAAAATCACCCAGATAAAAGGTGTATCGTTATTTTTTCTTTCTCTAATAAAACAAATCTCGCCCTGAAATAACAGATGATTAAGAAGTGGAGCAGAGGATGCGAAACACCAGTAGCAGTCGAATGATGCCTCAGTTCTGGCCCTGGCTGTGGCCTTCCCTTTTCTGAGCAGTAATTTCTGATTTCCTGCTTTGTTTCTTCCCCTTCTTGCTGCTCTCCCTTGCTGGCTGTGGCCCTGTGTGCCTCAGGCCAGAGTCTGAATCAGGACCTCTTCGACCTTCAACACAGTGTCTCAAGTCCTGGGACTGGAGCTCCCTAAGTTTGACCAGAGCTGGGCTCTTAACACTGGCATCCCTCGGGGAGTGACTGTTACTGCTTCTTGTCTCCACCAAAGCCCTGTGGCACAGCTGGTCCTCAGATCCCTGGGAGGCCAAGTTGGATTTTATACCAAGGCCAGTGAGACTAGAAGCCGCTGGCAAGACATGCATGCCCCAGGACAGCCCTTTGCTTTCTGTAGCTCTTTATTTGCAGTGATTGTCATTTAAACAGTCACCTGAGGCACATCACTGTCCCATTTCCCATCCCTGGCTCTGGATGGGATCTCTGCTCCATAATGATGCAATGGCAGGAGCAGTCAGCAGGATGCTTCCGGTGGCTTCGGGGCCAAGCCTCATTCTCTGCTCTGACACAGGCTTTCTGTTCACCCAGCTTCCATGCCTCAGTTTGCCTCCTTCCAGGCATGGAAGATGGATCTACCAGCAGTGGCTTTCCACAGGGATCTGTCACGAGGACATGTACAAAGGACCAAGCAGGATGCCTTCGTGTTACTCAGGTACTTTGTTCAAGGTGTTCTTCCCTTCCACAAACTCTCCATCAGGGAGAGACATCCTGCCCTCTGACTGGGCTCTGAGGAGCTGTGTCCAGGTCTGAAGTGAAGGGGGCAGTTGGCTGCATCACCTGGTGTGCAGAGTCCCAGGGAAGGGCATGGATCAATGCAGTTAGGATGTGACAGTGCCTGCTCCAGGGGTGCACCTGAGTTTGGGGGACATGCCTGGGATACTGGCTGGGCCGAGGAGTTGGTCAGAGATGTTTGTCTGTTTCTCCATCAGCCTTGGAGCACATCCCTTTGCACATTAACTGGCCATGAGCTGATACCTTCTAGTACACCATCCTTGAGCACCCAAGAGGGTTTACAGTGGAGTTTTCTTAGGGTTTGGAATTTTAGGCTTTGTTTTCTTTCTTTTCTATTTTTTGGACTTGTGTGCTCTGACTTTGTCTGCCTGCCTGCCTGCCTGCCTGCCTATCTATCTATCTATCTATCTATCTATCTATCTGTCTGTCTATCTGTCTGTCTCTCTGTCTGTCTATCTATCTATCTATCTGTCTATCCCCCTACATCTATATACCCTTTTCTCGGTATATATTTAGAGTTGACTGGCTGTTTCCCAGTCTACTGCCTCTCCCCAAGATGTGTGTTTGTGGCTGGAGGACAGAAGAAGAACTCAGCCCTTGGCTGGAAGCCCCTGCCATCCCCACACTTGCACCATGCAGATGCCTCAGGTTAGCCAGGGATCCTTGCAGAGCTTCTGCTGTTCCCCAGAGCATTTTGGTTTATCCCAAAATGATTGTTTGTGGTTGGATGTTGTGGTTCCAGCTGATCCACCACCCTGGAGCAGTTGATTTGGGACTATTGCCTGATTAGTGCTGCTTGGGCTGTCTGGGAGTTCTCCATACACCCATCCCGAGTTTATTTAGCCCCAGAATTGTCCCTACAGTCCCCCTCCAGGACAAAAGAGCAGTTCAGAGTTTGCCCTGCTTGACCCAGTGCTTGACCCATCCCTGGGAACCTGGGACCAGGCACCAGGAAGAGCACGTGGGAGGAAACCTGGTGTGCCCCCCAGGAAGAGAGTAGGTGATTAAAAATGTTTTCTGCCCCTGTGTGAGCTCAGCAGCTTGGGCACAGACAATGTGTAGGGCTGTACGTGGGACTGACGTCTGTGCACCGCTTGCGTCTCTTTTCTGACTTAATTTCAGCTGCGGGAGCCACAGAATAATAAGGCTTTTGTTTTATGAAAGGTGAAGTTTCTAGAGAGAGATTTTATCTTTACCAGATCAATGGTAAAAATAGAATCAGGCCTTTCCAGGGCTGGTGGGGCGGGGAGAGATCCCTGGGCACGGGAAGAATTGTCCCACCTGGAGAATCTGGATCAGTGCAGCCCTCTGGGGGCAGGGGGAATTGGGGTTTACCCCCTCTTCTACTCACCCCAGGGAAAGGCTGGTGGCAGGCAGGTACACTGGTGTCAGACCAGCCAGAGGCACTAGTCCCTGCTGGTTTAGTGATCTGGGTTTGGAGGTGGTTTGAAACGCGTCAGCCAGGGCTGTCAGGTGGAAAATTGCACCACTCCATTTCAAATACTGTGATTTCCATTTATTGTTTTCTCTCTGGCAGATGAACACACGTACGTAAGGGGAGGGCTTGATGATTACCACCACCTCTGCAGTGTTTTGTGTTGGAACGATAAACCCTGATGGAACAATCAACCCTTTATTGGAACAGTTAAACCCTCATGTCTCAGGGTGCAGACAGAGCTCAGCTGTGCCATTTTGGCATCACCCTCCTGACCCGGCAGTGTGGGCTTTCTGAGACTCTTCTTGGACTCTGGGTACGGCAGAGGGGCCCATTTCAACTTCCTGCAGCCCAGGATTCCTGCTCTGAAAGCCCCCTCAATCATGCAGTGGTTCATGGAGGGCTGCAGGCACCCAGAAACCTGTGTCAGGGCCCCAGGGTCTGGGTGCTGGGCTGTGCTCACAGCCTCAAAGCACACACAGACTTGAGTGTGCAGCGCCAGCATCCCTTCAGGGCATGGGAGATCAAATTGGCCATGGCATTGCATTGATTTCTGTGTTGTAGGGTCCCTTCAAGAGTTCAGTGTTACAGTGAAAATCAATAAATAACTGTGCGTACAAAAATGGTCATGTATTTTAAAAAAATCATTATCTATTAAAAAAAAAGAGAGAGAAAAAAAGAAAAATCTCTTTATCATCCCCCAGACTGTATTGCCCACATCATCTTTATGATTACTGAGCCCTGATTCAGGAAAGCTGAGAAAGAAAGTGTGCTCCATATCAGGGCCAACCCAGGACCACATACACAGCTCTCCTTAAGAAGAGGAGGCTGCAGTGATGCCTCCCTGGAGAGGAAGGAAAACAGCAGGGACTGGTATAGGGAAGGGTCAAGAGGGCCCATATCCACGGGTGATACAGAGAGGAAAGATTAAAATGATTCCCAAAGCCTTTGGTGGTCACCAGTTTGTTTTTCACATCTCTGCAGGGGAGTGATTTCCGACTGGCCGTACCAGAAGATGAAGTGTTTTCCCTTTCTGTGCCTTCCAGGCCTATGTCAGCCTCTCGTACCCTCTGGATCTCTGTGTATAGGCAGGATCCAACTACCCAAGGGTGCTGAGCACCCTCTGGAGAGTTCATCAGTGGCATGGAGTGAACAGGCTTTACAAAGGAAGGTGAGTCTCTGCACGAACCAAGGTTAATCACCATGATCCTGCTTTGGACACCTTTCTTTTTTTATCTGTTTTAAGTTTTAAGAACTTCAGACACACACAGGCACATCCACACACAAGTAGCAAAAATAAAATCTGGACTATGTTTCGATGATCTTCACTGACAGTTCATAAATGCCCCAACAGTGCTGGGGACCCCTCGGGCCATCTGGGCAGTCTCCCAGCCCTGGGGTAGGAGGAAGGTGGGTGGCTTGAGGAGGATCTCATCTTCCTTGCGAGAGAGTTCTTTAGGACATGATGTAGACCTCCAGCAAACTGGCCACTGCGTGCATTCGGTAGAAGATTCCAAAGGGCAGGCAAATGTCCACGATGGCTGGCCACATGGAATCGCCATAGAAGTTCAGTTCTGTGTCATTGTCAAACTGGGGCCGGGCACCAAACGCTGGCATGATCCAGAGCTGTTGGAGGAAATGGGAATAACACCATGGTGAGAAAGGTGTGAGGCGCAGCAAAGCACCTGCAACCACAGCTACCCAGCGGTGGGAAAGGAGCGACTTCCGAGCACGGGACCTGTGCTAGGAGCCGATCTCTGCATTAAGATCAAGTGCAATCTGGTGCTGTACCCTAAGACCAGTTTTGATCCGTGCTCAGCGACAGGTTTGGACCAAGGGCTGAAGCACTCACTGGGTAAGAACTTGAGTGTGTTGTGTGTTAGCATGGACCTGGCCTGTGCTGACTCTGTGGATGGAACAAATGTGGGAAAGGCTGAGCTGGGAGCAGCTTGGTCTCTCCAGGCCAGGTATGTTTGGCTCAGAAACCCAGCCAGCACATGTGCCTGCGTCCATGGGGGTTGTCAGCTCATCCTCTGAGTTTCTGTGTGAAATCAGTGTGAGGACAGGATGTGACTGATTAGCTGGGGACTTGGTGTCTAGAGACATAAGGTGCTTGGCTTCTTTGGAGATGCAGCTGTAATCCTACATTCCTTTGGCAGGGAACTGCAGTCCCCTGATTGCTCATGAAACCCCAGCTGAAGTTGTCAGTGACCAGTTTCTCTGCACTGGGATCAGTGGTTGGGCTCCTAAGCCTGAATTTTGAGAAGAGATGTGCTGCCATTCCTCAGCAAAACCAAGACTTCACCCCAGGTATTTGTCACTTTACATCCTTTCTTTGGGGGTGAAGGGAAGGGCTTAATGTATTTTGCTGCTTTCAATAAGCTATTCTACATATCCACTGATATATAATAAAAATACTGAAACTGATTCTTCTCTTGTACCCACCTTCTGTGTCTGACAATCTGGCAATAAGTGACAGGTCTATTGGTGTAGCCTAAAATGTCTTAACATCAGGGCAGTTGCTCTTTTTTTTTTTAAGGGACAAAGGAATGGTAACTCTGCACTTATAAGTATAACTAAGTGTGCTCTCTGTACAGCAGAGGCACAGAAAGGACTGTTTTTCCAGGAGACACATCCTTTCCTCCACAGACCCTTCTCCTTTGTGCTTGCTCCCCTCTCCCTCCTCCCTACAAACCCTTCTCTGTGCATGTACTCACTATGACATTGCTCAGCAGGAGGAACATGGAGATCTCCCTCAAGAACTTCCTCCTCCAGTTCATCTTCTTGGGGGTGGTGAGGGACCGCACCAAGTCAGAAGGACACACGGCTTCAGTGCCAGAGGCAGCACCAGGGGCCAAGGTGCTGCCAGTGTCAGGCACTCGGAGGGACACTGCGTTGATGTTGACAAAGGTGAGCCCATAGAGATCCTTCTGGTGGGAGTCGTGCTTGTAGTCTTCCTTGGGGGGCTGCCGGTGAAGGCCTTCGATGATGAAGATGTTCTGGAAGGTGTGCTGGGCGATCATCAGGAGGGCGTAGGTGAGGTTGAGCGCGCTGATAGCGTCCCTTGGTGTGCTGGCCACAATGGCCACAATGGAGTAGTAGGAAATAGCGTATTGCCCCAGGGCTGCCCCCATCAGCAGGGCCACGTCCAGGGTCCTGGTGGGGTTCTTGTGTCGGTCCATGTCCCTCTTGTCAAAGCGGTAGATGACAGAGCCACCAATGCAGACAAGGGACATCAGGCTCAGACAAACAATGTTGAAGATGTAGTACATGGTGAGTGCTTGGCTCTTCTTGCTGGACTCAGTGTTGGAGTTTACCTGCACCTCATAAAGAATGAGGACTCCCAGACCACTCACCAGAATGACGAGGCCCAACATGATGCCTACAAAGAAGGTCCTTCGGAAGAGCCTGAACTTCAGGCATTGAAGGTGGTGGGAGTGGTGGTCTATGAAGCGTCCAACGTTCTTCCACATGACATAGACCATGGCAGAGGCAAAGAGACTGTACTCAATGTTAAAGGGATACAGCCAAAAGTAGCCATTCTTGAAGATCTGGCAGATTTGGCTGTTGCAATTGCATTCTTCAACTGAGCTACTTCTCATTCCCACTGAAACAAGATAACACCAGACAGATGCAGTGAAATTAAAACAAGGAGCCAACACTCATTAGCAGCCCTGAAGAGCTGGATGCTCAGGGTCAGTGAAAAACAAGACCAATGACAAAAGAATACTGTGACCACTTTGAAAACAAGGACACTTCAACCTCAGCGTTCTGGTGCCCATGTTCTTTTTTAAGAAGTTAATTGGCAGGTTAAATCTCCTTTTTTTTGCCCCTTCCTTTCTTCATTCCCACCCCATTTGTACAGGGTCTTCCACCTTTCTGACTCCTCTGTGATATAGGTTAAGTGAACATCTAGACCTGGCTTTTAACACACCAGCTCTGCCAAAGGCACCTCCAGCTCTAGACAGACCCTCCAAAAACGGATAAAACCTGACTTGCTGAACAATTCTACCTCGCTGACTCCCTCCCTTAGACCAAATGACTTCACAAATGGCCAGATTACCTTTCAGGAGCCACCTGAAGATTTCCTCTGTCATGTTCTTCTTCAGCTTTGAATGTGCTTTGTGAACAGACTCGTCTGTCACTGCTGACATCCACACCGCCAGGTTTGTAGTCAGCGTCAGCATCAAGCCACACCTGCAGAAGGAGGAGAAGGTTCTTGAGATTAAAGCAGTGGCTCTGGGCCGTGTTGCTCCCATCCTAACCCTTGCTTTGCTGCCCTCACTCTCCTCTCTTCCTACTTTTTATCCATGTTCCTGAGAATTTGCAAAGCCTGATTCCTGTTGTTGTTTCTAGAAGAGCTTCTCAATAGTGAATTAATAGATCTGGATTGGTCTCCAGTAGACCCAGTCTTGCAAAAGTGGACTAGATCTTATTTTAGCCCGAGGCTTGCCCACTGAATCATTATCTTCCCCAGGGAAGCAAAAGTCAGCTATGAATAACTTTATTTAATGATAATTATTTATTTAATGCTATCTGCTTTGAGTAATGCTTGTTTTCTTGAATTGAATCCCAACCCTGATAGATCCACAGGTCATTAACCTCAACTGTTTGTGCTGGGATCTAAGGCCAGCTGGAGACACTGAGCAGGTTTAGTTTTGGGCAGCGTGAAGGGAGATGAGATTATCTCCTTGTTGCATCTTAGCTGCGTGAGAGAGAAAGTTTGTGGTGGCTCAGATCTCCTGGGCTAGTGGGGTTCAAAGAGCAGCAGTGCTCACCTGGTAACATTCAGGTGCACGTGGATGCAGTCTTTGGCAGAGACCCACAAGAAGTACGTCTGGCAGGGGCAAGAAAAGGAGTTGTTATTTCCAACAAAACAAGAAAGCAAAGCACATCATCCTGAGAGAGGAGCCTCTTGTGCTTGTGTCCATCTGGGCCCAGCCTAGGAGCCCATAATCCTGGCAATTTGCTGGATATTCTTTCTTTGCTCCCACTGCCATTGCTTTGCCCATGGTCACTCCCTGTTCCTGTCTAAATTGTCCCTCTCTGACCTCTTCCTTCCTTGGCACTGTCCCGGAGCAGGTGGTCCTCTGTGCAGGACCTCAAACTGCAAGGCAACCCCTGCCCTGACTGTCCTTCTCCTCCTCTGTTCTTCACGGGAAAGGAGGCCTGGTTGGGTGGAGGCTGCTTAGAGTTTGTGACAAGTCAAAATGTCACAGGATGGGAACAAGTTTAAATCAATGCCCTAAAGTGATTTGCCGCTGGCTGGGGGCTGAGTTAAGCCCCTGCATTTGCTGTGGGGGCAGTTGAACTAGCCCATGAGATCAGAGCTCCTTCCACTGGTGCCTGTGTCTCTCTACCCCTCCCTGAGACTGAGCAGAGCCATCTCACCTGGACAACCACAAATATTGCCTGCACGATGGGGTAGATGATTTTGATTGCAGACAGGCAGCTGTAGAAGCTTGAGTAATATCCTATTTTGAACACATCCATGACAAGGCTGAAAATGGCAAATAGGATCAGGCCTCCTGTTGAGGAACAAAAATATCTGTGGTTGGACAGATGTGTGAACACACAGGCTAATGCAGGTAGATGAGAGGAAGAAGAGGAACTGTTGTCATGGGGAGGTTTTGCTTCCTACCAGTTTCTCCTTCCCCAGCACCCAAATTATCATGGGACCAACAGAATCATACAGTAATTTTGGCTGGAATGGATTTTCAATCAATTCTGTACTCTGGGGTGAACAGCTCTGGCAAAAGCTGAGAGGGATCTCCGGCTGAGAAGGATCCTGGTGTAAACTACCAAGAGCCCTGGCAGATACAGGGAGACCTGGCAGTGAACCCAGTGGAGGGAGCAGGAGCTGACCTGAAGCAGGGCATGGTGCCATGCCCCAGAGCAGGAGGAGGCTGTGCCCACATGGTTGCTGCTTCCCTTGTAATAACTGATACTCCCATGAACTCTCCACCCTGTAGCTCCCCTCCAACCCCAGCCCCCAGAGCTCCTACCTCTCAGCCAGATGGGCCCAGCGTGGGAGTCCTTGCAGAGGATGGCACCTGGGCACCGGGAGGTGCCGGCGAGGTAGAAGATGATCCATATGATGACTATCAGCATCATGACAGTCAGCAGGAAGAAGACATCGTAGTCGTGCACGGCGATCTTCTCGAAGGCCCCGCTGCTCACCAGTGTGCAGGCCAGCAGGGCCAAGTGCACGGCCAGCAGGATCGAGAACATGCGGCCGCCCTTTTTCCACACTTCCTTGGAGGCAGGAGTGGAGGGGGCCTGGTGGCTGAAAGATGCTATCTGGCTCAAAGCCAGGCTGGCTTTGTCGTCCTTGTGTCCGCAGCCCATGCTGGAGTTGGGGTGTCCAATCTCGCTGTCCTTCCGCCTGGGCTCTTCGGTCATGGTTCAGCCAACGCTCCGTCTGAGGGTCAATGCTGTTGGGATGAGAGTCCCATGAATGAGAGGTGCCACTTCATTTGGAACAGTCCAGGGCTGGACCAAAGCAGGACATGTGATGAGGAGGAGAGGACGTATAAGAGGAACAGGGAAAGCTGAGACAGGGACCGTAAGACATGGGATGATCTCATTTTCAACCTTTCCTTTCCTGGTTCCCTGAAGGCTGCTCTTGCTTAAGATGCTTTTGCTCAGGGAGATCCCAGGTCAGTTTAGCAAAGCGTTTTCTAATTGGTCACATATCACATTTACGTGTTTATTGGTGCAAGGTACTGGAAAAGCACCAAAGAGTGCTCACAGGATCAAATATCCTGGGGCAAACGGCCAGTGTGGTTTTGATTTCTAAATGCCAAATACTAGACATTCCGAGAAGTTGTTACACTTCCTGGCTGAACAACAGGCAAAGAAAAAGGTACGAAACCCCTGTGAATCTTTGGACCATCACATTATATTTTTTATCAGTTCCTGCAGGAAGGGTGTGAGCTATCTCTGCTGTCACACCCTCTAAAGCCCCTTGCCCTTGCCAAGTTTGGAAGTTCATTGATTCTCAATAAAAAGCCTAAAACAAACCCATTTCACCAACCTGTTTTGCCGCCTGGGATCCAAATCTCTGCTCTTGCCAGGCTGAGAGGTTTTCCTGTAGCTGCAGCTTGGTCAGTCGAAGAATTTATACCCGTTGGGATGTCTCTGTGATTTATACCATGTCTGGAGCTTACAGCAGGGCTTCATGGGCTTCTCAGAGAAACTCATGTGATCCATTTTGTGCAATAGCTTATTTTGGGGAAGCTGGACAAAGATGAGAAGATAAGGTTTTATTTACTCAATGAGAGCGTGAGTTGACAACACTGCTAAGCATGGCATGGACTGCTCGGTCGCAGGGTCATGGTCACCAGAGAGCAAAGCCACCACATCAAACCCATCTCCCTGCATCCATCAGATCTCTTCCCTTGAGAGAAGATGGTTTAGATGATGAACTTATCTTTGCTGATGATTTGGTGCTTGGCTTTCTGCTTAACTGAGCACAATAAATATTGTGCCTCGCCCTGTCTTATTCAAATCAGTCTGCTCTAGGCCTGGAACGTTTTTGAGGAAAAGGAAGAAATTTGCATTTGTATCTGTTCAGTGCCAAGGGTAATGTAATCCTTTCCCACCCATGATGGCAACAATGAGGAAGGTTGAGCTCTAGAGCAGGGCAGGTTTTGGGGACTGTAATTCATGTTCGTCTTTGCTGACGCATTGCCTTTGATTTTTCAGGGTGGGACCACCTTTCCCTGGCCCTTTCTCAGGAGCTTAACTCCTCTCCTTCCAAGGAGGAAGTCATGTTATAAACCACAGTGCAGCTGGGATTCAAGTTTTTGCCAGGTGAGGTAAGAGCTTCTGCTCAAGGTTTCTTTCACCCCAGGCTGTATGTTTCGTGGAGGAGATGGGGGGACCCAGGGCAGTTCTGAGTGGATGGGGATGAGTTTTAATCCTTGAAGATGCCTCTTTTGGAGATGTCCCTGCCACTTTCCCCCTCTAGGGTCCAGCACAGAGGCCGTTTGCTGTGTGTTTTCTCTGTCCTGTTCCTGCCTGCTCACCACGGCGCTCCTTTCAGCACTGCAGGGACAGCACCAAATGGAGCTGCGTGGGATGGTGAAGAAGAGCTCAGGATCAGATCTCCATGAGTCCCTCCCATGCTGCCACCAGCCGGCTGCCACCAGCACTGGGTCTGCCCTGCCTAGCCTCTCCCGATCCTTAGGGCTTCCTTTTGGGATGAGTGGTTGAACTTTTCTCAGTCTGTAGCCTTTCCTAGGGGAACCCAGGCCTCCCTGAAGTAAAACTGAGTGGATAATGATGTTTTGCAGAAGGCAGAGGTTCAGAGGCCCCTCGGGCTAAATGCACTGGTTTATCCTCCCTCTTTTGTCCTTAACAGCCAGTAACAGAGGAAAGAGCATTTACTGCCTCCGGCAACGCTCCCAGTCCCCAGCCAGCGACCTTAGAACACTCATTTCACGACAACAGCGTAACAAACTTAATTAGTAATAATACAAGAATCATTAAATAACCTCAGTAATGAATGGCAGATGTTACTGTGCTGCTTTTTCACCTGGAAGGATCCTGGTGACAAATTCCTCTGTGGCTACTACATACATCAGGACTCACCCCGGGACGCTGAGCTGGCGCAAACAAACCTGCCGAGGTGAGCAAACCCTGCGGGGAGCAGCAGACCCTGCCTGGTGCACTTACAGGTGCCCCCAGGCAGCCAGGACAGTCACTCCGTGTCTGTCACCCAGGGGTTAATCGCTGCAGCTTTTGTGAGTGCACCTGGCACTGCTTTAGAGCCACCCTCCTGTCCTGGGGCTTTTTTTTTCCAGCCCTGCAGATCTCGCATTCCCAAAGCCAGGACATGACAGGCAAAATGAACAAGAGAGGGGCAGGAAGTTCCTCCCCCACAACAGCATGTCCCAGGGGATACAATTCACCGATTCACCCTTGGATGCAATGTGCTGGGACAACTGTGTGCTTCGGTCAATATCCAGGCTTGGCTCCATCTTTCCCGACAGCAGAGGGTGCCCGGGGCCCGGGAATACTGCGCTGGAGGCATTGCCTGGGGTTATCCAGCTCCCCGAGGGGCTCACCCAGCCAGGAATTCTGTGTCAGCATAAAAGACACCAGAGGCCAGACACTGTACCCCCATGCACATCATAGTGAAGCACCAAGCTACAGACGGGAGTGGGCTTGGTGTTGCTTTAGTCTCCAGAGAGGAAAACAGGGTGAGGAAGGTTTTTTTTCCAGCCTGTACAAGTTTCTTTGGTTTATCAAGGGTTCCTGTTGTGCAGTTTGTTGTGCAATTCCCTGGGAAGCAGAATTCCGTGGGTATAGGCAGGCTAGAAGGGGGACAGGGATGGTGACTGGGTCTGCTGTTGTCTTCCTAGTGGCACTAGGGATATATATATGGATAGATAGATAGATATAGACCCACTCCTCCTGCTGTGGCTGCTACTGGCCCTCCCTCGAGATGGGGTAGTTACAGAGAGGGGCATGGAGGGTTATCAGGCAGGATACAACCTATGAGCCTTTCTGGCAGCCTGCTCTGCTTTGGGGACATGCAGACCTGGTGAGTTGTCACTGCATGACCCTGTGCCCAAGTTCTGGGCTGAGCCCGGTGCAGTGATGCTGCTTAATTGGAGCTTTTAATGTGCCGTGGAGCTGGCGTGTGTTACAAAGAGCCGTCGGGGCCGGAGGATGCTTAGGACCCAGGGGAAGCGCTGTAGAGCCTGGCTGGCTGAGCTTGGAACAGCTCCTGCCTCCCCGGCCGGGACTTCTCAGGTGTCCTGGTACTGCGGAGCTGTGCGAGGCGAGCGGGGCCCTCCTGGCAGCTCCCCCTGCCCCACATCCATGCCTGTCCTCTGAACCCCCTGGGCACCCATGTGCTCGCCCGGGGACTGCTCCGCACCATGAATGACCAGTACCACCGGGCCGCCCGGGACGGCTACCTGGACCTGCTGAAGGAAGCCACCAAGAAGGACCTGAACTCACCGGACGAGGATGGCATGACCCCGACCCTATGGGCTGCCTACCATGGCAACCTGGATGCCCTGCGCCTCATTGTCAGCAGAGGGTGAGTGTGGGCAAGTGCACGGTGCTGGTCTGGGGGACAGAGTAGCTGGGACCCCCATCTTTCCCCCTTCCCTGCTTGCAGGTCAGTCAGTGTGCCCCCAAAAATGATGGATTCTGTCCATAAAACCCCTGCTCCTGTCGTCCCCACCGTTATTTTCCTCTGCTTGTCATGCTTTGAGTCTAATCCAGCACTCGTGATAACTGCTGTTTTCCCAGCTTCTCTGACCTTATAACCACTCCTGCCCCCAGCCCTGTTTGCAGCTCCCTGGGGGGGGATGGGTCCCCCCTGCAGGTGCTTCATGGTCCTTTACAGGCCCTGTAAAGACAAGCACATTGGGGCACTGCCATGAAAAAAGCCCTTTTAAATGAGGGGACAGAGAGAATAACTGCTCTTTCAGTCCCAAGAATGCTCACAGAGAGATGTGTGCAGTGCCAGGTGGCAGTGGGTGACACTTGTCTGTTTTATCCGAAGCAAGGTCTCAGTATGTGACCCTGGGCAGCCTGTCATGCACCTGGAGCCCAGGAAATTCAGGAGCAGGCTTTCCAAGAGCAGATTTCTTTAAGCCCAGTCTCCCCCACAGGCCCTGCTCAATGCTGGTGTGTCTTTCTGTACCTCACCCTCGGCTGCTAAATCTTAGGGTTTCTGGCTCTGTAAGAGTGGGTGTGGTGGAGAGGAGGCAGTGGGACTGAGCAGACTTGTCAGACTGGTGGGATTTATGCCTTGGTGTTAGGGGAACTGCTCTTGAGCAGTACATGGCCCTCCTGTTCTTACCAAACCCCAAGGCCACAGATGCCAGCGCTTCCTTCCACTCTGGTAGCTTTTCTGAGCCCCTCATCTAAAGGCACCCAAGGTGGGGTGGCCTCTGCCTTGTATTGAGAGATTGGTGGCAGTGCTGATTTTGATTCATGCATTTCTAATATTGAGGAATGGTGCTGAGGGAGGTCAGCAGCAGCCTGGATGTACATCGTGCCTCCTTGGAAGGGCTTTGCTTCTCCATGTTGGGCCAGGGCTCAGTGGGGCTGTCCACTCCCATGCAGGGACTTTCTGTGTCCACCCTGGGCTGTGTGAGCAGCTCTTGCATCTGGTCAGCCACGTCTCCACCGTGTCTGTTCCTGGGCTCTCAGCATCTCCTGAAACTGGTTTTCTTGTGCAAAACCTTCAGCCAGCTCCCCAGCTGCACTTAAAGGCAGAGCTCCTCCACCCATTGCTGTCCTTCAGTTATAGAGCATTTCCTTTCAGATCCTGGAGTCAGAAAGGCTGTGTATACAGTTATTTTGAGAAGTCCTTGAGGACCTGATGGAATAGGAGTGTGGTCAGGAAAAGATTATTTCAGAGTCCAGAAGGGACAGAACAAGACATCGCTCCAAATGGAGCACCCCGAGATGGTCCTGGGCTGAGAGCCCTGTGATGCTTCCCTGGGTGGGGGCTGTGGCTCACTGTGCACCTCCCAGGAGAGATTGTGCCCAGCAGAAACTTTCCTTGAGATCCTGCCGGGAGGGGAATTGCCATCCAGGGACAGAGAGACAAGGGCAGGAGAGCTCGGGGCATGAGATCCTGATGTAGAAATGGTTCCAAAGACTCTTTTATGGCCAAAACGTTGATCTGAAAGGCCCATGCTGTGAATTAACATTCCTCCAGAAAGGCAAGCTGTTCAGACTGACTTTGTAATCTCTTCACATCACTGTATCTCCTTATATTGCTCACCTACATCACAGGGCACTCTGCAGCACCACTGCCTGCCCTGTCAACCCCCATCCAAGCCAGCAGTTTCTGCCTCCCCACAAAGCCCAAGGGCTGCTCTTTCATGGACTGGCCCCTTTTATAAATCCACATTGTATTAAAAGGTCCTTGTGGGCTCAGTCGTGTCCAAGTGCATCTTGGCTCCTGTTTAATTAACAGCCTAATATACATTTGTTCCTGACAAGGAAAATAGCCTGGCAAAAGCCCAGTGCCCTTTACATGATGGATAGTGGAGCAAAGTGTGCTGCTGTGGGACTGCAGGATGTGTTTGTATCCGTGCATTCATCTCCATGTGTCAGATCCTTGCCCAAGGCCACACAGAGACCAGCAAAGTGCTCGGCATGGAGGCAGGCATGTCCCTGCTCCCTGGAGCAGGAGAGGCAGGAAAGCCCCAGCCTGGGGACAGGGGTGCCAGAGAGGTGAAATTGTGCAGGACCCAGGAGAGCCTGAGGGCAGAACCCTGTAATTTTCTGCCCTCAGTGCTTAGGAGGATGTGCCACGGTGTTCGAGTCTTGTTCAGAGGTGAAACTTAATGCTGTGTTGTATATGTTACTATCACACCTGCACTATCGCAACTGGGAGGCAAGAGCGAGGATCCTTCAGTATCCCAAAATGTCAGGGAATTTCCCTCTGGCCTCTGCTGCCAAAATATTCCTCCTTTGGTACAGAGAGCCCTGCACTGTGAGACAGGGGAGTGTGGGACAATGGCATGGAGTGGAGGCTTTGGAGCTGGGTCAGTTCTGTGCAGGGATGGGGTGGGAGGCAGCTTCAGGGTCTGAGGGTGCTGGTGAGCCTCCAGCTGGGTTCCAGGGGGATGTCAAAGCACACAGAATGATGGGAGAGTCCCAAGGCATCAAGAAATACCAAAATCTCCTTGCCAGAACTGGGCAATGGTACTGGTGCCCAAACAAGCCAGGAGATTGAGTGCTGGGGCCAGGATGTTACGAAACGTCCTAGTGAGGGTGTCCAGAGGCACCCAGAGAAAGCAGGGCTGTGGGAGGGGGCTTAGGGGGCCAAAATCATTGCTCTGATGGTCACGCCGGGCTGATGGACACTTGGGGTTACCTAGGCTCTGTCATCGGTGTAGGATGCTATGTTCAGCAGATTGTGGTGTTGGGCTGAAAGGGAGAGGGGCAAAGAAAATACAATAAATCAGTTGATAGATCCTTGAGGAAAACTTGTTGCCTTGGCGCACAGGGAAAGGGTAATGGAGCAGCTTATTGCTCTGTCCATACCAGCTGGTGATGTGTCCGTGCCTCCGTGCCCCCTGTGCAAGGGGATGGAGGGAGGCTTTGGGACAGAGGGATCAACAGCGGCTCATCCTTCTTGTCTGCCACACAAAAAACCTTTTTCTTCCTCTTGGCTGGGCTCCAGCGAGGAAAACAAACTCAATTAACATGATGGCTGGGAAGAGGCCGGCTAGCTGGCATTTAGCATTGCAGCTTTTCAGAGACAGTAATTCTTCACCATGGTTCATTATGACCTGCTGGGGCAGTGGCGGGCGCCAGTCCAGTTCCAGTTAGCTGCGGGTCTGGGGGCCTTGGAGGGGAACAACCAGGACTTCTTTGGATTAGACCACAGGAGAGGTGAGGATGTGTCTGCAGGTCCGCACTCAGCTTTGTCACCCAGCATTCCGTTGCAGAGGTGCTCCTCAGTCTCCCTTCTCACAAAGACGGGGGTCACGGATGCTTCGGATGTCAGTGGCAGAGGGGATGAGTGGCTCAGCTGTGGTCTGGGGGTGACGGTGGCTCCTGACATCAGCCAGGCTGCTCCAGGGCATCACGTCACCCCGGCTGGGGCAGGATTGCAGCGGAGGTTGCAGCAAGGCACGTGAAGGTGATGTGCATCCTCTGCACACCACAGGGCTGGAGCAGCGTGTCTGTGTTGGTGGGGACCTTCCCCTGGGCAATGACCTGTCGGGAAGGTGAAGGAGCAGGGTGGAGCATTCTTGCAGCTCCATTGCTTCCGGCACCTGAGCTGTCTGCTGGCAGCGAGGGTGAGCCCTGGGCATGGTGCTGAGCCAGCAGACGTGCCCCCGGGCACTGCCACAGCACTAACAATCACCCATCACAGTTACCGCCAGCCTGGCTGTTTGCTGGGACAAGAGGCAGAGAGCCCTGAGATGACCCTCATCTGTGCTGGGTTTTTGGGGATCTGAACTTTTGGAGAATAGCTGAATTCTTGACTTACCACCACCTGGGCAAAACTTGGGATACAGAATCCAACGCTCTGCTCTGAGTCCAAAACTTCATCTTTTCTACTAATTTCTCTGCCTTGCTTGGGTCATTGCCCTGACTGGCTGTGCTGAAAGTAGTGAGGATTGTTCCTCAAGCCACAAATTTATTTTTTTTTTCCCCTCTTCCTCTATCTAAAAACATTTTATGGGAGCCAGAGACACACTGCTACCAGCTGGCTCCCGGTCCCACGGCCTGATTCCTCACACACACCCATGAGCCAAGGGTGAGCCAGCCCATTGCTATTGGAGGAACTCCACATACGCAGCCAGGGAAGAACATATGTAAGTGCCACTGGATTCCCCGGCTAATTGGGATCCCATGGGAGAAGTGGATGGGGAAAACCGGCAGGAAGGGAGTGAGTGTGCATGTCATGGTGCAAACGCAGTGACTCAGGAGGTGCACACGTCCACCTAAGGAGCCCAATTAACAGTGTTTTTAATAATGATTATTACAGTTGACTCAGCACTCGAAAACGCTTTGAAGTCGAGAAGTGCTACACTTTACACCTGTTATTAAAATACGTTCCCACTTAGTGGACCCTGCAGTCAGCACCTCCTCATGTGCAGCGCCCCGGAGGTGAAGTTTTGCTCAGACAGACACCTGCCAGAGGGAGGGCCTCATGTTTATTATCTGAGCTGGATCAAACATCCCTACTTTGCAAGTCACTGTTCTTCTTTCCTTCTGATGCATTTCTAGCGCCTGCGGCAGACATTTATAGGGCAAAGGCCCTGAGATACCTAATTTTTGCTCCAATACTCTTCTTTCTAGACACTGGAAATGTCCAAGGAAAGCTGGCTTTGCTGCTCTTTTCCCTCACTTATTCTCTGATGAAAGCAGACCTTCAAATATGAATCCCCCAAGACCTGCCTGGATTTTCCCTCTGACCCCTGAACTGGACAGACACAAGAACAGGCTTCAAGATGCACTTCATGGGTTGAGCATCCACACACTTGGCTTGGGGAGCAAGACTATTTGCAGTGAGTCCACTGCTCAGTCACTGTCCATATCACGAGTCCAAGTACATGTTGGGACCCTCGTGGTGCCCTGGCTCACCTGCCCACACATCAGGCCCATTCAGAGCACACATAAACAAACCAACAGCCCTTCACACACTCCAGTCCCACTGCCAGCACCAGCAGTTTCAGTTTCACTGGCTCTTTAAATCCAACTCCATCAATAATTTACTCCTCTCTTGCAATTCATCAAATATTTATCCTCCCCATGCATTTCCCAGCCTGGACATGTCACTACGAGGGTAGAGGCAAGGGCTGGGGAGTTACCACGTCTTGAAACTCAGCAGTGCTGAAGCACTGGCAGTTCCTTCCTCTCCTTTTTTGGCTTCATGGCTCCTCAACCCTGTGATCTCCTGCCCTCCCCCTCCTCATTACCCATCTTTGAAGCCCATCTCTGCTTCTATGAGAGCTGTCAAAGCCTGGCTACAGAAGTCCTGCAGAGTTTGTGGGTCTTTTGGACCGTTTCATAGTTCTGAACCTTTTGACCAACTTACTGAATTTGCCAGAGCGCTCAGGGTTGTATTGATTTACTTTCTCTAAATGTTGTGAAGACGTGCATGGTGGAGTTACTGCTCATGCTCCCACAGGGAAAGTTGAGTGCACCTTGTAGCAGCTCTCAGGGAATACAGGCAGGAAGCTCACGCTCTGGGTCCAAATAATCTCCAGTTTAACTTCTGGACACTGTCTTTATTGCTTCTGAACAGCCTGAGGATTGCAAACTCGGTATTACACCGTCTGGGTGGCTCTGCTCTGGCTCTGCTGTTCCCTGCACAGCAGTGTCCCAGGTGGGCAGTGGGGTCCCTGCCTTCAGGGTGGGGGTGAATGTGCCGAATAAGGCTGTTCCTGGCGCTTGTGTGTTGGCACTAGTGATGAAGGTGCAAAGCAGCAGGAAAAAGAGGTCCCTCTGCTCCTGTGATCTCCTGCTCTTCTTCTGGAGTAGTTTTCAGATCCTTTGAAGTGAGACAAGCCATAGCACAGAGCACATGGTATTTGGAAGAGGTTTCTGGCCTCTGCTGCTCCCAGCTCCTGTTGACACAGATTCTAAAGCAGGGAGGAGTTAAGTAACACAGGCTGAAGGTCTCAAGTGTGCATTTCAGGAGCTGGACTTGATGATCCTTGTGGGTCACTTCCAACACTAAATATTCTATGATTTGCCTTCTGCACTCCTGGTGTCACCATGGATTGGAGCTGAGGTCTCTGTGGTGGAGAAACAGTGCTCGGTTCCTCTGGAGCTCATCAAAAGGGTGGCAAAGAAACAGGCAGGAGCTCTGCTGAGCCAGAGCTCTGCCAGGGCCCTATTGCCCACAGGAGTAGCTTTTGAGGGTGGTGGAGGTGCACAGCCTTAATAAAAGGGTTTGCCTTATCCATGTGCATGGAGGGAGAGTGCCTTGTTGACAGATACTGCTCCTGGCTGCATATCATTAGCACACGCTCAGGAGAAGGCTGGTGCCAGCAGGGGTGTGAACTCTCTCTTGTTTCACCCGAACACAAATACAGAGGAATGTCAGGAGGACAGACTTCCCTTGAATCCCAGGTTTGTGTCTGTCCTGTCATGAGAGGCAGGAGATGTGGGCAAGCGGTTGTGTCCTGTCAGCAGCTTGCTGAGGCAGGGGCTGGCACGGCGTGAGAAGAGATGCTAATAGCAGTAGTTGAGTGCCCAGCTCTTGAGGAGTGCAGAAACCTAATCTCTACTTTCTCTGAAACTGGATTCTCAGGATGTGCTAATACCAATATGCTCCAAGCCGTGCAACCGAGACCAAGCACAGTACAGCAAAATCCCCAACAAAACCCCCATGCCAAGGCCAATGCCAGCAAATTCACTCTTATTCTCTACTGCCAACAGGCCCCCTGAGCCCTCGATTTCCCCAGGCACCAAGGAACTGGAGGGTGGGAAGGTGCAGCAGGTGATGAGTTTCAGAACCATTGCTGAGGAGTCTCACGGTGGTGCTACTGTGATGGTGGGACTCCAAGGTGTCCCACCCAGGGTGTGGGGTATGGAGAGCCATTTTGGGAGACCCCTCTGCAGAATGCGAATGACGTCAAGCTCTGAAGATAGAATCTGACTAGAATTTAATGGCACATTTGAGATTTGATATTTTATAACAAGCTTAAGGCCTGAGCTGGAATCAGCCCCATATTTCAGTTCTGGGCTATTCAGAAGCTGTCTTGCCTCCCTCCAAAAGTTGGTTTGATGCAGGAGCATATTTTTTCTGCAACCTAAATTCAAGTTGCGGGAATTGCCGCAGGTTTGCATGTCAGGCACAATGATTCCATGTCAGTGGTACCCCCCTCTAGAAGACCCCTTTCAAATTAAGCTGTGGGGGTCAGAAGAGTGTAGCTTCACATTTCAAGGAGTCAACACTTCACGGTACTGATTTGCCCCTGCACAGCTGGGAATATCTCAGCGGAGTCTGTCAGCTATGCCTGAGTGCTAACTGGTTTTTCTTGCTGTTTAGGGGCGATCCAGACAAATGTGACATCTGGGGGAACACCCCTCTCCACCTGGCAGCAGCCAACGGCCACCTGAACTGCCTTTCCTTCCTCATCTCCTTTGGGGCCAACATCTGGTGCCTGGACAATGACTACCACACCCCGCTGGACATGGCAGCCATGAAGGGGCACATGGAGTGTGTGCGGTACCTGGACTCTATTGCTGCCAAGCAGAGCAGCCTCAACCCCAAGCTGGTGAGCAAACTGAAGGACAAGGCCTTTCGGGACGCGGAGAGGAGGATTAAGGACTGTGTGAAGCTGCAGAAGAAGCACCACGAAAGGATGGAGAAACGGTACAGAAAGGAGATGTCAGATAATTCAGACACCATGAGCTTTTCCAGCTATTCAAGCAGCACCTTAAGCAAGAAGTTCCAGCACATGTCTATGGTGACCTCCCTGCCATACTCACAAGCCACCATCCATGGCACAGCCAAGGGAAAGACGAAGATACAAAAGAAACTGGAGAAGAAGAAGCAGGTGGACGGGACATTCAAGATCTATGAGGATGGGAGGAAGAGCGTGAGGTCTCTGTCCGGTCTGCAGCTGGGCAACGACGTCATGTTTGTGAAGCAGGGCACGTACGCCAGCCCCAAGGAGTGGACTCGCCGCAATATCAGAGACATGTTCCTCACGGATGAAGACACTGTCTCCCGTGCCATAAGTGACCCAGGCTTGCATATGGACTCGGCCCACTCAGAAGTCAGCACCGACTCTGGCCACGAGTCCCTGTTCAACCGCCCTGGGCTGGGCACCATGGTGTTCCGGCGCAACTACGTCAGCAGTGGGCTTTTTGGGATCGGCCGGGAGGACGGGGGCACGCTGGGAGAAGACAACACAGACGGGATGGGCGTCAAACTGCGGAGCCGCCTGCAGCGCTCGCCAAGTCTCAATGACAGCATTGGCAGTGCCAACAGCCTGCAGGAGAGGAACGCGGAGGAGCTGCCCTGGGACGAGGTGGAACTGGGCTTGGATGATGATGACGAACCAGACACCAGCCCCTTGGAGACTTTTCTGGCTTCCCTGCACATGTTTGAGTTCATCTCCATCCTGAAGAAGGAAAAGATTGACTTGGAGGCCCTCATGCTATGTTCAGACAATGACCTGAAGAGCATCAATATCCCACTGGGCCCCAGGAAAAAGATTGTGGATGCTATCCAGAGGAGACGACAAACTCTGGAGAAGCCAGATGTCATTGTAGACACTGAACTGTAAGTAGGAGATGGGGCCTCTGAGCGGTTAAACCCTTCAGCAGGTGGAGATGTGGGTAATGTAAGGTCTTGTTTTCAACCCGGTTGGAAGAGTAGGAGTCCAGGTAACCTCAGCACTTCTGTCTGTGGGCAAATTCCTGCTCGTGTGGAAAGGATGAGAGTTTGGAGAGGTGGCAATAGCGTTAGCTCATTACTCAACAGCCCTAATGTGACTGGGCAGGACGTGAAGCCCTTGTTTTATTTCATAACCGATATGAATGCAGACTGCTCTGTGATCTGATGCTTCTCTGTCCCTGTAGCTGAGATTTTCAACCACACTCAGGCTTGTCTTGACTCTTCACCTTTTGAAGACATTAGGAAATCACCCGCAATACCCGGTGAGAGCAGGTTGACGGCCGTGCCTGGTGGCCTTGGGAATCCTTCCCCAAATGCTTGAGCTTTTACTCAGACCTCTGGAGACTGCATATCTGGGTTGGAGTTGTTCTTTTATGGTGTTTCCAGGGTTTGGTTGGGCTGGGTTGGAGGACCGTGTGCCTGAATAGAAATGAAGGAAGGCATTGGTGTGGGTGTCCCCACGTCGACTGACACACCAATTCACTGTGTTGTTTGGGCTGCCCACCCTTCAGATATCTGTGTGCTGCTTTTACAGCCTTTCATTACACCTCGGTCTTGGATCCTCTGGGTGCTGATAGATTTTTCTCTTTCCCTTTGCAGATAGCGTCAGCATCTTTTTATTTTTTTTCTAAATGCTCGAGAAACAAACCCAGTTCTAAGTTGCCAGAAAACACAAGCCAGAGACTCCCTTCCTGGGGCAGCTGAAAGCTACAGCCACCCCCACCAGTCCTGCTGGACTGCTCCCTTGCTCTGCTCCCTGTCTGTGTGATGCTCCCGGGTGGTACCTGGTACGGAGGGACGACTTCTGAGATCGGACCAGGCAGCACCAACCTGCCAACCTTGAACGGACCATGGTCTCCCACTCACTGGAGGAAGAAGTGACCTGCACAGCTGGCTGGGACACTGCTGTCACAGGCTGCAAGACCACACGAAGCCATGAATGGAAGGAGATAACATGATATTTTCAAAGGGACCCAGAATAAATAATTACAATCTATTCTTTCTTGAGCACGTGGTTGTTTTGGGGTTTGGGCTTGAGTAACAGAGGGATGGGGAGTTCTCTCTCCTGGTTCTCATTTGGTGAGAAGCATCACCTTGTTTGGTGCTGTGTTTTTGCAAGGGAGTTCTCAATACTGTGGCGTGGGGCTGTTCAGCTTGAGACATACCAAGCCTGACTTCAGCCAGCAGGTGCTCGGCACCTCTGTGAGTCTGGTTTGTGCTGTCTTGAGGGCAACAATCTGAAATGAAATGGTGGTTTGAACATGTTGGTAGTTGCTGTCCAGTGGTCAAATGGCTGTTTCACAGATGCAACGTTTCTGTCCCATCTGTCCAGGGCACTGAGCGGTATCAGCAGTTTGTGTGTGAAAGACCTTGACTTTTGCCTCAAGGATCTTCCCAGGACAAAGAATAACACTGGGCTGCAGCCCAGAGCCTCCTCCAAGCACCCCTGATGCATCAGTGCTCAAAGCACTGCTCTGAACCACAGTGTTAGGTGTTCCCACACACCCATCACACTCTTGCTGACCATTACACACTCTGAGCCCTCAGCTCCCAGCTCCACTGCACCGTCTTCCGTATGTGATCTGGGGATGGCTCCTGGGTGGCACGAGTGTTTTCTGGGGTGCAGCAGTGGGATGGGGACCTGGACGTATCCTCATGGCCCCTTGCCATGGGGTGCTGGCAGTGTGCCTGTTCAGGCTGTGATGCAAACAGCCAGATCAGAGAAATGCTGCAAGTTGTTACTGGTGCTGCTCATCAACCTTATCTCAGGGATGCAAATGATAAGGAATGACCTTTTAATGCTCATCTTGGGTCAGGCTGGGATCTGGACCACACTTGTCCCTTTGGAGATGTGGAGGCTGTGGTTTTGCTGCTTGGAGGATGGGGATTTGTTTGGTGTGAAGCTGTGCTGCTCCCTGCCTGTGCTTGCCCTGGGTATGTGGGTGTAGGGGAGGAAAATTACTCTTTGCAAGTTAGGAATACTCTTTGCAAGATGTTTCCCTGCCCTACTGCCCTCCGAGTGGCTGAAGCCCCACCAGGAGAGGTGTAGGGTCCCAGCCTCGTGCCACTGCACACAGAGGTGCTCTGGCATCAGCTAAACACCATCATTGCACTAAGATTCTGAGATCTTTTCTGCACAGATGCAAACTGATTCACTTTTTAGTTAATTTTAGAGCTAACAGTGCATTTACATTTTAAATTACAAGTTCTGCATGACTCTTGGCTCGATTTCCAGGCAAATGGGGGAGCGATCAGATGTGCTGACTCTGCGAGTTTTCCATGAGGGCTGCGCAGCGCTGCGGCCCCGGCACTGTTTTCTTTGGTCCCTCTCCAAAGCCCGGGGCTACTGTCCTGCAGGGAGAGCTGTGGCTTGGCTGATGTCACAGCTCCCTCTGCCGGGACCAGGTCTGGGAGAGCAGGATAGGACCCACAGCCAGCCGGGGGACAAGGACTGCCACCAAGTCCTGCTGCGAGCAGGACCTGTACTATAAAGGCCAGTTTTCAGGTGAGGTTACGATTGCTACATTCATCCTCTTCCTCATGCACACGTGTGACTACACCCAACCCCTCTGTCCTTGCTCTGGATGACTGGCAGAGCACCAGCTGCCCACCATGAACCAGTTCCCAGCCTCAGTTTCCCCAGGTCTGAACAGTGCCTTTGGGTCTGTGCTGGACACAGGAGGGGAACAAGTTGCTGTGGCTCACATTGCTGTCACTCCAGTGCAATGGGGACCAGTTTATCCCAGCAGATGACAGAGGCAAGTGGATCTATTGACTTGGCATCCACCAGAGCCTTTTGTGGGCCAGGCACCGGGCAACGGTGGGTATTTGGGGGCTGCCAGGCAGCCGGGGTTTGCACAGTCCCTGACTTTACTTTTTTCCTTAAAAGCACCCAAGCAGTTGGTGATGCTGACAGAGATCCTTTCTTCCAACTTGTCATTCCTTCAAAGAGCCAGTGAAAAGGTTTGGTGCCATGACAATACACGAATGCCACAGGGCATTTCCCTGCATAGCTAATACTAAGCCCAAAAATGCCACTTAGGATCACCAAGTCCCAAGACCAACATGGTCACCTCCACGACGCAAGGAGAGACCAAAGCTGAGCCGTGCACCAGTGCAGCCTGGCAGAGCCCAAGACAAGGACTCAGGCCCATGGCTGCCCCAGGTGAGGTGAGGAGGATGTCTGTGGGTGTGGGGATAGCTGTCAGAGGCACCAGCAGCCCCAGAGCAAACACCTGCACTTGGAGCTCATGCATATTGCTTGGGTTTAGGTTTGGTCCTTTGTTTCCAAACAGGTTGTCTCCCACAAAGTGTGGGGCCACAGCCCTTGCAGGACACAGCATTCAAAGCCCTGGCCAAAGAAATGTTTCCTGTTTTCCAAATTGCCCTGTCCAGCTGGGTTGCTGGACTGGGCTCATGATGGAGCCGGGCTCCTCTTGCCCTGGGCATGAGGAGGGGACACGTCTGTCCCCAGGTTCTCAGCACAGCTGGCCCTGTCCCTGCACTGCTCATTGACAGCCCAGCTTCACCGGGAAACTTCATGGTGCTCATTACACTCCACAACTGAGAACAACAAGCTCCTTTCGGAGAGGGTGCTTGTGAAAGCAGGGTGGAGGCCAGGGCTGGCACACCCTGGAGAACACCCTTAAATACCCTCCCAAACAGAAACCCAGCCAGGCCACAGGTTTCCCCGACCCGCTGCTGCCAGCAAGCAAACACCATCCCTCGTCCCTGCCCGTGGCACCAAAGCACTCTGACATGGGGCAGGTCCTGAGGGCACTGTGGCAGTGGATGGCAGCATCTCCCCATCAGGAAATGAGTGATCCTTGGGATGGTCATCCCTTAACACCCCAAGCCACAAATGCCAAACTGTTCTGTGCAGGTGTTAAATGGGTCTTCCCAGCAAAACTAGTCCCATGGTTTAGCTGACACATGTATTTCCCTGTTCCCAATGGTGCAGGAGATGGTGTGTGGGGAGCAGAGTGAGGCCAAGGGACTGTGCCAGCAGTCCAGCAGCTGCATGGGCACCCCATCCTTGGCCAGACATCCCCACCCCCTCAACATTGAGCATCACTTAAAAGTGATGCTGATTCATAGGCCATGCCTTTATTTCCCAGCAGCTGCTGCAAAGATGGAGGCATTGGCACTCATTAGCACTCAAGCTGCTTTTTTCTCTCCATCCTTAGCTGGACCCCCAGACCCTAGGCTGGAGGAGGGAGAAGGCAGGGGATGTTTTGGGGATAACCAAGGCTGTGTGGTGGTTCTGCAGGAGATGCAGGTTTGCAGGCACCAAGTGAGCATTGCAGCATTCCTGCTTGGCTGCTGGGTACCACAGCTGGCCCATGGGGACATGGCTGCTTCCCCAGGCTGATGGTGGCATGGTGATTACTGGCTGCTCCCCTGGGATGGCACGTGTGCTCTGCCATGTCACGTGGGACTGACATGGGAACCGAGAAAGGACATCACCCACAGGACACCAGGTAGGTCCCACAGGACACCAAGTAGGTCCTACAGGCAGAAGGGACCAGGGGGAGGAACGTCCCTTGGGCTGGAGAACCTAGTCCTCAGCCCTGCCTGATGCCCCTCTTTCCCAGGCTCACCTGGAGCCAGTGACAGCCACAGTGCCCACACTGGAGGGTGACGCTGGGGTCCAGGACCTGCCAGGCCAGTGCAGGCCATTGCACCCCACTTGCTTTACTATTTCCTGCCCATCCCATCAGGGATTCATTTCCTGGCCCAGCAGCTGAGTAACATGGCTGTAGGAAAGTGGAGAGCCAGGACAGGAGTGAGGGGAAAGGGGGTCTGTGTGTGGCACACCCGGCATGCCCTGGCTTTGCTGTGCCTTGCACAGTGTCCCCCAGCAGCCCAGTACAGGGCTGGATGTGGGACCAATACAGCCTGGTTTGGATGCAGCACCTTGCCTTGAAACTGCTTTTGGGACCCTCCATGGCTATTCCCAAAACCAAAGTGCCCCAGAAGGCAGCAGCATGGACACAGATCAGCGTGTCCGTGAGAGCGCTGCTGGGTGGGAAAGCAGGAGAGGTGTAGGGTCATTTTATTTTAATTTTGGCTTTAGGTATTAACAGGGTGAATAATTTTCTACATTTGCTTAATGCAATTCAAACATATTAGCAAAATGTTAAGCAATGCCATCAGTTTTCTCAGGGCTGGAGTGACAACCCATTGTCCTGTTACTCACTGCTCCCAACAAAGAGCACAGGGACAAACCTGCAGATGGCACTGGGCATCCCAGGGGTAAGCCAGGGCAGAGCAGCGTGTGGGGCATCACTGGTACTCCAGACCCACCTGCCTGGATTCATCCCACTGGGCACTGACAGCGCTGCTGGGAACAAGTGTACTTCGGGCACAGGCACTGCCTGATCATTCCAGGTCATTATCCAGGTCATCATCATGCCCAGCTGCTGAACATCCTTGGTCCCCCATGACACCCAAACTCCTGACTTGCTCTGGCACAGCCCTGAAACCAGCAGTGAGGATGGGGTCATGCCCAGCACTGCTCATAGAAATGCTGAAGCTGGAGGGAAACTGAAACCAGGAAACCGTTTTAGGAGGATTTGAATCAAGCCCAGTGATGGAGCTGGCTCTGTGCCGCTCCACGTGCTGGGGTGAGGGTACTGAGCAGCCGGACACCCAGCACCACAGCATCCCCTGTGTGAACGAGGGATCGGCTCAGCAGCGCTGGGGTGACAGATCAGATCAGCAGGGCCACAAGGGTCCCAGGGGGGATGGTGAGTGAGAAATTCTCGGTAGCTGGGACAAATCTGACACCAGCTCCTTGGTAGCACCACTAAATGGCCCCATGTGCTCTGCTGGGGCAAACACTGGCACTGCAGGATTGATGCCCTGTACATCCTGTCCTGGATGCTTTGGTGGGAGAAAGCTGGGTGGCAAAGGCACAGAGGAGGCTATGGGACTCTCGGCTGGCATGGGAGTCAGGTCAGTGCCCATCACTGCATGTGGTGCAGCACTACCTGCCCTGTGGCACTGGGGACTCTGCTCATAGAGGGCCCTGCAATGCCAGCCTGAGTTCTGGGGCAGCTTGAAGGGAGTGGTAATCTCAGCTTTCATCATTATCTCTCACTTTTTTGAAGTGACAAGTACAACTTCCACTGATCTCTGTCTCCTTTCAGGATGCACTTTGACAACAGCTATATTTTCCTGTTGAAGGACACCAAGCTCTAACACATCAGCACTCTATGAAGCCAGCAGAGCCCAGGAGATCTTGGTGGGACCTGATGAGAGCAGCCATCATCAGGGGAGACACATGAGTGAAGGCTGGACCACCTGACCCACCATGGAACTACACCGGCTGAAGCAGCAAGTGCAGGGCTGCCAGAAGGGCATCCAGCACAGAAACCACCTAAACTCAGACAGTAAGTCCTGTACAAGCACGGGTTTCCCAAGGGTCCTGTCCCCTCTTGGGTGAGCCTGCAGCCACCAGTGCGTGGGCAGAGGTAGCAGCAGGCTCAGCACCACGGTGCTCTGGCCCAAGGACAGGCTCTGACCTTGCAGGAGGCGCCAGGGATGGACCCGTCTGCCACAACATCCCTTTGTTACCACCCATTATCTCACTGCCACGAAGCGGCAAAGCTGGGCTGGCATGGCTGTGTCCCAGCAAAGCCTGGCACTGGCTGTGGGGACCCTTGCCCACACTCATCCCCCCTGGGACGCCCTCTGGCTGTGTTTCGGAAATGTGCCCATGGCAGGGATGGCCAGGCTTCCCCTGTCCCTGGAGTTTGGTCCCATCAGCCGTGGGCAGTGATGGTGACAAACTCAGAGGAATGTGAGGGAATTCTGGAATGCCAAAAGGCCTGAACAGGGTAGAAGATGCAACCTGGCAGCTGGCCTGGTACTGCCTTTTACCTCTGCTGTGATAAACCCACAGCATGGCCCTTCTCCACAGCCACAAACAACCCCTGATCTTGGCAGGTGTGCCAGCACCCGGGATGGCTGCAGGCCACAGCACTGGGGTCAGCCGGGGATGCCAACCCCAAACCCTTCCATGTCCCTGTCACTGTAGATCTCCCACACGAACACCCCTTATTTCAAACACGCCGACCCCACTGGTGTTTCAGAGCAGACCTCCCAGGGCAGGGGGCTCCCGCGGGGTCCTACGAGGCCAGGGAAGGCTGCGCAGCACGGCTGCCCACCTGGGGAGGGATGGGGAGATGCACGGGGCACCCGTGACCCCATCGGAGCCGCTACCTCCGGGGCGGGGAGCCCAGCCCTCGGCCCCGCTCAATAACCGAACTAACGAGAGCCGCTGTCAACAAGTCCGCAGCTCCCCAGCCGGCTCAGGAAGGACGCCTGCTCCAGGGATCCGGGAGGAGAAACCTGTTTCACTGACCTTGCTCCATCACCGCCTTCTTGGCTGCGCCGTGGGCGTTTGGGGCTGCGGCGGGGGGCGAGCGGCTCGGCCGCCCCTCAGGGGCACGGCGAGGAGGAGGAGGAGCGGGGCTGGGGCCGCATCTCCGGCGGGCCGGGGGTATGGGGGAACGCGCCGGGCGGGAGGGCGAGACCCCGCTCCGTCGATGCGGTGCCTCGGTGGGGCTCCTCGCCTGCCTGTGGAGCCTCGCTCCACCCCTCTCCAGCTAATAAAGCCTCCGCCGCGCCGGTCCCTCCTTTGCCACTGACTCACGAGCTGACCCAGCCCAACCCCCGAACTGCCCCGCACCTCCATTTTTTGACCTACAAAGACGCGCTCATCCCCACCGCTCTCCTGCTCCCTTACATAAGAGCACCCAGCGCCAAACCAAACCCTGCGGCACTCGAACACCCGCAAGCGATGCCCGAGGGGCAGCAGTGGGTGCTCGGCGGCGCGGTGTGGGCTCGGTCACCCGTGCCCAGGGGCTGTGCAGCCCGCGAGGGCACTCCCTGATGCCCCCAGACAGCATCTCCCCAGGGGCTTCGCCCGCGTTTCAGAGGGTGGGAGGGGGAGGTGAGCGGCCGGTGCTGTTCTTGGCATGGCGTCCTGCCTACTCTGGTGCCAGGGAGTGCCTTCACCCCGCTGTCCTGGTGCTTTGGCACCCCTCCAGTACCCCGAAACCCGGACGGTCGGGTTTGGAAAGCAGGCCAGGGACAGCTGGGTAGGTGGAGTCTTTACGGGCACTGGTCGGGCTGTGATGGTCTGTGCTGGACTCATCTCCACTGCTGGTCAGGGAGCAGCTCTGCCCACATCCTGCCCCTTCTCCTCTTCCCTGGGAAAAGTATAAAACCATTTTCTTTCTTTTTTCTTTTCTTTTCTTTTCTTTTCTTTTCTTTTCTTTTCTTTTCTTTTCTTTTCTTTTCTTTTCTTTTCTTTTCTTTTCTTTTCTTTTCTTTTCTTTTCTTTTCTTTTCTTTTCTTTTCTTTTCTTTTCTTTTCTTTTCTTTTCTTTTCTCTTCTCTTCTCTTCTCTTCTCTTCTCTTCTCTTTTTTTCTTTTCTTTTTTTTTTTTTTCTTTCAGTTGCTTTCACAGACAACAGATTGCTCCATGTGAAGCAGGACTGTGCCCCAAAGGGTCCTGAGGTGGAGGATGAGCATCCTTCGGTCACAGCAGGGACCAGTGACAAACACCCACGAGCACCTCTGCGGGAAGGCTGCTGGCAGAGGGGCACATGGGGCACCCGGCAGGTGGAGTGAGCCTCAGGAATTTGGTATCCCAGGGCTGGCCGCGGTGCCGGGCCGGGATGGACAGGGAGAGCAGCAGAAGCCGGCTCAGCCGCGGCCCAGCGCTGCCTGACGTAAGAGGTTATACAAGCCCATGCGGGCAGGGTGCTGGGAGCAGCATCGGCATGTCTGTGACCGGAGCCCTGCTCCGGCTCCAGGATAACGCCTACAGGAATGGGGACAGCCCTGCCCGTGCTGGGCATCCCTCACGAAAACCCAGGGTGGCAGTGAGAGTTGCCTGACCCTCCCCAGGAGGCATTTTGGAGAGGGCGAGAGGGGCCCCTGTGCGCCAGCGGAGCAGCACATCTCCTCCCGCTGGCACCAGGTGATAGATCAGCCTTCGGTATTCGAGGCAGGCGGCCGAAGGCGTTACTCACCCGGCCCGGGGCTGATCGGCTCCGCCGGGCAGGGATGCCACGTGCTCAAACCGCCTTTCCCAAGGGAAGATCAGCCTCCTGGGTGGCTTTCCATGCCAGGGAGGATGAGCAGGTCCCTTGCCCTCCTGAGGCATCCCATGGCACCAGGATCTGGAGGAGGTGACATGGGATGGGTGCCTTCCTCTCTGAAGGTGACCACAAGCTCCCTTTCTCAGCACCCCAGGGACAGGTGATGCCAGGAACTGTCCCAGCCCTGACAGCAGGATAAGGCTATGTTGGGACTAAAAGCCAAAAGAATCACCTTTTTACGCTATTTATTCCCAAATTTATTATGTAAAGAAGGAAGGGGAGCTGGCAGCACTGGCTGTCTCTCCTCATGTCCACCCCACCCTGACTCCCCAATAGTGCCACCTCCAGCAGAGCCTTCCCAAGGGACTGAGGGCAATGTTCCATATGGTAGGGGATGGGCATAGGAACCCACTCATGATATCACTGTGGACTTGTCTTCTGGAAAGGAGATTTAGTTGACCACAGGACTTTTTACTATGGGAAAGGGAGACCTGCTGTTAGCGGGAAGCAGAGGTACAGGGATATTTTTTAGATGTCCGAGAGCAGGTTTTCTCCCACTATGGAGAAGATGGAGTGAATTCCTGGGTGACAGGGTTCCCATGGTCTGGGAAAACCAATCAATCCATGTGCAGGCTGAACCTGGGATTTCCTATCAGCTCCAAGGAGAATGGTTTCACCTCTTTTTCCAACAAAACACAGGTCTTAGTCATCCCTCTTCCAGCAAGTCTCCTGGTCTCCCAGGGGCATCACCTTTGCCACGTGCTGCAAGGTGACATCCTTGTTGGGAAGCAGGCCCAGGCTGGCCAGCAGGGCTATTCCCAGAACTGCCTCTGGCCTCTCTTGGTAAATCCCGCTATCAGCTCCCTGCCTGGCTCCAGCTGGCCATGACCCAGCCAGGGACGTGGTCATAGGACGAATTCTGTGTTTTCCAGCAGATCCAGCCACCCTTGGGCTCCCTGGGCTGGCAGGTGCCTGGGTGGTGCTGGCAGCACCTTGTGAACCCTCCGTGCACTTCGGAGGAACACTCTAGGCTGTGTCAAGGGCCTCATGACGCTCATTGTGCCACTGCAAGCGCTGCAGGAGGCCAGTCTTATCTCACCTGGTGCCAAGCTTGGCTCATTGTTGATTGTTCTCTTCCCAAACAGGAAGAAAGGTAAAAACAAACACTACTTTTTTCTGCAGAACTGCCCTCTAGGTCTCCATTCCTGCTGTGTCACTGTCCAGCTGCTCCAGATGTGGAGCTTCTGGGGCAGCAAGGACACTCTGGAGGGGCATGGCCATCTGATGGACCAGAAGAGCCCCTACAGGATGCAGTGATGCCTTCAGGGTTGAGCTCTTGTTCATTTTGCACCCAGTCTCATCCCTGTGGTCCCTTTCTCCCTGGGTCCTCCAGCCTAGCAACTTCTAGAACTGGGGGACTGGAAACACTGAAAATTTGGTGAGGAATGCTGAGGCCCTCAGATCCCCTGGGCTGGCAGAGCAGGCAGCTCTACCTGCCGCGACAGCTCCTACACCCACAGTTTAGCCCTAACCTGGTTTCTATTCTAAGCCCTATTTTTTTTTCATAGGCCTCCTCCCTCTTCTGCTGTGCCCCACTTTGCCCTCCCGCTGGTGAGCTCCAGCTGCTGCTGACCCCAATCCCAGCGGGGCCTTGTCAAAGTCGGTAATAAAACACACTGGTGAGGTGAGGTTGCTCAGGTCAGGGGTGGCTTCTGCTTGCCCAGGCTGGGATTAAGGAGCAGCACCTTGGATTTGCCTGCAACAACTTATAGTGGGAGGGGAAAAGCAGGAGGAATGGGGCTAGGGAGAAGTTTCTTTCATAGGAAAACCAACTGGAGATTAACAGCTTTCCTGGTGTTTGTGTTTTCTTAGTAGGCTGCAAAAATGCCAGTTTTCAGGCACTGGGGATGGAAAACGGCTCCTTCACCCAGTGGTGCTGGCAGGACTGGGGATAAAGCCATGTGCCAGCCAGAGCTGACCCACAACCTCTTCTGGGCTTCCTTCAGATATTCCCTTGGTTGACTGGGATCTGGAGCACCACTGCTCCAAAGGTATCATTAGAAGAGTCGTGTTTTTCCAAGCTAACTGGTTGTATGGGTCCGGCTGTGCTGATGAAATAGCTGCCAGGCAGCGTGTGAGTTATCCCTCTGGATGGCAGGGAGCACTGGGCACTCACCTGGAAGAAGAAACAAAAACTGCCGTCAGTGTGGTGACCAGTTCAGCAAGGCTCTAGTGAGCTGCCTGTGCCCACTGGGAAGGATGTAATGGACAAGGTGGACACACTGGATACTGGCTGGGTGAATCCTCAAGGCTGGCAGGGAGATGGATCTGCAACAGACCTCTCCACATCCCCTTGGCTTCACCATCATCTCCCCACAGCAGCCAAAAGAGGGAAAATAGGTTCTGTTTGTGCGAGATCTGCGAAGTGAGGGTGCGTTCTTGGAGTCTGGCTGGATTTGGGTAGCCCTTTGGCTCCCAACCAAATTTCCATCCCGAATGAGTGACACAGCTCATTGGCTTCCCATCCTGGCTGGGCGGCTCTCTCCCTTCCAGGCACTGCCTCCCAGGCACGGCAGGTTACATCATGGCCCCAGCTGCCCTCGCCTTCCCTCCGGCTGGAGCAGCGTGGGATCGGGCACCTGCCTGGGGACTGTGGCACCTAATTGCTGTTTGCATCCAGGGTGGCAACATCCCATCATGCCAGGGAAGAGCACAGACCCATGCCTGGCAGAGGGCAGTGCCTATCCAGGTGCAGGGACCGCATCGTGCAATCCCTCCTCTTGCCAATTAAAGCTGTACATGGGCTTCTTAATCAGCAGGGAGCTTTCTGTCTTGCGGGAATTCCTGGTTTCCATTAATTCAATGTATCCTGATCCCACCAAGAGCAGCAACAGGGTCAAGACCCAGGTATTGGTTGGCACCCATAGTAGCTGTGGTTTCTTAAACTGGACAAACACAGCAGCCCTGACAGAGCCTGTCCAAAAACTCCTGGGGGAGAAGACAAAAGAGACTCAGTCCTGAGTCCTGTGCTCCCTCCCAGCCCTTTTCCTTCTGTGAAGCCAGCAGTGGAAGCTGGCAGGGAGACTTGGCCCCCAGTAGCAGCTGTGGGTAGTGACACTGAGCCATCCCAACAAACCATCCTTGCTCAGCCATGGATTAGCCCAAGGTGGCAAGTGCTGGGTAATGTCGTTCTGGGGCCCTCATCCTCTCTCCACATGCTGAGGAGGTTGGAAGTGTCCCTCTTTCCTCGAGAGGGCAGAGGATGGAGCCTGGAGTTACCCTGCCTGCACCCAGTGCTAAAAATTTTGTGTGGGTGTCTGATGGGGAGCTGCCAGGCTGGGTGCCTGCCCATGGGGACATGTGTGCGGCTGGCCCTGGTGGCTCTGGCTGGGGACCAGGAGGGCAGCTGGGAGGGCTGGGGTTGGTCAGTGCCATGTTTAAAAGTTAAAACTTGTTTAATTTTTGAGGGCTAGAAGTGTAGTGTTATGCCCAGGAGTGTTGTTCCAATCACTGCCTGATGACCGGTGCTGAAGCGGTGGCTGGTTCCCTCCTCAGGGCCCACTGTTGCCAGGACAGGACCCATAGAACTCCAGGGTCACAAAAGCCCTGCCAGGCCAGCAGGTGAGAAGAGCTGGCCATCCCTTGGTGGCACCGTCGTTGGCAGGCTCAGCATTTTGGAAGTGGAAAGGGATGGAGCCCACAGCATCTCCACCACACTCCTGCGTTGGGTAACACCCGGCCAGGTGGTGACGCCAGGGACAGAGGGGTGGGGGCAAGCAGTTTCGGTCGGGGCAAGAGCAGAGGCACCCAAACCAGTGATTACCTTGGCCCTGAGCTGCTAAGTGGAGGAAGTCTGTGATTAGTTGACACCTCCAGCCAGGCTTTGGAAATTAAGCCGGGCTGGAACAGGGGTGGATGACAACTGCTTTATTCACTGCTGATATATAAAACTGAAAACACAGTCTGAGTACGGTATCAGGATATTCTAGTGGTGGATATGCAGCGAGTCCCCAGGGGCATTTGGGGTGCTCATGGGCAAAGGTGGGTTTCAGTGCTGTGGCTTTGATCCCTGGGCTGGGATGTCCAAGGGCTCAGACTTCGCTTTGGGCTTGGTTTTCATGTGCTTTGAATAAGCCTCCATCCACCGGCCACTGCTGCAGGTCTCACGCAGCCTTGGGAAGGCAAGGAATTACACCTTGGGGCTTGTCCCCGAGCTTTGGGTTTCTTGTGTTTGCAGGTGGCTGCTGGAAAGGAGAGAAGGGAGGAGGTTGTGTTTCCCTTCATGGTGTAGCTCATACCAGGGATCTACCCAATCCCTCACAAGGAACAACCTCCTGCTCTGCCAGGCAGTCCCACAGGTCTGTCACTGCTCTGCAAGTGGTGGGGTGTTGATGGTGTATCCCTGGAGCATGCTGGCCTGCCAGGACCTGGAGGACCATCATCCCAAACCGAGAGTCGGGAGAATTCAGGTTCTGCCATGCCATGTAGCCCCTAAAGCTTACAGGAGCAAGGAGTTAGGGTGATGTCTCCACACCTGGCTGCTGCTGGAAGGTAAATCCCAGCTCCTCTCACCCTGGAGTGAACATCACTGAGGTTTAGCAGAGCAATTAGCCATGTCTGACCTCACCAGCACGCCCACCTGGAGGTGAAACAGATGAGAAAAACATGGTAGCGATGGAAAGGACGGTGTGGATGTTACAGGGGGTGTGGGGCCTGCACCCCCTTTCTGGCTGGACAGTGCCCTTTGTGGGGTTTTGCCATTCAGCCACTTCCCAGCAGAGGTGCTGGGGCAGCACAGGGTGGCACTGGAGCAACACAGAGCCTGGATAAGACCAGGCCTCTGTCCACAATGCCTCCCCCGCAATCAGTGCACAACCCGGTGCAGGGCAGCCTGGCTTTGCCCGCCCCGTCTCGCTGTCGTCCGGTCTGTGCCACGCAAACAGATCGCCCAGATTAGCCACTGCTGGCATCCAGTTTCTTCCCGGAGCTGCTGAGCACGAACGGGAAGTTTTCTGTTGCCCAAAGTGGCCGCTTGTGCCCTGCAAATAGTGAGGTGTCCCGGGGACAGTGTTTATTTAAGGTTTAAAGCATGAACTTGCCATGTCCCGGCCGGGCTGGGAGGATGTGGGCTACCCAATGGCCCTGGATGGGTCTGGCATCTCACCGCCCCTGCCAGCCCCGTCCCACCTGGGCACCACCGGAGTTTGGAGAGTTTGTGGCTACAACCAAGGTCTTGATCTTGACTTTGCACCCCATGGGATGGGGCTCGATAGCTCTGCCCCCCCAACACCCAAGGTTTTGGTCCTGGGGAAGGGACTTTGCACTCCACGGGCCAGGGCTCTGTAGCTGTGCCACCCCCAGCATTCACTGAGAGCTTCTTGCCCTGGCACACAGATTTGGCTGGGTCTCGCATTTTGGAAGCCCACCAGCCTGGGTCTGAGCATCCCTTGGAAGCCCACCAGCCCAGGTCTGACCATCCCTTGGAAGCCCACCAGCCCAGGTCTGACCATCCCTTGGGAATCCACCAGCCCAGGGCTGACCATCCCTTGGGAATCCACCAGCCCAGGGCTGACCATCCCTTTGGAGCCCACCAGCCCAGGGCAGGGATTCCTGCGCTTTTGGCCAAACGACAGCACAAGCAGCTGTTGCACGGAGCTGTGACTCCCTCTGGTGCCTGCCCCGAGGCTCCCGAGCTTGTCCTTCGCTCTTTCATCATCCCACAGCCCCAAGGATGGAGGGTTTGGGGTGTCCCAGCTGGCCGTGGGGCAGCCTTGGAGTGGGTGGGTGAGTGGGAACCTGAGCTTATCTCCCACCCAAGGGACCTGTGGGAGCTGTCCGGATGTGGAACTCGGGATGTGTCAAACACCCTTGTGCTTGAATTTGGGGGGATGGAGCTGCTTTCTGGGTGATGGAGGCAGAGCTTTGCCTGCAGATGGAGCTCCTCACTCGGCAGCTGAGCTCAGGGGGAAGGGCGGGGTGAAGTGACGAATCCAGAGAATTTCTCCTTCTTGAGGACCTCGTGGCTCTGCCAGACCCCAAAAGGCAAAAGGGGTTGTGCTTTAAGTTCTCCGTGCTGGGCAGGGGATAGTGGTAATTAATCCTTCATAAAGTTAATTACCCAAATGTTCTTGGGCTGAGAGGGGGAGGGGGATCACAACAGGTAAAAGTGAATCTCTGCAACCCCAGTGATTCCAGAGTAAGGGAGGGATGGTGGTTTCGGGGTCTCTGGCTGTGGCAGCCAGGGGAGCTGATGGTGCCCCACTGCCAGCCCCTGCAGCCTGCTCCTTCCTCCCCTGGGAGATGAGGAGGGTGAGCAAGGTGGCTGTAGGGATGGAGGGGCTGCTGAGGGGGTTCTGCCCACCATCAACCTCCTCCCGGTGTGCAAATACTGCAGCTTTTGCAAACTCCTGGATTTGGGGCTGGAAACAGCACTTTTGGGGGCTGCAGCAGGTGCTGCCCAATGGGCTGGGAGAACCCTGGGAGGGGTCAGTAGAAAGCACCTTGCAGCCACTGGATCCTGCCAGCCTGGCAGGTGTATCCTTGTGCCAGGCTAAAATGGCCCGTTTTCCCCTTGTTTAGGAGCAGGGACATGGGAGGAGCCTGCTGGGCGGACAAATTTGGCCTTTCCAGGGGCTGGGCTCAGTTCTGGTGGCAGAGGGGTGAGATGAGGACAGTGGGGGGGCCTGATCCCCAGTGGAGTCTGCCTGTGGGACCCCCACCCTGGGGCGAGGGGCAGCCATGGGGTCAGCAGCTGCTGGCAAGAGCTCATTGCTCCAGGGATTACACTGATCCTCTCTAGCTGCCCTGCTGTGTGCTGAATGATTTCTGAGTCTTAAATATGTTTTTCCTGCTAAATTGGAGGCGTTTGTGTCCACGGTGCAAGGGCCAAGTCAGCGTTTGCTTTGATCCATAAAATCTCAGCTGGTCAGGGGGGATTTTGTGATGTGCCCTGTAAGTGGTAGAAAATCAGATGTAAATTGGTTTCTTTTGAAAAAGTTTCTTTTGAAAATGGAGCTCTGCAAGGCAGCAGATGCAGGGCTACAATCCTGAATCTGCTGGCTGTCCTTATGGTTTTGCAGACTCTCCTTATGGTTTCCGCTCTCTTGTCAGCATCGTGACTCCCACCTTGGCTTTGTCTTAAAGGAAGAAGCTCTTGTGAGTTCAACACTTCTCTCCAGAAGCCGAAACTCAGCCTCTTCCATATAGTTTTTGACCCACCTAATTGTTCTCTTCTCCCAGGTGGTCTCCGGTCCTGGTGGCAGCAAGACCAAGTGATGCCACACACCTGCCTCTGCCCTTGCACAACTGGCATGCTTGCTGCTGGCGGCAGTGGGATCCTAATGGATCATGTTGGTTTTGGATGTGTGGCTGATGCCCACCTTCTCCTCCTCCTCAGCCTCCACCACATAACCAGTTCTGCCCCCTTGTGCAATGGCAGCTCCACCACCGCTCACCTTTGGCTCCACGGAACGGCAGCACGGCGCTCTCGGAGCAGGGCTGTCACTGTGCTGCCGCTGTCCGTTGTGGTGACATCCACAGCGAGTAATGGAGAGGTAGTGAAGGCATCACTCAGGAGCAGCCCCACCCGATGCACCTTTGGGTCTGACAACACCTCCCCTGGCCTGGCAGCACCCAGGGGTGACAAAAGCCACACTGCGTATCAGAATGAATCAGTGGCTGGGCTTCACATTGTGACTCCTCAGTGCCCCTGTCTTTCCTAATACAAGCTCTTACAGTGGAAATGACACCTCAGCAGGTCCCTGATGCACCCTTGGCTCTGCTGCTTTTGCAGCAGCTGGGATTTTTTTGTAATTGTTATTAATTTTTTTTCCTCAGGGTATGATGACAATTCCCTGGGGCTTGGTGCAGCTTGGGTGTGAGGTGTGCTTTGCTTCCCTGCATGCCACTGCAGTGATGTGATGTTACTGGAGGTGCTCAGCCCATCACATTTTGGGGGTGGGATACCCCAGCGGTGGGTAGAGCAAACCAGCCTTGTTTGTTGAAACTCCATAAGGATTTGCTAGATGTCAATGTTCATTAAGGTTTGGGTGGATCGGTTGAGCTCATTTGGGTTTTGGTAAGGAAAAATAACAAAGCAAGAAGAAATCCAGTGTGACAGTGAGGAGCGATGTGATTTTAGCCTTCCTACATAAAGAAATGGGGCTCAGGAGGTCCCGATCTGTCCATGGGCATCCCCAAAGCTTTGGGATGTCTGTGTCGTGTTTGAGTGATTAGTCAGGAGGCAGCGACAGGAAAGGGAGGAAATCCTTACAAAAATCCTCGAAACAGCTCAGAAGAGAAGAGGGACCCTGTGGGGGGTCAGGATTGGGTGCCAGAGCTTCTAGGGACAGATTTGGGGTAACCTGGTCCTTGGCAGGTGCCCCTGGGCTCAGTGTGACCCCCAGCACAGAGGAGGGAGCGAGGGGCCCCGCAGCAGTTTGGGCAGGCACAGGCAGCCGCGCAGCCGTGCGCTTCCCCTCCTTCCCAACGCCGGCTCCGTGTTGTGGAAAAGGCCGTTTTTCCTCCCCAAAACAGCTCCCTCGTGGGACAGGAGATGCTTGCTCCCTCTCCCCGACAGAAGTGAAACCCTATCCCCGTCCTCAGCGCTCCGCTTGGGTTTCTTAGGGCTATTTCAGGCACTTGGCTCCTCTGCCTCCAGCGTTTCCACTGCCTCTCTCCATCTTTTTTTCCGCTCCTTCCCTCCTCCGCTGCCGCCGCCTCCCCGTGCCCTCGCCGAGTGTCCTCCCCGCGGCCTCGCCGCCGTGGCTGCTCCCAGAAATGGGCCACCAAGGCGGATTATTGCCATCGCTAATCTGCATTCGCCCTCCTCCCGGTCCTCCCCTGCTCCTCCCTTCTCCAAATCGCTGCTGCACGGCGCCGGTGTGCGGTGCCTCACGGACGAACCGGCCACCCTGGAGTGGCCAGCGCCGGGAGAGCCACTGAGCCGGGACTGCCGTGAGTAGGGGGCTGTGGTGGCCGGGTGCTGGCCGGGATGTCCCTGCGGTGGGAGGCTGGGGGGCTCTCCGGCCGTGTCCGCTGGCCGCGTCCTCCTTGGATTGTTTATCTTTTTCCATCCCTGCCCTTCCCGTGTCCTTCGGCGGCAGCGGGAGCCGGGAAGCCCGTCTGCGGTGGGTCGGGGTGCTGGGGTTGATCCCCTGTGGGTCATACCCTGCGTGGCCTCTGCTCAGCAGAGAGATGCCTCTGGAGAACGGGGACACGGCGGGACAGAGGGGACAGCAGGTCAACGGTGAGGTCAGTGGTACCCCCCGGCTCCGGGGGATGGGGGATCCCCTGCTCCGGGACACGACAGCACCTGACAGCAGCAGGACAGAGGTGATCGCAGCGGAGTCGGGACCAGCGCTGGGTGACGAGGATGGGACCCCCGGGGAAGCCCCACAGCGAGCAGGGCAGCAGGAGGAAGCCCTGATGACTGAGCTCTCAGAGCTGGTGCAGAAGGTGGTGAAGAGCAGCAGCTGGTGGGAACGGCACGGCGTGGACATCAGCATCCTTGCCTGCAGCTTCCTCCTGCTCCCAGCAGGTAACTCGGCTCAGCCACCCCAAATCAAAGCCAGGGGGTCCTTGCGGGTCACACTGCCTCCTCATGACTGGTGCACTGCTGGGAGCCTTTTAGCACCTATTAAGGCTGTAACAAAGCCACAATAACCCCTTCACTCCATGACATGGCGCGCCCTGACCCCAACAGAAACCCACAGCAGGTGACAATGACACCCAGGGTACTGGGGTGAGGGGATGGTGACACCTGGGATACAGAGGGGTTGATATCTGGGTGGATGGGCACAGTGGAGAACAGGGTGTCCTGTGCCCCATCTCTGCCTGGCCATGGGACAGGGAAACCCTGGTGGTTTTGGTGGCAGTGGCCACCAAAGTGGTGTGTGCAGGGAGACACAGCTGAGCACAGGTCTCCCGTGGCATGTTTGGAAAGCTTGGGACCTTCCCTTGCTTTTGAACTTCTGGGGATGCTGAAATCCTGGTGGAGTCATGTCACCAGTGAGATCCCAGCCAGAGCTGTGGCGTGGGATCTGGCGCCAGCAGTGCCCAGTGCCATCGCAGCTGGAAGTGTCTAAACCTTCAGTGTGACGGCCTGAGGGCAGTGAGGAGGCAAACTCCCTGGCTTGGGTGGTGTAAATACCTGTAACTGCAGACTGAAGAACAGGTTTAGGGCAGTGGCATGTTTGGGTGTAGCAACACCTCCAGCCTGGCTCAGAGGGCTGCAGGACGTGTCCGTGGCCGAGCTCCTGCCCAGCTGGTTCCTCCACAGGGTTCCTGTGCCTGCGGTCAGCCCAGACCATCCCTTTCCTGGCGGGTGTCCTCACCCTCGGCGTGGTGCATCACACCCTGACAGTCAAAGGCAGCCACCTGGCCAGCCACAACGCCTTGACTGAGTCCAAGTCCTGGGGCAAAGTGTGGGCCATCTTCTTCATTGAGGTGAGTGGGGCTGTGGGGTGTGGGTGGCAGCCCCCCAGAAACGCCCCATCAGCACCGTACCATATTGGGGAATCGTGGGAGTGGTTTCTAGTGCTTAACTCTTAAAAAGTCCATTTCCAGATGGGTTTGGAACCTGTAGGGTGCAGAGCATCTCCCCTGGGTGCTTCTTTATGGTTCCACAACATCTCCCCTGGGTTCCTCTCCCACAAGCCCAAGCCAGGCAGTGCTCAGCCCTGGCATCATGGCTGTAAGCACCACCTCTCCTTTCTCTTCCTGCCCAGCTCTGCTCAGCTTTCACAGTCGAGCAGGCCACCTACAACCACGTGAAGATCCACCACGGCTACACCAACATCATTGGCCTGGGGGACTCCAGCACCTGGAAACTTCCTTTCCTGAACCGCTACGTCTACATGTTCATTGCCCCTCTCGCAGTGCCCATCTTGACCCCTCTGGTTGCACTTGGTACGTGTCCCAGCCACCCTGGGACAGGGTGCAGAAAGCTTGTGACTGTCCATGTCTCACCCCACCCAAGGGTCCTGCTTTGTTTGGAGCCATCACATTAACTACACCAGCCCCTGGTGGGACACCAGTCTGCAGCAAAGGCAGGAGATGCTGCACTTGCCCTGGGGCAGCATCTGCTGCATCTCCTTTCTGCTGGTGCTCAGAAAACACTTCACCTTTCGCTATGTCGGATGTTGAAAACTCTGGAAAAAGCCATTATGAGCCTGAAGCACCTGAAATTTCCTCTCCATTAACTCAGACCCTCTGTTGTTGCGGGGTTCAGTGTCACACCTGGGTCTCAGGATGGTCAGAGCATTGCATGGGGTGTGTTTGACAGCTGCATGTGGGGTGGAGGGTGTGGGGGCTGGGATGCAAAGAGCTGAGGCAGGCAAAGTGGTGTCCCTGGGGAAATAATGGTGCCAGAAAACGATCAGGGAGAAGAGCCCAGAAAGCAGTAAGAGCCTGAGGAAACCCAGCTCTCTGGGCTGCACAACCCAGTTCTGGGCAGTGCTGAAAGCACAGAAAATGACTTGACAAGTTGTAAGAAATGAAGATGCATCAGAATCCCCGATGTGATGATGCACAGCTGCCCTGAGGAGGCTCTGGGACCCAACCCCAAAAAACAGCAGGTTTATGGGGTTTGGGCCAACCTGGAGGATGGGGAAAGGGAGATGATGGGATAGGTTATAGGGTTATTGGCACACTGGGCAGCCTGGCTGCTGGCGTAGCAGTGGTGGCAGGAAAGCATCAGCACCTCTCCCATGTGCTGCCTCTTCTTCCTTGTGCAGATTTATTGAGGAATGTGGAGTGGAAAGCAGCTCTCCGGACTCTCTGCTGCATGTTCCTGGGTTTTTACTGCCATTACTGGCTGCTGCTCCACGTCTCGGGCTTCCAGTCACCGTGGTCCGCCCTGCTCTGCATGCTGCTCACCCGCTCCCTCCTGGCACATCCCTACATCCACGTCAACATATTCCAGGTAGAGACGTGAAGCTCCAAGATATCTCAACAGTTCTGGAGACATGCCAGTGACCACCCAGTGCTGGTGACATAGCCTCAGTTGTCACCTCCCTTGTGCTAATGTCACTGGGAGGATCAGGCTGGTGGTGCTGGGTGGGAAGCGGTGGCCCCGGGAAAAGGTCAGGCTACGCGGGTGCAAAGTGCAGGAGGGTGATGTCATCTGCAGTGGCTTGCAGGATTGGGAGGGTTGGTGTGTTTGCAGGTGTTGGTGCAGGCGGTGTTACAGGTCTTGGGATGGGAAAAGGCCTGTGGCTCAAAGTGTGGGTGTGTTGGGGGAACAGAGCCTGGGAACTCCTTGGCATCCATGGACAGACAAGCACGGGATGGAGTGACTTTAGGGACAAACACAGCTCTGGGGTTTACAGTCAAACCTCAAAATGTGGCTCAGCCTGGCCCACGCACTGCCAGGGCTGCCACTGGCTCTGCTGGGAAGAGTCTGGGGAGGTGATGGGTGCCCCAGGGTCCCCATCCTGCCTGTCCCGCAGCACATCGGCCTCCCCATGTTCGCGGCTGATCGCAAACCCAAGCGGATCCACCTCATGAGCCTGGGTGTCCTCAACCTGCCCCGCAATGCCCTCCTCGACTGGTCCTTCGGCCACTCACTCATCAGCTGCCACGTGGAGCATCACCTCTTCCCCAGCCTCTCGGACAACATGTGCCTGAAGGTGAGGCAGGCCTGCAAGGTGGCTGAGAGTGTTGGGAGGTGACATGGGGATGAGACCATCCATCTCCCCACCACCTCCTCTCCCTGCTGCCAGACCTCTCTGCGCTGCATTCCCCCTGTGCTAGAGACCTCTCATTGCTTTTTGGCAGCCCCTAACCCACCTCCCTCTATCCCATTCCTGTTTCTCCTGGGTTTCTGCTCCCTGCTCCTTCTCCTGGTCCAAATTCCAGCCCGAAGCAGCATTTCAGGAGTCCAGGATCCTCCCAGTTTTTCTGCTGGGAAAGTATCCCAAGCATTGAGCAGTCTGATTTTTGGTTCAGCCAGCATCCAGGCAGACCTCCTATAATTTTGGTCATGCCCTTACTTGTTGCTCTGAGTGTGTTCTAAAGGGGCTTTGAGCACTTCCCCGGCTTGAGGGGATCCCAAGACAGGTCCGTGTCCTTCGGCACAGGATCGCCGCTTGTTTAATGCTGTGCCCTTATTTTCAGTGCCCTTTGCTCGAGCTCACGGGGCTGGTAGGACCTGTCTCCCACACAGACATGTTGCAGAGAAGGGGGTAATTATGTAGTGGCACCTCCCAGCCCCGCTGCCGAGCCAGCTGCGTGGGCACGTGGGGATAACCATGGCTGTGAGCGCTGAACATGCGTGGCTGGCTCTCGTTAGGGCACCTCTCCTAATTCAGAGCCCTACAAAGGCATTTTGCCAAGGTAAACTCCTGTGTTGCTGCAACTGGAAACCACCTTTCTCTTAATTTTCATGGCAAAGGCGTTATGGCTTGGTGCTGCCTTCTCCAGGCGTGCTTTGGGCACGTGGGATGGGTTTTCTGGGCTCCTTTTGGGGTGCCTCAGGCTGGGAACATTGAACAAACACCAGGGTATCACACAGAGGTGACGGGGCCTTTTCTTTTGCAGATCAAGCCCATTGTCTCTCAGTACCTGAAGCAGAAGAAGCTGCCCTACAACGAGGACTCCTATGGCTCCAGGCTTCGGCTGTTCCTCCAGAGATACGAGGAGCTGATGGTCCACGCTCCCCCCATCACGGAGCTGGTGGGCATCCAGTGAGGGCTGCAGGACTCGGGGGGCTGCTTCCCACAGGGACTTGCAGCAGGGGTGGTTTTAGCAGGGTTGGGGCTGCACAGACCAACACCTCCACAAAGCCATCGCGTGGGAAACGCCCCTCCCTGATGTCTTGCTTTTGGTTAGGAAACAGTGCACAGAGACACTGGAGAAGGAGAGCCAGGCGGTGCAACACCGGGGACAGAAGGATCAGGGTTCCCCCACAGTTATTCCCAGCCAGGGCTTAGTTTTATCCACTCTGCTTTCACGCTTGGGGAGAGGAAACCCCCCCCTCTGTGAGGGATGCAGGACCATGTCCAGGACATCCAGGACTGACAACCACCAGGATGGAGCTGCCACTGTGTGGCTGGGGGCTCAGGGAAGGGATGGACTGTGGGGGATGGGCTTGTGTCACTGCTGCTTGTGCTTTGCCTGACTTTGGGCTAAATCAGTCCCTTTTAGGAACAATGGTTTGGCAAATTCAGCCTTAACACTTTGAGGTGGGTTTTCTTTATTATGTTTTGTTGCTGTAGCAAGTCATACGGGTATCCCATGGTGCCTGGGGTGGGGCTGGGGGAATGACCCTCACCCCATGGGGGACATCTGTATTGGGGTGCTGGAGTTGACTCCAGACCTGGCCATTGCTATTGCAGGGGAACAACCTGTCGGATGCAAGCAGGTGTCCAGGGCTTGGGAGACTTTCCCTGTTTAGGGAGGGTGAACTCTGCCCACTGCACTGCTGCCAGGGGCTGCGATGCTCACGTGGCTGGTTCCAACCCCCTCTGGGTTGCTGTGTCTGGCTTTACCAGGGTGCTCTGCTGTCCCAGACCTGCAAGGCCAATGACAAAGTCCAGCCCAGCGTCATTGGTGGGCACCTGGCAGGAGAGAGGGCAGCTGGCCAAACTGGGACCAGTGTAGCTTTGCTCTGAGCCTGGGGCTTTGGTCCCTGATTTGGGCTGTCCTCCCATCTGGGCTGAACCCCCACAGCCTCACAACTAGGATTTATAAGGCTCTCCCTTGCAAATGTGTCCCAAAGCACAGGGATGCTCTGCCCTGTTCCTGGCCCATGGCAGGGTGATGTTTCCAGCAGGCAGTCCCATGGTGTTTTCCTCCTGTGGGCATCACACGCCCCCCTCCTCCACCACCAAGTGCAGGGGCATCCTCAGACCCACTGGGAAGGTGTCCCCGTGTGGCCACTGTGACATGGGGCCAGAGCTGGTGTGGCCATGGTGTGTCCCTGTGTAACAGATCCAGACTTTTGGCAGGGAAAACTGGCCCTGGATCCATCCAGTGTGACCCCTTTGGCATCAGAAATGGGGAATTACTGATGTGTCCTGGGCTGGGGCCCAGGACATGCTGATGCCCTGGGCTGGTGACACTGCCACCTCTAACCAGCCCCACGTGGGTTCATCGATCCAGGACACTGTGAAACATGCAAAGGGCAAATTCCCCTTTAGGCAGGGGTGAGGCTGGCTCTGTAGGTGGGGGGAAAGCTTAGGAGTTGGGTGAACCAAATGGCCCAAGAGCTCCTGTGGGTTGCTCAAGGCTGGCAGAGACCCTCCCCAGAGCTGCCCTCCTGCCCTGTGATTAATCTCTTACTTGAGCATCAGACCTCAGTTTAAGGTCAATGTGCCAAGTTAACGGTGTTCCTGGCTGCAGCCACGGGCTGAGTGAGCATTAGAGGTTCAGGCAGGGTAATCTCAGCCTCACGTCTGCCACTTATGGGCACAAACTGCTCTTTATCCGCTCCTGCTGCAAAGAGATCCGTCCCAAAATGTTTCCAAGCATTGGTCGGAGCAGCAGCCCTTTTCCCAGCTGGACTCCGTGGGTGTTGTTTAAAGCAGTGCCATCTAAAGGCAAGTGCTCGCAGCTCCTTCAGCCAGCGGGAGACGACCTGTGGTTTGGGAAATATGTGGATTATTCCTTGTCAGAAGTGGCGGACACAGAAGTTAATGAGGGAAAGGGAGAATTCTGGGGGATAAAAGAGTATTCTGACCCATATTCAAGGCACCCCCTCCACCACCCACCAAAAAAAATTTAAACGGAGTTGTTTCTGTGGATGACATCTGTGGTGATATTTGGAGCCTGTCTGGGCGGAGGGTTGGTGATTACTGTGCTTGGAGCCGTCGGAAATCCTGGTCCTTGCCCCAAACCCCCTGAGGGGGCGGGAGCAGACGGAGGCACAGGACCAGCTGCCGTTCTCAGCGTGCCTTTGCAGAAAGCCATCAACCGATTTCCAAGACCATGAGAGAGAGCGTGTGGGTTTTATGACCCGTATTACAACCAGCTTCCAGCTGTAAACTCCTCTCGCTCTTAACTGCATTTAAAAAGCCCTGTCAGTGCTCGCCTGCGTGCCCTGGCATCTGTCCAGCTCTTAAACTGCTGGACCCGCTGAGACGGTTTTCCTGACTGGTGCATTGAGCAGGGGCTGAACCGGGACGGGGTGATGCTGCTGCACGGGAGGTGGGAGTTGTTGCACTTGAAACGAGCTGAGTGATGGGGATTAAAGAGGAAATAAAGCAGGGACCGTGGTGGAGGCTGGGTTTTGCCGCTGCCTCCGACACTAGTGTTTTGTCCTTCATCGAGGGGGTGCAGCGGGTTTCTCCCAGCAAAGAGGCAGGAAGAGGCTCTGCAGGGGAATGGTTAAAACCGATTTTCCCCGGCAGACCTCGGCAGTTGATCTCTTTGGGGCACTAAAGGGACGCCGAAAGGCAATTAAACCCCGCGGGGGTGATGATGATGATGATGATGATGATGATGATGATGAT
>VZRE01008851.1:178597-195116 GCA_013396775.1 Cephalopterus ornatus
GGGGGACACGTGTTGGGAGCGGGACAGCCGGGGGACCGGGACAGCCGGGGGACCCGGACAGCCGGGGGACCCGGACAGCCGGGGGACCCGGACAGCCGCAGAACCGGAGCCGGGGGGTTGCGGCAGCCGTGTCCCGCAGGCCCCTGCTCCAGCCCTGGGCGAGTGAAGGCCGCGGGGCCCCTCCGGAGCTCGGCGTCGGGGGGTTCAGTGCTGGCGCTCCGGGGCAGTTGACACCCCCCGACTCCCTCCGGCCCCAGCGAACCCGGCCTGGCCGTGAGCGCCGAGGCCGCCGGCCCTGCCCTCGAGGCGTTTCCGCCTCCCCGGGGCCGGTACATAAAGCCCGGCCCCGCCGCGCTGCGGCCGCGGCGATGGCAGCGGGACGAGCCCCGCTCGGTGGGTGCCGGGCTCCGGGGCAGGGCTGGGGTGGCCCCTGGCAGGTGGCAGCTCTCGTGTGGCCTCACGCCTTTCCCTGTCGTTCTCCCCTGCAGGGCTGCGGCGGTGGCTGTCCTCGCCCGCCCCGGCGCCGCGGGTCTGCGTGGTGGGCAGCGGCCCCGCCGGCTTCTACACGGCTCAGCACATCCTCAAGGTACCGCGGTGAGGGCCGGGACCTGCAGCTGAGGGAGGGAGATGGTAGTGGCTGGCTCTCAGGGAGCTGAGGAGTGGTTTGGTGGGGTCCTGGCCCTCCCCCACCCAGGTCTGTGTTGTTGGGGTGCTGCCTGGGGCAGCCCAGACCCCACAGCGTCCTCCTGGGACCCTGTGGCTGCCTCCATCCCTGCCCTGTCCCTGGGCCATCCACACCAGACCCAAGTTGGTTGCTGCGAGTTCATCCCAAGTGATTTTTCTAGAATCAGATAAGCAGCGGGGATCTGCCTCGCTGGGAGCTGTTGTCACCCAGCAGGAGTGACATTAACCGTGTGTTAAAAGTGGACGTGTGGGACCTGCTCCCCTCCCTCCTCCTCACCCAGCTGAATTAAGACACGTGGGTGATGCTTTACCTGGTGTCAGTGCTCTGGGCAGTCAGGTCTGCTGGGAAGTGAGACCTGAGCACGGCACTGGGCTGCTGGCACCCACCAGAGATGCAGCAGCTTAACCCCGTCATTAAACCGTGCTGTGTTGTCTCTGGTACGTGTTGGAAAATAGCTGTTACTAAGCCTCAGGGACAAATTTCAGGGCTGCTTAATCTCCAGGAGGAGGCTGACTCAAAATACAAGATAACAAAAGCCTCGCAGCCAAACATCTGTCTAAAGCTCCGACCCTGGTGTGACTCAGCCCCAGGGGATCTCAGGGCATGGGCATCTCTGCTGGGGGCTGGCAGATGTCTGGAAGGTTCTCCAGCACCCAAGGTGCTGCACTGGGTGCTTCCTACATGGTGTGGGGCTCTTTTGATCAGCCCCCTCTGCGTACTGGAGAGCCACCAGGTTAGTGTAGAAGAGGGGTGGGTAGGGCAATGGAGCCCTCACGGGATGTGCTTGGTGGTGGTTGGGGTCACTCTCTGCTACACACCTTGTGATCTGAGCGTGGCAGTAACAAGCACACCATCATCCTGTGCATGGAAAAGTCTGGAAGAGGCTGTTTCTGGCTGTGGGATCGTGATGCAGCCATCCTTCCTGCCCTGTGATTCCCCCAGCAGCTGATGAGTGTTGCCGGGCTCCTGTGACCTTTCTGTCCCCATCCCATAACTGTGACTTTCTTCTCCCACAGCACCATGGCGGGGCCCAGGTGGACATCTACGAAAAGCTGCCCGTTCCCTTTGGGCTTGTCCGTTTTGGGGTGGCCCCAGACCACCCTGAAGTGAAGGTTGGTGCTCCCTCCCCTTGCCCGTGTGATGACAGTGGTGGGTGCAGGCAAGGCAGTCACTGTCCCTCGTGGTGCCCCAGGCTGTGGTGTGGGGCTGTCACACTTGGAGAGGTCCAGATCTCCTCCTGCTCCATGCTGAGGCCTTGGCCTGGTGATGTGGGATGCCTGGGATATAAGGTCTCTGGACAGTAGGTCAAAACCAGTGGCTTGTGATGGGAAGTGCTGCTCCCAGTGCTGGTCAGCCTGGCCTAGAGCAAGGCCAAGGAACGTGGATGGGCTTCTTTGTACCTGGACACTTTATGCCAGCAGGATCTTGCCCGCTTGTTGCTGCTGCTGTTTGCCCTTCCTTAATCTGTACTTGTTCTGGGAACACACAGATCTGCTGTTGGGGGTGGTGGAACTGGGCTGCAGGTGCTCACCTGGGCAAGGAAAAGTTAAGCCAAGGATTTCACAACCATTTTCCTTCGCCTGGTAGTGAGTTGTACTCAGAGGTATCTGCTGTGTCTGAGCAGGGGGTGGAGGTGGTTGGAGGGGTGGGGCTCAGGAGATCCAGATGCCAGGAGATGCAGACACAGCAATATCTTGCAGTGATTTCCTCTAATCCCTGGAGATCCTAAGACCAAAATGCCTGGACCCCTTTGGGCTGAGAGAGGAGGAGTGGACCTAACAGATGTGGGCTCAGGTCCGTGGTATCTGTCCTGTCTCCAGGCTGAGTCCAGCTGGAGCTGCAGGGGGAGAAATAGTGGTTTTGCTGCATAGCCCAAATTACTCAGAAGAAAAGGCTCTGGATGCCATCCTGCCCTCACCTTTTCTTGAGGAAGTGGGTTTTGGGAAGAGTTGAGAGGCTGGCAGAGGGGGCTGGAGGGCAGCACCCGGGATGGAAGGAGGTGCTGGTGGGGCTCCCTTGCAAGCCTTCCTTTGGGAAGGAGTTTTCCCCTGCAGTGGGGTTTATTCCGAGGGGCTGAAGGCACTGAAAGGGTCGTGTCTTCCCCAGGCAGGTGCAAACAATGGGTTTTCCTTTCCAAAGAGGGTAGTGCAGAGAGTGCCAAGTCACAGCTGTGCTTATCTCCCTGGGACTTATCTTTGGCTGTTGGTAGATAAGAATCTCAGAATAACCAACTGAGGCGGGGTGAAGCATCTCAAGGCTGGGAGGGGATGGGAATGGGGATCTCCTGTCAGCAGCAGGCCTTGGCCCCGGCTGTGGCTTGGACATAACTCCATGTTCTCTGATCTTTGCAGAATGTGATCAACACCTTCACGCAGACAGCGCACTCGGAGCGCTGTGCCTACTACGGGAATGTCACCGTGGGCAGGGACGTCACAGTGCCAGAGCTGCGGCAGGCGTACCACGCCGTGGTGCTGGTGGGTACCTGGGCTGCCTTGGCATCCCAGAAATCACAGAGAAGTCTGCAGATCCCCACTGGGATCTTGGGAAGAGGATTTGTGTTTCCGGGTGCCTTATTAGCAGCTTCGGGACAGCTCAGATGCTCCAAGGCTTGTCCAAAGCCTTGCAGGGAGCATGTGCATCAATTGCAGGTCTCTGCACTGTCTGGGGAACCTCTTCCCTGTGCTGGCCAATGCCTATTTCAGCCCAGCATGGATTTGTTACTCCTGCTCAGTCCTCAGCTTGTCGTGCTCTGCTTTGCCCCAAGGAGGTCAACTTTGGCCCTGGAGCCCAGGGGGATGGGATGGATGAAGCCCCTGTGCCTGGGCTGTGTTTAGCCCTTCCACTGACTATCCCAGCCTTTGGGAAGGGTCGGCAGCCGTGCAGTGTCCCAGCAGCAGCTGGAAGGGGAGATTTGTGTTTTGGTATCAGACCCTGCGCATGGTGACATCTCTGACTGTGTCTGCTCCCTCCCCAGAGTTACGGTGCTGAAGACAACCGGGTCCTGGGGATCCCAGGGGAGAACCTCTCTGGTGTGTATTCGGCCCGAGCATTCGTGGGCTGGTACAACGGGCTGCCCGAGAACCGGGACGTGAGTACAGCCGTGTGCTCCCCTGCCCTTCCTCCCGTCCTTCCTCCCATCCTAGCAGACATTCAGCTCCAGATTAAGTCCTGAAAGGCCTGCAATTGGAAAAGATTAGCAGGAACCATGTTAAATCCTTCTTAGATGGTAGAAATGTGAACAATTTGCACATCAGTGAGAGCGGATTAGCTGGCTCTGTACGTTGGCAGCATATTTTGGCTGGGCCAGATGGGAACCTGAAGAGGTGATGCTCTGCATCCTGACGAGGCTTTTTGGCCAAGACAGCTCCTGCTCCCAGAGATGCCATTGCAGGAAGAGTGGGGAGAGGGATCAGCGGGAAGCATCTGTGTTGCTGTGTCTGGTGTGGAGTTTCCCCACCTGAATCACCTCTTTTTGGAGCAAAGAGGGGTAGAAGGGAATTTGGGTGGTGGGAGCAGGTCTGAGGGGCTGTACATCATGGAGGCCATGTGGATTCACTCACAGCTGGGTCTTTCTCTCCCCACAGCTGAAGCCTGACCTGAGCTGTGAGACGGCACTAATTCTGGGTCATGGCAACGTGGCACTGGACATTGCCCGGATCCTCCTGTCCCCACTGCAGCTCCTCAGGGTGAGTGATGGGTGCTCTGCACCATGAAGGCAGCCCCGGTCCCAAATCCTCTCCCGCTGGAGTTCCCACCCATCTCATCAAACCTCAGACTCTGTCTTTGGGATCTTTCCCAGGGAAGGCTGTTGCCTCTTGTGTGCACCCATGGATTCACAGTCTGTAGGGAGTGATCCAAGGCTGTGGCCATGCCTTGGATAATGCTGCAGAGCTCTCTGGATTGCTCTGCTGGTATCCAAATAGTCGGAAATTGAGCTTCATCCCTTCCTTTTCTGTAAGAAGCAAAGGAGGAGCTGCTTGCCCTCTTTCACCAACAGATCAGAAACTTTCCTTGGGATGTGGTTTTTTTTGTGCTGCAGCTGTGGGCAGCAGCCTGGTTTTTACTGGAGGCAGGGTGCTGGTGGCTGGTGCAAGCTGGTGGATCTCTCCCCTACAGCTGGGAGCTGGTGTGCATCAGCTGCTCCACAGAGCTGCTGCCCCAGGTGTTGGCAGCAAAGGTTTTCCCTCCTGGAGAAATGCCATGAAGTTTGTTACAGCTGTGCAACAACTGCCTGTATTAATATCTAAATTAAATTTAAAAAAACCCTCAAACTTGGAGGCACTGGAACCAGTGGCTGAAGCCAGCTGGGAGCAGTGCTGCAAAGGACATGGCACTGGAAACAACTGCCAGGGTGGGCAGGCAGTTTCCTGTTAAGAATATTGGTCTGGGATGGTTTATCCTGGTGTCCCTCCCGTCATATTTTCTCTGGAAAAGATCTTGCAATCTAGATATACACACACACATGACTGAAACAGAGCACAGGGTTGCAGCAAGGTGCCAGTGCCAGGTGAGCCCTGGCCACGCTCGTGCTTGTGCTGGAGCTGCCTGGGGCAAGCAGCTGGTGATTTGAGCTGTGGTTTGCAGCAGGTTTCATCCACAGCCTGTATGCCCTGAGCTGGGAAGTCACCCAACAGCATCTGCAGGCACCTCAGAATCAAGACCACTGGAAGGCTTTGCTCTGTTAGCCCCAAGGTGAACCTGCCTGGGTGGATCCCCCGAGGCAGTCTCACGGGGTGCTGGCTCGTTACCTCTGGTGCATTATGGCTTTGGAAAAGCATTCAGTGATGAGGGACCAGCTGTGCAAATAGTTCAGTGCAAAGGGAGATGACTTGTTTCCTGTCCTCTCCCAGGCTCTCTGCATGCACAGCCAGCTTTTCTGCTGATTTTTCACCTTCAGAGGCTGTGCCTTCCCCCCAGCTCCCTCCAGATCTGCCCTCATCCCACTCTCCTGAATCTGTTTTGCAGAAGACAGACATCACTGACAGCTCCCTGGCAGCTCTTGCCTGCAGCAAGGTGAAGCGTGTCTGGCTGGTTGGGAGGAGGGGACCTCTCCAAGTTGCTTTCACTATCAAGGTGAGGCTGGGGGTGCTGCAGGGCAGCCGTTTCCCAGTGTTGAGCCCCAGAATGCCCATCCCAGTTGGGGAGAGGTGGTTTGGGGGTGGGAGTGGAACCCAGGCATCCTCCTTCCTGCACCCATTCCCTGGCTTCCAGCCCAGAGTGCTGGGGAAGGGGGTCTGGGGCTGTTGGGTGACCTCCCTGTTCTGGAGGTAACATCTTCCTGCCTGCAATTCCTAGGAGCTGCGGGAGATGGTAAACCTGCCTGGTGCTAGAGCTGTCCTGGACCCTGCTGACTTCACAGGCCTCGAAAATGCTGTTAAAGGTGAGGGAAGTGTACCATGCTCCTCCAGGCAGGGACTCACCTTTGCAGACAAGCATCCAGAAGCAATCTGGAGATGTTCAGGGTGTACATCAGTGAACACCTTGTCCTGTGTTTAATGCCTGGCACATAAAAGCTTGGTGACCATGGTGTGTCTCATTCTCAGAGTGCTGGGAGGCAGCAGGAGAAGGGAACAGCCTGTTTCTCTCTTTGTGCAGCCACTTGGCTGCATGGGAGCGGTGCTTACCCTCTGAGTGATGAGGGCATGAGGTTCAGGAGGGCTGAGGGGACCTTGCAGGGGAGATCCCAAGGCTGTTGATTTAAGAGCTTCCTGTAGAGCTAAAAAGAAAACACTGAGTTCAAGGATGTCCAGAGACCTGCTCTTCTCCACAGGCTGCTGCCTCTGAGCACCAGCAAGACAGGAAAATTGCAGGATTTGATTTGTGTGTCCCACTGGCCCCAAGCCTCAGGGGTTCTCCTGGTCACTTTGACTTGCAGTTTGTCATCCCAAAGGCGTTGGACTCCCATCGACATGACAGACTCACATACCGAGACTGCCTTGGCGTGGCCTTGGCTCTGTGCTGTGTCCCAAGGGGCTTTCGTTGATTCCTGTCATGAAGATCTCTCTTTTTCTTCTTAGATGCTCCCAGGCCCAGGAAGCGACTGACTGAGCTGATGATCAAAACGGCCCTGGAGAAGCCCAGGGAGAAGCCAGTGGAGGCACAGGCAGCAGCCCCCCGGGAGTGGGGACTGAAGTTCCTGCGCAGCCCCCAGGAAGTGCTGCCCACCCCCGATGGGAAGAGGGCGAGGGGCATCCGCATGGCCCTGACCTGCCTGGAGGTACAGGGCGCTGGCATGTCCCTGGGAGCCTGCAGGGATGGAGCAGGACCCTGTTGCATCCCTCAGGAGTCTCTCCAAAGACAGCTTTATGTTCCTGTGTGGTTGCAGTGGCTGCTGGCAGGCTCTGGGGGAATCTGGTACCACCAAGAGCTTTTCCCCTTCCAAAAGGAACAGCAGAACAGCCTTTAGCAAATACCCAGGGATCAAAGATGCCAAAGTGGACTTGAGCAGACTGCTGTTCTGCAGGGGTGACTGTGAGGATCAGCAGCCTCTTCCTCCTCTTCTCAGGGCTCAGGTGACTCCGCCAGAGCCATCCCCACTGGAGAGGTGGAGGAGCTGGAGTGTGGGCTGGTGCTCAGCAGCATCGGGTACCGGAGCCTGCCGCTGGACCCGGCCGTGCCCTTCGACACCCAGCGTGGCATCATCCCCAACAGCTCAGGCAGAGTGGAGGGTGTCCCAGGTCTGTATCCGCAGGGATTTGCATGGTGCACATCAAGTGCAGCTGGTGGGCTGGGGGCTTTGGGATGGGAAGCTCTGTTCACCAAGGGCATGGATACAAGGCGGTTGCACACCTTGGAGAGTGGAAACCGGGGAAATGAGCTGCCTCTGTCAGGGGGTAAGAGCTGGCCCATCCCCAGCTCGTGTTAGGGGTGTCTGGTTTAATACAGGGGCGTTTTACTGGGCCTTGGATCCTATTACTAAAACGACACAGCCCATATGGCTCCTTAGTGCTGTTTTGCAGGTACACACATTGCTGTGATGGCACCGTCCAGGGGTCTGTTCCCACCACCAAGGTGGGGAACAGGGCAAGGACTTGCAGCGAGGAGGGTCCATGGCCACGTGCTGACCTGAGCCTGGCTGCTCCATGTGCCCTTGCAGGTCTGTACTGCAGCGGGTGGGTGAAGAGAGGACCCACAGGCGTGATCATCACCACCATGAACGACAGCTTTGACACTGCCCAGTCTGTGCTGGAGGATCTCCAGGGGGGTGTGCTGGACATGTCCCCCTCCAGAGAAGGCTTTGGGGCCGTGGAGAGCATCCTGCGCAGCCGAGGTCAGTGTGGGGCAGCCAGCAGGAAGGGACAGTGCAGCCAAACTGCTCCTGGATCTGGGTATCCTGGAGCAGTGAGTCCTGTGAGCCACTTACAGGGGCAGAGTCTGAACCATGGGAATGTGTTTTGTTGCTGTTTCAATGTTCCAAAGCCCAGGGAGAGCAGGACTTGATTTCCCTCAAACTGTGTCATTGCTAAGGTTAATGACCACTTTCTGGGAAGGGCCATTAAAAGCAGCACAGACCTTGGGTAAAATGTCACTGTCAGCTGCTGAGACAGTGAGCTATTGCTCTTGAGTGGTTTTCCTAGTAATCCTTCCAAGCAAGTTAGGGGAAAGATTAAAATGCCCATGAGAGTAATTTGCTGTAGCTGTGTTTAAAGACATTCAATTAAAGTGTGTGTGTGTGTTTTGCCTCTTAAACTGGCTGAGGTTTAACAGTGAACTGGAAGCATTTTGTCCCCTGAGGTGGTTCCGTGCTTGCCGTTGTTATGGCTCGCAAAGGTCTGACTGATCCAATTTGACTGGAACCTACCATCCCCCTCCTCCCAGCATGAGAAATTACTTCTCCTTTGTGAGGTTTAGGTCAGAAAAGGGCAGGTTTCTGGCACATCAGGTCCCTGCCAATGGGGAGGTGAGGCTGAACTTGTTTTCACCTGGTTAAGTCCTCTCTCCCATCTGTCGCCATCACCCCAGGGGTCCGTCCTGTTTCCTTCTCAGACTGGGAGAAGATCGATGCTGCTGAAGTGGCAAAAGGCAAAGCTGCTGGCAAACCTCGAGAGAAGATCGTGGATCCTGCAGAGATGCTGCGGCTGATCGGTCACTAGGGCAGCAGCGGTGGGAACGTGGCACTGCTCCAGTGGAGCCGGCCTGGGGCACCACCAGTGGGTTGTAGGCAGAGCCTGGGAGCACAGGGCTTGTGCCCGGGGCTGGTGGCCGCTCTGGAGAAGTGTGTGACACTGAGGCCTCTCTGGTATGATGAACTCTGGGTTCCCAAAGTGAATGTCCTCAAGACATGAGGCTGCTGGCTGGCCCTGCATCCCTGCAGCTGGGCTGCCATTCTTGGGGGTGATTATTCTTGTTTGAGTCCTTGGAGCATTAATGAATCATGCAGTGCAGGTGAGGGGAAGTGTGTGTGCACCTGGAGGAGTCCTGCCAGCCATTTTCCCCACGGCAAGTCGCATGGAGATGTTTCCCTGTGTCATGCTGCCTCCCCTTTAAGCCACAAGCCAAATGGCTTCGTTGCCTTGTAATTCGTGCCAGAGCAGGCATCTTTTAATGATAATTGTTTTTTAAATAAACACTTCCAGGGAAGCCAGATTGGACCTGCTGCTTGAGTTTGGCTTCTTTGTGTGTGACTGCCTTAACCTGGGAGCAGCCAGCCCGGCACCGTGGCTCCTGTGACATGTCCCGAGGCAAGGCAGCTCCACACAGGGAGGGACCAGGTGCCCTCCACTTGTTGTGAGCTCCGTGCTGGCAGAAAAGGGCATTAATTTGCTTTCTGCCTCCCACAGTTAAACCCCGGCAGAGCCTGGGTTCTATCCTATGGGGTGGATTGGGATAACAAGCATGTAATTGCCTTGTTCCGGATCATGAGGGATCCTGTGTCCATCAGTACCTGCCAGCGCTGACTGGTGCAAGCAGTGCCTTGAGCCCTTTCACTCTTTTCACTGGTGGGGTTATTTTTTTGGCCTGTGTGTTTTGAAGCTTATTAAATGCTTCTCTTAGCCCAGATTGACTACAGTGACGGTGTCAGGTTTTAAGCCAGATTACAAGCCGTGAGCTGTAATCTCCTCTTTATCCGTGGCGCAGGGGCAGCGTCAGCGGGGCCCCCTTGCCTGGCTGTCCCCAAGCCACCCCCCCCGTGCTCCCTGCCAGAGTGCTGCACGATTGCAACCCCTCCTCTCTGACCTGAGTAAATGATGACAGCAGCAGTGGCTCTGTGGTAGAGGCAGAGGGAAAATTGAGCCAGGGCAGCCAATGGTGGCTTGTCCACACTCAACCTCCATTTCAGCCCAGCCCTCTCCCACGGCAGAGGACTTGCCCATGGGGCACTGTATTCCCATCCCATTGCTGTCCCAGCCTTAAGGAAGGGAGATCTCTGACTTCTATTTTTTCCTCTTTTTGTCCCATCCTTTTCTATTTAAATCTCATTTGCAAGCTCATTAAGAAACTCGGGAAATGTGATACTGGGAACTCGTACGCAAGTGAGCAATAAAGCTTTTGTGGAACAGCTGCTTGTGTGATGTGGCGCTTGTTACATCTCATGGCTGATGCAGCCTTAATGCTGAACTCCTGAGTGGGAGATTACATCAGCTCTGGGTTTAGAGGTGAATCAGAGCTTTGGGAAGGGGTGTGGAGGTGAGGAGGCTGCACCCAGTGTAGGGACCAGCCATTTGGATTGACAGCCCAGCCAGAAATGTGATGGTGAAGGGGCTGTTGTGGCTGCATCAAATCTGAAGTTTTTGGGAAGAGATGAGCCAGCTCTTCCCCAGGGTTTTCTTCCATGTCGCCTTGAATGTTGATGTCAGGGTGCTTTTGTAGCCGTGGTAAAGGCCACCGTGCTCCTGCTGAGAACAACGAGTGGCTGCTCTCAAACTGAGGGTGCTTCAGGGTAGTTTTTGGGCTGTGATAACAGATTAAGGGGAGTGTCTGTCCTTGCTGAGCTCAGTGACCTTGCTCAACCCTGAACTTGGCCAAGGCCCTGGGGTTAATGGTGATCTGTGGGAAAGCCATGGGATGATGAAGGTCAGTGAAGGACAGGGATGGGGGACAAGGGCACACGGGCAGAGGAGGGATCACTGCGATCGTGTAAATCCTTATGCAAAACGTCGAGCTCCCCCTTCCTCTGCTGCCTGTGGCCCCAAGCCGCAGCCAGGTGTCGCGCTGCCTCCTGCCTCCCCATCCCGGCCCCTGCTTTCCATCCTTCTCGAGAGAGACCGGGATGTGTCCGGTTTTGCCGGGAAGGTCCTTGTCCCCGGCCCGTGTCGTTAGGTGGCGCTGGGAGGCCGTACCGAGGAGCAGAGAGGCTGAGCGGGGATGGAGGGGTGACCTGGCACCTTCGGGGCTGGGGGCGGCCCAGCTCTCCTGCTGCCTCCCCGGGCTCCGGGCAGTCGGGGGGTGGGTGGTCCTCGCAGGCTCCCGTTCGCGTTCGGGTTTTGCTTTCAGGCACGAATAACCTCGTGTTTGCTCCAGGTATGTCTCCACCGCGGTGGTCCCAGGGGAGAGGGGGGCAGCCCTGCCAGGCAGCCACCCCCCCTCGCCCTCTGCTCTCCTGAGCTGCCAGAGGAGCAGCTCCAAGGCCGTTTTCCGACGTAGGGAAGGAGCTGTAAGTGACACCCGACTCCTGTAGGAAAGAGGCCTGAAACGCTGGAAGTTGTTGCTGCCAGCTCTTCATGTGGACTGCCCTGCTTGGATGAGTTATGGCTCAGCTTAGCTTTAATGAGGCTGCACAAAGCTGGTGGAGGTCAGCATCTGGTGAGCGATGGCCTCGAGAGCGGCTGGACATGGCTGCACGGTCCTTCCCTGTGGCTCCCTGCCCCACATTCTCCTTGCTGTCTGTGTGCTGCTCTGCAAAGCAGCCAGCCCAGATACGGGGCAGAGAGCTCGTCATTGCCAGGGTGATGGCACAGTTTCAGTTGGGTCTTTGCAACCTCTTCTTGCTGCTTTGCGCTGCTGTGCCTCAGTTTCCCTGGTCTGAAGACAGTGCAGGCAAGCTCTTCACTGCCTTGTAATCCGCGGGAGACAGGTCTGAGACACCCCAGAAGCTCCCGTTGATGCTGCATTTTCCAATTACTCCCAGAAGAGAAGTGCAGAGCTCCCGCTGGCTTTGCTGGTAGGCTGCTTGATGAACTTGGCCTTTTCCAACGAGCGTTCAGAGCTCATGAAGCGGGAGGTTTCCTGTGCTCTGGAATAAGGGAAAAACCAGCTTGAGTTGGATCTCTGGCCCGGCAGTGAGGAGCTGTGTTGCTGTTTAAAAGCCAGCTCACGCGACCAGAAAAATGGTTGAAAAGGCTTTTCCCCAGCGTGCCTAATACACGATTTTCCAGCCCCGTCCCCGGAGCGGGCGCGGCGCAGAGGCGGTGTCCGGCTTTACGCCGTCCCCTCGCCGCATGAATCACCGAATTGCGGCACCCGCTGCCGGGGGCCGGGGCGAGTCCGTGTGCGCCGGGGCTTCGCCGGGAACAGATGGCTCCGGAGAGTGCTGACTTCAGCGTGTTGGCTGAGCACGGCACCGGCCCCGGCCTCTGCCCACCCTCGCCGCTTGCTCTACCGGGCATGGTCTTCTCGTACTTCATGTGCTCTTCCCTCCAGACCCATCCCCAGACCCAAGCAGGCATGGAGAACAGGTTGGGTACCAACCTCTGGGTCACTGGAATGGGTTACGAGCCCCACTGTGCCCAGGGAGCCACTTCCCTCCTGGCATAACATCACCCTTTCACCCCAAGTGCATCCTTGGCTCCAGATCCACCAGAGGCTTGTGGTTTCCACTCTAAGTCTTGGAGATCCAACCCTCCCAGGGTTCTGCATCAAAGTCTGGCCAGTGGTTGGAAGGTTGTGCTGGGTCAGGCAGTGGTGCTACAAGTCCAGAGGTTTTCCCTCTGCTTGGGATAAATTACTTTGGAAATTGGGGCTGCGTGAGCCCACAGTTAAGAGGGGAGCAGAGGTGAAGGAGATGTAAACTCCCAGCAGCTGCCTCCAGGAGTTATTTAGGGATATGACAGCGGCAAATAAAGTGTTGGAGGGTGATGGCTGGTTATACCCCAGAAAGGAGCAACTTCCTCCCTTCTTAGGAAATTTCCATTTCCAGCAGCTTTGTCTGCCTCATCCCCAACCTTCGGGGCAGCCCTGCAGGCACGCACCACCCCGGGGGGAGGAATTATTCCTGCAGGGAAGAAACTATCCTTGTTTATTTTTGTTCCTTAATTACTCTGAGGGTAGAACATGGTGGCAGCAGAGCGAAGCTGTGCCTGATCTGTGCACTAACCATAGCACCATCCCCGTGGTCTCTGTTCCACCCTTCTCCTTGCTCTGCTTTCTGCCTCTATTGCTTTTATGCCTGCTGGAATCCAAGATGGCCAGCTCTGTGTGGTTGCTTAAGCACCAAATTCCTGAATTCTCCATGGGATGGAGCAGACAGGGGAGGTAGGGATGGTGAGGTGGCCCTGGGAGTCACAGGGTGGGAGAAGGTGATCTTCACCTGTGTTTACTTTTTAAGTGAGACACAGAGGGACAGGCAGGTGCCCGGGAGTAGGAGCAGCTGGGCTCAGAACTTCGTGATTTTTGGCCAGACATCTGGGGAAGGGGAGGGCAGCAGCCAACAGGCAGGATGGGGAAGGATGCAAGACCAGTACAGGAACAGGAATGGGTGTAGGCCAAATCGCAGGAGTCACAAGTGTCACCTGCAAGATTCAGCTCCGGCAGAGGGATCTGAGGGCCTGGTGCTGTGTTTGCCCTGTCTGACGTCAGATGCCGTTATTGGGATGCAGGTGCCTGTGGGAACTGCCCAAGCAGGCTGTGTCACCCAGATGCCACCCTGCCTTTCCAGGGACAGCTCTGGATTTGTGCTGGCAGTGCACAGATCTAGGTCCTCTCCTTCCCAAAGTCCTGGTTTAGGATGCACATGGGTTAAAAACCCTCAGCTGATTTTTCTCCTACAAAACAAGAGGCTGACGCAGGGGCTCGCCCTGCAGGGCTGGTGTTGGCCTGGATGGGTTTGTGCAAAGCTGGACTAACATCAGGCTCCCAACATAGCCCTTCCACATCCCCCTTGCTCCCCTGGCCTGGTTGCCAGCAGGCTCTTCCCTGCAGGAGGTGGCTGCACACCAGGAGCTGTCGGAGCGCGGCGCCTTGCGTTTATCAACCTGCTCACAGAGCCTCCTGCAAGAGGAGATGCCAGGGAAAGGTAACGAGGCGATGGAGAAGCTGGCTGAGCTCCCTGTGGTCGGGGCTGTGCTGTGTTTGAGGGACCAGCTGGGATGCTGAGGGTCCCGCCCTGGGGCACCATTGCAGCCGTGGGAAGGAGGAGGATGAAGGTGGGAAAGGCAACTTTGTGCCCGTGTTATCTCCATCCTATCCAGAAAGCTGGGCAAAGAGGGCACAGCTTTCCCATAGAGGGTGGCACTGAGGGGCTGGGGAAGTCAGAGGAAAAGTCCAGTTGCATCTCCTGGGGCTGTGGGCTTGATCTTGATGTGCCATTGGTACTTCTGTTTCAAACTGGACCTTTGTAGCCACCAGGAGCATCTTTTTTTTAAATGTAAAAAGGACTTTAGGTGTTTAAATACACAAATAAGGTATTTTGATGACTGCGGAACAGCCCCACAAGCTGCACGGTGTCTCATGACCTAGACCCAGCAGCAGGTTGGATTTCGGGATTTGCTGCATTTTCCCCCAGAAAAATGTTGTGGGTTTTGGTTTTTAAGACACTGAAGGACTGTGCCAGTGAAACTGCAAACCTGAGGTCAGGCTCTCAATGCAGAAGCTCGCTCACTGTGAGCCACTGGCAAGGCTGTAGCTGGGTTTGATTCCCAGTGAAGAGGAATTGCTAGGCTGAGGGGGCCTGGCATGTGTGTGACCACCGGTCCTTGCCCTCCCCTGCTTGTCCCCACTGCAGATACCCTCCAGCTGTGCCCAGCTGTGCACCAGACCTGGCTTTGTCTCTGTCTCATGTGTGGGGTTTGGGCTGTGATGGGGATTAAACGTCCCATGGATGGAGACGCTGGGGGCTCATGCGTGCAGTGGGGGAGCTGGGTATTGTCCCAGGTGGGGGGTTGCTGTTGCCCCCCTCATCCCACCTGGAAAATCTGCTGGGAAATATTTTCCCTTATGACACATCATGGGGCCTGAATTAGTCGTGAGCCAAGACCTTCTGAGGGCTCCAGCCTGGGAAGCAGCGAATCCTGGGAGGGATAAATGAGGCCCCTGAGCTGCTGGGGGAGCAATATGGGCATGCGACCAGCTGAGTATTTCTATGCCAGCCCCAATGGACCAGGTCCCTGGAAAGCTGGTCCCCCAGACCCTGTCACACTGGACCACGAAGGCAACAGAAGGGGTTAAAATGCAACCACTGCCGCTTTTCAATGTGAAACTCAAGACTGGCCCTTTTGTTGTCCTAGAAGAAGAATATGCAGCATGGAGGACCTGTTGCCAACCCTTAAATCTCCTCTCCTTGGTCGAGACAGAGGCAGGGCTGCGACAACCAGTGGGCAGCCTGAGGCTGAGGGAGCAGGTATCCAAGGCAGGGGTGCAGGATCCTGCATCTCCCATCGCCCCGAGCCCCTGCACTGCAGCAGCCTTGGAGATTTGGCTGAGCTCTCCTGCAGAGAGAGCGGGTGCTACTTTTACAGGGATTAAAATATAGCCCTAAATATATTTTCCCCTTTCCTCATTTTTTTGGGGGCATCTCTTCCACCCCCGAGGTGCCCCAAGGGCACCCCCAGCACCTGGGCAGCAGGCAGCCAGGCTGCCTCAGGGACCAGGGATGGTGCGGGGAGGTCCTGCATCAGGCAGCTTGTGCCTAACCACAGACAGCATGTTTTTAGGCAGGTTGAAACCTCTCTGGAAACAGCCTTTCCAGGCCTAGCGGCCACAGGGATGCTGTTGCAGGTGGCTGAGGTGCCAGGTTGGGTGGCAGCCACCCAACAGCCCTTATGGGTGGTCCTGTCCCCAGGCCAGGCATCAGCCCCCGGGGAAGGCAGAAGGGTAGCGCCTGGGCACAGGTGCTGTTGGCACCTGGCTGTGTCGGAGTGGGCAGGTGCTCTCAGGGTGATGCCCAGCATTTTAGTGGCCCTGAGCCAGGACATGGGGAGGTTTCGGAGCAGCTGTCCCCCTGGTGAGGCCTGAGTTGGGCTCTAACCCCTGCCACCTCCTGCTGGAAATGTGGTCCTTCTGCCTGCAGCCACCGGCTCATTTTGGGGCAGAGTGGGCACCCAGCCAGGGACAAGGGGACCCCATCAGGGCCTCTGCCTGTTTCCCCCCTTCCTTTGCTGTATCTCCCCCCTCTCTCCCCCCACCCTCAGTCTGGCTTGCTCTAAACCAGTGCTGCGGGATCAGCTGATGCTTTAATACTGGTCCTGGCGACAGCTGGAGAATGCTGCTGCCTGCGGGGGCTTTGCTCCATGTCAACCCCCCTCCCTGTGACCGATGGGGACCCTTGGGATGCCCTGCACCGTCTGGGGGGCACCAGGGTGGGCATCTGGCCAGTGCCCACCAGTTCAGTCAGCAAAGCAGTGGAAGATGCTGGCGGGAGGGAATGAGTCCAACCACACTCCTCCAGCCCTCCTTGGGGCTGGGGACAGGCAGTGCCCGGGGAGGGGGGCTGTGTCATTTTTCCAAGGGTTTTCCCTCCTGGAGAAGGAGGAGAGGGGCGAAAGAAGTGGGTCTCTTCTCCCCTGCCCTCCCCAGAGCTGGGGCCGGCGTCGGTGCCAGGGGAGGCGGGCCAGTTTCGGGAGGGAGGGCTGCCCGTCCCCCATTCCCCCCTCCTCCTTTCCCCCGGGGCTGGCGGCCAGCCCCGAAGTTGCGGCGAGGCGGGAGGACACACGTCCTGTCCTTCCACCGCCCCCGGGCCCC
>VZRE01008851.1:199074-209242 GCA_013396775.1 Cephalopterus ornatus
GCTGAACCCTCCCTCAAGGGCAAAGCCTTTAAATATTGAAGGTGGCTGTCCACTGCAGAGAGAGGCACCAGGGAACTGCCAGTCCCTCCTGTCACCTCTTGCTGCTGTCCCTGTCCCTGGCTGAAGGGATGACATGGACCACTGCAGCAGTGGTGGCTTTTGGATGGGGTGGGAGGGCAATGGGAGGGGGATGGTGNGGTGGTGGGAAGAGGGGACCATCTGTGAAGGCTTAGTGGTTGATAGGACTGGAGACAAGGCACATGACACGGGGGTGTACAGTGGGTGGTGAGTACAACCCTGTGGTCATTCCTTCACCTCACTCAGAGTCCAAAGGATGAGGGTCTCCTCTTTCCCTGGGGTCAACACACACTGGTGATGCACCGGGGCAGTGGGGAGGGCTGGGATGAGCGGGGTGGGGGTCCTGGTGGGCAGCTGGATGCGAGGGGCTGTATGCTGTGCCCGCAGGGACGCGGCGGTGGACATGGGCAGAGCGCCGGTGCACGCTCTGCTACTTTCGATGGTACTGGGCTGCTCGGCTGCCTTCACGGACCTCCTGCTGCCGGGCCCTGAGGAGCCAGTGGTCAACGTGGCCGTGGTGTTTGGGGGCACATCCTACCCCCTGCACATCCGCTCCCGCCTGAGCCCCCAGAGCTTCCTGGACATGCCCCTGGAAATCCACCCCATCACCGTCATCGTCAACAACACCAACCCCAGCACCCTCCTCACCCAGATCTGCAACATCCTCGCCAGCCACAAGATCCACGGCATCGTCTTCGAGGACAACGTGGGCACGGAGGCTGTGGCCCAGATCCTTGACTTCATCTCCTCCCAGACGCAGGTCCCCGTCATCAGCATCAGTGGGGGGTCTGCGGTGGTCCTGACCCCGAAGGTGAGGCACTCACTGGGGGTTATTTCCAGGGCGGATGAGAGAAATGAGGTTTTATTAGAGAGGGGTAGCTAAGAGATGTGGAATGCTCGAGGACAGAGGAGCTGCTGTTCTGTGGAGTGTGGGATCATGGGCAGGAGTAGGCAGTGGCTGTGGCAGTGTGGCCAATGGGTGGTGGGACATAGTGGGGACTTCAAGGAGGGTGTCTGTTGATGAGACGTGGGAGAGGACCTCAGTGCCCCCTGGAGGGACCTTCCCTGGTGTGCTGTGTCCCATCCCCTCCAGGCTGTGCCCACCATGAAGTGCTGGGTTGGTGGCACTGGGGCTACTGGGGCAGCGGCAGGGTTGTGACAAATCCTGGAAATCACCGTCATCATCAGGATACAGCCCTGAAATGGCCGGGTGGGCAGCATGGAGGAGCCTCGCTTGGCTGTGGCAGCAACCTCAGCTGCACCACACCCAAACCAGGATTTTTGGCTTCTCTGCTCCTCGCTGGCATCAGACACCGTCAGTCACTGTCACCTGCCCACTTGGAAGCACTGGTGGCAGGGAGAGCTGGAGCCAGGCTGGAGGGTGCTGGGCATGTGGTGATGGGCTGTGGTAAAGAGATTTGGGTTATCTCCTTGTGGCTGCTTGTCCCACCCTGCCAGCCTGGGCACTGGAGAGGTCTCAGTGATTGCTCTTCCCCATGGCTAGGGACTCTGCTCCTTCTCAGGGCATGGTTTTTGTGCTCTGCTTGCACAGTGGCTTGGGGTCCAAACCCCCTGGATGGCATCCCTGCAGCCCTGCCTGCACCCTCTGCTGCTCCTGGACCACCTCGAGCTGCTGCTCGCTGTGGGTGGGTGGCAGTGGGTGCAGTGGGCTCGGGTGAGTGCAGTGGACTTGTGTGGGGGCAGAGGGCTCAGATGGAGCCCTGAGCAACTGAGAAATGGTTTGCTGTGGTCTGTGTGTTTTTCTGCAGCTTTCTCCAGGGTTTGGGTATTTTAGGCTCAGTGCAGGGACCTGTCTGAAGGCTCGACCTCCTCCTCCCAAGGATCCGAAGTCCCCAGCAGCTCCTGCTTTCTGTCTGTGACCCCCTGGGGCTCACCCCAAACTGCTTCTCTGGAGGTGGAGGGGGTCTGGGTGGCAAAACCCTGCTGCCTGCACGTGACCTTTGGCAAAGGCCATTCGCTGAATCATTTAAGACAGAATCAGATCAATTAAGGTTTGCTAATGAGAGGCCAGATGGCCGGGGAGGTGGGGCAGGAGGGAAGGAGCTGCACAGGCTCCGGCTGCAGGTAGTGAGCCGGAGCCTGGATGGGATTTATGCTCCCGGCAGAGCCCTTGCCCACCTTCTTCTCCTGGTTTAAGGGGAAATTGTTGATTTCCTATGGAGGATGGATGAATTTTTGGTCAATAAGCTGAGAAGAAGATGTAAAGCCACAGGCTCAACCCTTTGCATGGGATGAGCTTCTTTGGAGGTGGATCAGTCCCATCTTGGGTGTCTCTGGCTCATGGACCACACCAGTTCATGGCACACTTGAACCAGATCATAGTGCCAGTGCAGCCCCTGACCCCTTCTCCTCCCACAGGAGCCTGGATCATCTTTCCTGCAGTTGGGTGTCTCCATCGAGCAGCAAATCCAGGTGATCTTCAAGGTGCTGGAGGAATACGACTGGGGCTCCTTTGCTGTCATCACCAGCCTCTACCCAGGCTACAACATCTTCCTGGACGTCATCCGCTCCTTCACGGATGCCAGCTACTTTGGCTGGGAGCTGCAGGAGGTGCTCACCTTCGAGATGAGCCAGGAGCAGAGCAGCTCCAGGATGCAGCGGCTCCTGCGGCAGATCGATGCCCAGGTCCTCATCGTGTACTGCTCACGGGAGGAGGCCGAGTACCTCTTCTCCATGGCAGAACAAGCCGGCCTTGTGGGGCCAGGATACGTCTGGATCGTGCCCAGCCTGACAGTGGGCAACATGGAGGTGCCACCCGCCTCCTTCCCCGTCGGCCTCATCAGCGTGGTGACAGAGAGCTGGAAGCTGAGCCTGCGGCAGAAGGTGCGGGATGGGGTGGCCATCATTGCCATGGGGGCAGCCAGCTTCTTCCGTGCCCATGGCTACCTCCCGGAGGTGGGACGGGACTGCTGGACCCCCGCCAGGGCCACTGCCACCAACACAAGCTTCTACCGGTGAGGCTTGGGGACCCCTGGGTTGGGTGTGAAACGCGAGGAATGGGGAAATGGAGGGGGAAGGGGCAGGGGAGGAGGGGGATGAAGCTGGCGGGCAGAGGGGGTGATGCCGGCTGTGGGCTGCAGCTGGTGGTCCATGCCTCTTGGCTGGCTTTCTCCTGGAGCATCCCCCCAGAGCAGCCCTTGCCTTTTCCCTTGCTTTTCTGTAGCTCAGGACCTTTGAGCAGCTCAGGGGGGTTTCACGGCCCTGCTTTGCAGTGCAGAGGTGGCATCTCGGGGTTGCTGTGGCAGTCTGTGCACCCTCAGTCCTGCAGTGGGCCATCCTTGAGTAGGGGTTAAATCTGGTCCCCAGCTCTCAGCCCCACATCTCTCCATGAGGCCTGCGGTAGCCCAGCTGAAGCTGGAGAAAGAGGAGGAGAAGAAGGAGGAGGGCTGTATGTGGGTGGGCTGCACAGGCAGGGGCTTACAGGCTCTGTGTCCCACCAGGCACCTCCTCAACGTGACGTGGGAGCACAGGGACTTCTCCTTCAATGAAGGTGGCTACCTAGTCAGGCCCACGATGGTAGTGATCACGCTCAACCAGCATCGGCTCTGGGAGATGGTAGGACCCCCAGGCCCCCTGGGACAGGCACTTTGGGATGGCTGGGCAGGGTGAGCCTGGGGCCATGCACAGGCTGAGGTCCCACCCTGGGGTGGGTTGTCCCACGCAAAACCCATGGCTGGTACCAAAAGTACCTGTGATGGGGTTTTGTGGCAATGATGGGCATCAAAGCTCTGCCAAGAACTGTCAGTTTTTCTCTGCAATTTCTCTGATAAATTCCAAAAAAAAGGCAAAAATGCAGCTGCCCACCTCTAGAGAACAGCAGCCAAACACCTAGACCTGAAACAAGCTGCTTAGAGGGTTTTTTTTTTTGTTAGTTTGAAAGTATTTTGGGTGAAGTTTGGCCAGGTTTGTTCTCACCCAACTGTGGTGCTTGGGGTCCAGGAGGAAACACCGTGTTCCATGGGTGTGTGGGGAAGGGATGCTGAGCTGGGGATCACCGGGATGTGGGGAGGATGGACACGGGACCCTGTTGACCCCCACAGCCCGTCGCCAGGGTGACTGTGTTCTCTCCTTCACGGGCAGGTGGGCAAGTGGGAGAAAGGCATCATCCACATGAAGTACCCGGTGTGGCCCCGCTACGGCTCCTACATGCAGCCCGTGCTTGATAACCGGCACCTGACGGTGGCCACGCTGGAGGAGAGACCCTTTGTGATCGTGGAGAACACAGACCCCAGCACGGGGGTCTGCGTGCGCAACACGGTGCCCTGCCGCAAGCAGACAAATTCCTCCCACAGGTGAGCAGGAGGATGCAGCTTGGAAATTTTGGCCACTGTTTCCCAGGCATGTGGGGGTCTAGGGGGGCACCAGGGTGCTCAAAGCATGTTTGGCTGGTTCAACCCACTTTTCCCGGTGCGGTTTCAGCGGCGATGGCCTTGTGGATCCCTACACCAAGCTGTGCTGCAAGGGCTTCTGCATCGACATCCTGAAGAAGCTGGCCAAGGCCGTGAAGTTCTCCTATGACCTCTACCTAGTGACCAATGGCAAACATGGCAAGATCGTCCGTGGGGTCTGGAATGGCATGATTGGTGAGGTAGGGCTGGGCATGGCTTGGATCCCCCACCTCTGGCCCTCCCCGCGGGGCACCACTCCTCCCTGACCTGGGGCTTTCCTGATGGAGATGGGATCAGAGTGTCTGTCGTGGGACTCTGGGCAGAGGAGAGCTTGGCATGAGCTCCTCCTTGAAGAAGGAGTCAGACGAACATTTACAACCCCACAGCAGGTTGTGTTTGTGCCACTGGTCACTTAAAAAGCTAATTTTTTTTTTTAGAAAGGCAGAAATTAAGGTTGGAGATAGAGATGAGGGAATGCCTGGCGAAGGTGGTCTGGCTCCCTCTACCTGTCCCTCTGCCCATCCCGAGCCCATCTGCCCCCTCTCCAGGTGTACTACCAGCGTGCAGACATGGCCATCGGCTCCCTCACCATCAACGAGGAGCGCTCTGAGATCGTGGACTTCTCCGTGCCCTTCGTGGAGACAGGAATCAGTGTCATGGTGGCCCGGAGCAATGGCACCGTCTCCCCCTCTGCCTTCTTGGGTGAGCTGCGTGTGCCCCTGTCTGTCTGCAGGTTCATCCCACGCTTCCCACAAATGCAAATTGGGAATATTGTTCAGTTTTAATAACTTTTAAGAAAAGAGGAAAAAAAAAGCCTAACTCATAAGGGAAGGAGATTGTGCTGCCGGCTTTGGGGCTTCCTCCTTCCCTGCCTGAATAATCCTTTTATTATGGAGATGGAGGCTGGGAGGTGGAGGCTGGGCTCGGTGGTTTTCTCCTCTCCATTTTTTTGTGTGGAGGAGGGAGGACAGGGTGGTGGGGGGATTTTCCACCTCAGAGCTCTGCTGTGGGGACCCCGTCTCCGCCACCGTCACCAGGAATGGCAGTTAAGCCAGGAAACCGCCAGTGCTAAAAGTTTTATTTAACGAGTTTTAAACCAGCAAAGCTGCAGCCTTGGAAGGGGAGGAGACTGGCCAAGGTCGTCACGAAATTCAGCCTGAGCGCTCGGGCAGGGCTTGAGGCTCTTGGCAAGGGCACAGCAGTGATGTCCCAGCTCAGCTGGAGCCGGGCTCCTTTGTGGGGAGGGTGTAGGTGGGTGCCGGTGCCAGGGATGCCACGGGAGGTGGGACAGCACCAGCCTGGGCACATCTTCCCCCTCCTGTCCCCCTGACGCTGTGGGTCTGTCTGACCTGCCCCCGAAGCAGGGTCACCTTCACTGGCCATGGGGTCAGATGGAGCATCCCGTCCTGGTTTGGCAGGGCCGGGGTCTGCAGTCCCCGTGCCTCCTGCTTCTGCACTAACAAGCCGCATCCCCATCAGGGGAGGCCTCTCCTCCCTGACAGCGAAGGACGCGCTGACAAATGGACTTCGGCAGCCGCATGTTGACGGCTCAGATGCATCCCCACTGCTCCTGCTGCTCCATCCCAGATCATCCTGGGCAGGCAGGGGGCTCATTGCCCACCCCAGCTCACAGGGGGCTTTCCCAGGGGCTGAGTGGGGCTGGTCCCATGCTTGATGCAGGCACAGTGGTGTGGCCAGAGCCATCACAGGGGAGAACCTGTGATCCCATGGGAAACCCTCCTGCCAGTGACCCTGGAGATGGGCAGCATATTGTTAACATCTCCCTGTTGATGAGAGCCTGATTCTATCTCGGCAGGGAAGCATGGCTGCATCCCCCCATGCCACAGCATCCCCTTTCCCTCCTAATTCCCTGCTTGGCCATGGTGCTGCCAGCCCCCATCTCCTCTCCAAAGAGGGGCAGTATTCAGGAGGATGAGCCCCATCCACCGGGGAGGGCTCCTGGGAGTCCCCAGGGGGTGTCCTGGGGGTCTGACAGAGTCCCACTTGCCTTGCAGAGCCTTACAGCCCGGCCGTGTGGGTCATGATGTTTGTCATGTGTCTCACTGTGGTGGCCATCACCGTCTTCGTGTTCGAGTATTTCAGCCCAGTTGGCTACAACCAGAACCTCACCAGTGGCAAGAGTGAGTTGGGAAGGTGGGAGCTGGGTGGGGGGACATATCCCCAGCGGGGCTGATGGCTGTCCCCTCTGTCCCCTGTTCCCATAGGGCCAGGAGGTCCCACCTTCACCATCGGCAAGTCGGTGTGGCTGCTGTGGGCTCTGGTCTTCAACAACTCGGTGCCCATCGAGAACCCCAAGGGCACCACCAGTAAGATCATGGTGCTCATCTGGGCCTTCTTCGCCGTCATCTTCCTTGCCAGCTACACGGCCAACCTGGCTGCCTTCATGATCCAGGAGCAGTACATCGACACCGTATCAGGGCTGAGCGACAGGAAGGTGGGGCTGATGGTTGGGTGGGAATCCTAAAAAATCCCTAAAAATAGTAAGTTTTTTGGGGGGTGGGAGTTGCTGCACATCACTGCCAGCTGGCTGGATGGGTGGAGGGTTGGCTGTGGGGAGACAGGACATGGCAGGGACATGGACACCATGTGATGCCACTCCCTGGGGCTCCCCCTTGCAGTTCCAGAAGCCACAGGAGCAGTACCCCCCATTCCGCTTCGGCACCGTCCCCAACGGCAGCACCGAGAGGAACATCCGCAGCAACTACCCCGACATGCACACCCACATGGTGAAGTACAACCAGCGCTCTGTGGAGGATGCCCTCACCAGCCTCAAAATGGGGTACAGTTCTCCCAAATAGGGCATGGCTCCCCTAATGGGGTATGGCTCCCAGAGCTGGGGTACAGCTCCTCAAAATGGGATACAGCACCCCCCAAATGAACTACGGCTCCCTAGAATGGGGTACAGGACCCTCCTGATGGGGTAGGGACTCCTCAACTGGTGTACAAGCCAGATGGGACCCCTCAACTGGTGTACAAGTGAGATGTGGCCCCCCCAGGCTGGGTACAGCTCTCCCAGATGGGATATGGCTCTCTGCAGCTTCCCTGCATGGCACACGGGACCCCCAAACAGGATACAACCCGTTGAAGATGGGGTGCAGCTTCATACAGCTCCCCTCAAAAGGGATGCAGCCCTCCCCAGATGGGGTATAGCTCTCCCAGATGGGATACAGCCCCTCCAAGTTGGGTGCTTCCCCACCAAGTGTGGTTACAGCTCTCCAAGGTGAGGTGGGGACCCTCCAAAAAAAACACAAGCCCCTCCAGATGGGCTACAGCTATCTCAGAGGGGTAGAGCTCCCCCAAAAGAAGCACAAGCCCCCAGAAAAGGGCTTTCAGACCCCCCCCCACCCCTCCTCACAGGAAGCTGGACGCTTTCATCTACGACGCGGCAGTGCTGAACTACATGGCGGGCAAGGACGAGGGCTGCAAGCTGGTGACCATCGGCAGCGGGAAGGTGTTTGCCACCACGGGCTATGGCATCGCCCTGCAGAAGGACTCGCGCTGGAAGCGGGCCATCGACCTGGCCCTGCTCCAGTTCCTGGGAGACGGTGGGTGCCGCATCCTCAGCCAACCCCTACCCTACAAATTAATCCAGGGAGCAGGGTTTTGGTCCCCAAACCCTGTGCAGCCTCCATGGCTTCTCACAGGGGCTTCTCCACCACCTCCTCTCAGGGGATATTAAATCCAGCAGCATTTTTCCAGCTGGATGCTGGCGGCGGAGGGGGCGTGGTGGTGTCATTCCCTCTGGGGTTGTAAAATCTTGGGAGATGTCTGTGCACAAAATCCGAGGGTGAGAAGGAGAAGCCTGGGAAGGGGACAGCAAGCACGGCTGGCTGGGACATGGGAGACAAAGAAAGGCAGGGCCTGGAGAAGAACAAGTGACTGGTGGGATGCTCAGGCCAAGGGCAGCAGCAAGGACACGGCTATTGCAGCTTGTGGGTTTCTTTCTCCTCCTGCAGACACAGTGGGGTGGGATGAGCAAGGTATGTGCTCGGGAAGATAATTCCTGTGGGTGGATTTTCACCCCCTGCACTCCTGTGTGCGTTCGGCCCCAGGCGATACCCAGAAGCTGGAGACAGTTTGGCTGTCGGGGATCTGCCAGAATGAGAAGAACGAGGTGATGAGCAGCAAGCTGGACATCGACAACATGGCCGGGGTTTTCTACATGCTGCTCGTGGCCATGGGGCTGAGCCTGCTGGTCTTTGCCTGGGAGCACCTTGTCTACTGGAAGCTGCGTCACTCCGTCCCCAAGTCCCACAAGCTTGACTTCCTCCTGGCCATCAGCAGGGTGAGAGATGCTGCTAAGGGGCTCTTGAGGGGCTCAAATGTCCCCACACGGTGTCACAGGGTGTCAGTGGGCATTGTTCCTTTGACCCACATGGGAGGGACTGGAGATGTTTGGGATGATGTGAGCTCTTGTGGAGAGAAGCCAGCTGTTGGGGAAAGGGCTTAGCCATCTGTATTAGCATCCCTGGGGAAAGGGGTGATGGAGAATGGTGTCACCCACCCTGGCAGTGCTGGGAACGCTCGAGTGGGGACACCAGTGCTGTCAAGCCACCTCAGCCTCAGCAGCATGAACTCAGCTCAGCAGGGTGAGCTCATAAGGGCAGGACCCCACTGACCTTGCTGATGGTGGGGGTCCCCCCACTTCTCCCCACAGGGCATCTACAGCTGCTTCAATGGGGTGCAGACCATGGGAAGCCCTGGGCGAGCGCCCACACCCGACGTCACGGCCAGCTCGGCCCAGGCCAACGTGCTGAAGATGCTGCAGGCAGCCAAGGAGATGGTGACGACGGCCAGCGTGGGCGGCTCCCTGGAACAGGCCACCCGCACCATCGAGGACTGGAGCAACCACAGTGAGCACCTCCAGACCACCTTCTCCCTGAGGACACCGCAGCTCGTGGTGCAGAACAGCACCGGCGCACACCGGGCCCCCTCAACTGGTCCGCACCCCACCGAGAGGATGGGGAGAGCCTACACTCCCAAGGGTGCTCCCCTGGGGCTGCCGCTGCCCCAGCCCATTCCCGTGGACTCCCGGCTACACGGGCACGAAAACTGGAGAGGGGCAAACGAGCACCCCCGCCTGCTACACCCCGTGAAGTTTCGGGGTGGCTGTGCAGGGGATGAAGCCCTCACGGGATTCCCCCACCTCCTGGTGAAGACTTCCGCAGGGGGGGATTATGGGGAACAGGTGCTGGTGGGGAACCATATCGGGGCTCCCCTCCCGTCTGCCACGTCCCCCAGGGACCTCCCACCGCCGGACATCTACAGGGAGCACAAGCGGCCGTCGGGGCGGGGGGACCGGCTACAAAACAACCCCCTGCTCCAGGGGGACGGGGGACACGGGGGCTCGGGGACAGTGCCCCGGCTGCTCTCGGCAGCGGAGAAGAAGCGGGATGTGAGCAGCCTGCCTCCATCCTGCTCTCGCGGAGCCTTCCCGAAAGTCACCAGGACTTGCAGAGCCAGGGGCGAGCCGGCGCGGCTGGAGGCGGAGCGGGAGAAGCTGAGCCGGTGGGCGAGCTCGGCCAGGGCTCCCGGGGAGCGGGGCGAGAAGCGGCGTCCCGGGGGGCTGCGGCGCTGCGGTGCCACTCGCCCCCCCGCCCGCGCCGACGTGCCCGACCTGTTCCCCGAAGCCGAGCCCGGCTACGGCTGCAGCCCCCGCT
>VZRE01008851.1:209693-257084 GCA_013396775.1 Cephalopterus ornatus
CGCACTCCTCTGCCTGCCCTTTGCCCGGGTGTCCCCACGGGCCAGACGGCGGCTCCCGGCCGGGCTCCAGCCTCCCGGGGTCCTGCACCGTCGGCAGTGGGATGCTCCAAGCGACTCGGCGGGTCCCGTGCGCTTTGGGAGGGTCGGAGGAGCCTGGCAGGGGCTGGTACACGCTGGCTCGGGCTCTCCCCACAGGCAGGGCTGGCATCGGGGACGCCAAACTCATTGCCGCCTGTGTTGCCGTCTCGTTTCGTTTCATTCAAAGAGACTCGAAACGCCATGTTCAGGTCATTAAAGAGACATTTTCAGCTGGCTGGGAACCCTTCTTCCATCCTCTGGTGCTGAGCCCGGGGCTGCCATTTTCATTGTGGGGATATTCGTGTCCTGTGCACCCCCTCTCCGTCCGTGTCCCGTTACTGCTGAGACCCGACGCAGGCTCATCCCACCGGCGCCAGAAAGGCAAAGGAAAATGGCAACTCATTAAACTGCGTTGAGGGATAATTAGGAGCCGTCAGACTGCGCTGAGGCTTGAGCCGAGCACTGGAGGCTGAGTTCCTGCCCCCTTCTCGGGATTTGGGGTGCTGGGCACTGATGGCCATGGGTTCGGGTCAGTGAGTGATGCTGCAAACGGCAGCCTGGTAGGGATCCCCGGCTCGGCACAGCGGCCCCGGGAAGGTGTGCTGTGGGGAATGAGAAAGGGAAAAATTCCTCCCACCTTCCGAGGGCTGATGGAACCATAAATCAGGTGTGATAGATGAGCCGGGTTTAGTTCTTCTCTTGATGTACATCTGACACAGCCCTTTCCCTGCCGGGCTGGGGCGCGGGCACAGGCGGCCGTGACTCAAAGGCAGCCCCGGGCAGGGGAGGGGGTCTTCGAAAAGTGGGAACTGAAGCCTCTGGGGCCCCGGGCAGCAGCCAGGGCTTTGCCAGGCGGTACCAGCCCCATCCCAGAGCAGCGCCAGCACTACACAAAGCTGCCCGTGGCAGGCTGTCCCAGGGAGATGCCAACCCGCAGCCCCTCCTCCCAGCTGGTTTGGCATCGCCTGACTCCATGAACGACTCCCCAGGAAGCTGCTCTAAAGCGACATAATTTTTTTTTCCTATTTCAAAGCAGCTGTTGGAGTTGCTGGCAGCCAGCGAGCAGCCGGGGCTGGTAACAGTGGGATGATGGCAAGGACTGCTGAGGGACAACCAAGCCTTACCCCAGGGACGGCTGCAAAGCCCCGGGGAGGTCGGGAGGGACCGGACCACGTGTGTTTCAGGCTCAAAAGCATTGGCAATATCTGTCTGTCCATCCATCTGTCCATCAATCCATCCACCCATCTGTCTGGGGTTAAATCCAGCCAGTCCCCCATCCCCCCAGCCTGGCTGCCATCACACGCTGGTGCCGGCGCTTTAATTCCCTTTACTTATTTATCATCGCAATTGTCATTTAATTGCTTTGGCAGCCCCTCCAAGCCTCCTGGCGAGGGAGGGAGGTGCTGGTGTATAAATAAAGGCCATAAATAAATAAACCCAGCTGACAGTGAGGGGATCCAGCCAGGCTGCCCCAGGGGATGGCACCCATTTGCCCCAGGCAGCTCTCCCTATATGTGTCCCAGATGCCCCTGTGGGTGACAGGCTGGTCCCCAGGAGGCTCCAATGTAGCCTTGGGAACTTCCCCCAAATTGTGGCTTTCTGGCCCAAGGAAACCAGCACACACAGCTGCAGCCAAACTTGAGCTGGGGTTGGGGAGGTGAGAGCAAGTGGGAGCAGAAAAGGGAAAATCAAAAAGGAAATATCAAAAATCTCCAACCCACATTTTAAATTAATTAATGATGTCCCTGGTGACTCAGCAGAGGCCAAATGGATCTGCTTCATGTTTTATTGAAGGATTTTGCTGCAGGAGGCTGAGGACAGTGAGAGACAGGGCAAATGGGGTGCTGGGGGTGCTCCCAGGGGAGGTGGCCCTGAGGTTGGGTGTCAGCACCCAGTGTAGGGCCAAAGCTGTCCTGGGTGCCCCATGTGAATGCCCAGCTCCCCTGCCACTTGCATGGTGGCACTTGCATAATCATCTTTACATGCTAATTGGGATGGAAAAGCACAGGTTTTCTCCCATTCCTGGTTTCAGGCACCAACCTGGGCACTGCTGAAGAGGAGGTGTGAGCAGCCCAGAGCAGGTGGGACCCTCCGGGACCAAGGAGGGACTGTACTGCTCCTGCAGCATCCCCTCGCCCCTGGGTGTACCAGGGACAAACCTGCAGGGAAGCAGCAGGCTGGAAGCACCCTCTGGCTGGGCTTTCCAAAGAGGGGTTGGGTAGTTTAGTGCTTAACAGCCGCTGAGGGATATTATTTCTTTTTGGTGAAATTGTCTAATCAATCACTTTTTAATTCAGCCGGCTCTGGCACCCGGGACGCCCCAGGACACTGTGGGCTGCCTTGCAGAGAGAAGTATGGCTGGATCACTGCTGGCCACCTTCCTGCGGGGTTCAGCCCCACTGCGGGGGGCAGGCAGTGTCCCCCAAACCCACCCCCCATCTCTGCCAGCTCTGGATCCCCATGGCAGGTATTATTTTCACTGCCCCTACTGCTCCGCATCGTGAGACCCATCCTGCTGACGAGAGGGGGAACAAGGCAGGCCAGCACGGGTCAGCCACCAGAAAGAGGTTCCAATGGCAAGGACATGCTGGCGCTGCTATGGAGAGACAGTAAGGGCAGGGGGAGCTGGTTAAATCACAAACCAGAACAGATTCAAGGCCAGGAAGGTGCAGGTGCCCGCACAGGGACAGCAGGGCACTGCCTTGTCTGTGTTCAAGGATGCCCGAGGGAGCAGCCACCTCCTGGTTCCTGACTCCTGCCAGGGCAAAGCCATGGCATGAAATCTTCCCTGGCCGAGCCCCTGCAGCAGGTGTCTGTCCTCAAACCATCAACAGCCGCTGGGATCAGGGCCTGCTGCCCAGTCCATCCAAGGGACAAAATGATGAGCACTTTGTTCCCAAACCTTCAAACAGCTGAATCCCCTCAGGGACACACGGCTCCTTGGTGATGGTCAAGCCTTGCCTAAACCTTGTCTAAACCTGCCTCTCAGGCTGGAAGTTTTTCTTTTTCTTTCCCTGGCCATTGCTCTTCCAAGTGCTGCAATAGACTGAATCCATCCCCGATGCCAGTTTGGCCTCAGATTTACGGCCCAAGCCCCAAAATCCACCGCCGCTTGTGAGGTCCTTCGAGAGAATCACAGCAGAAAGTGTTTATTTCCATCATAAAGATCTGCTTTAATATTTTAACATAAATCAAGCTGCGCTTTATGGTGATAATAAATTCGTTGGCAGAAACTGCCTTTGCAGCCCGAGGCGGCGGAGCAATTCAATTTGTTTGGTTTTAAGTGTAAGGAGCCGTAATTGAGAAGGGGAAAGTACAGATGTTTTAATTGAGTTTGCAGCTACCACCCAGAGTTGCAGGAGGCTAATAGAGAAGAAGAGGTGAGGGTCTCCATTAGCCTCTCGGCTTGCCATTTCTCCTTGGCCTGCAGCCCCATCCGTCACGGCCGTCCCCGCCAGGAATAGCTGCTCCGTGCCTGTACACGAGGAGGAAGGGGATGGAAAAAGAAGTCAGACTAAACCAGATGTATAATGTGCATTTTATTGGTTTTAATCCCTTTTTTTTTTTTTTGAAAATTACAGTCAGGACAAGCATCACGTGTGAATCTGTAATAATGAATTGTTAGTGCTGATAATGGCCAAATAAAAATAGACTCAATTCGTGATGGGTGAGAGGAGAGAGCTCATGCCCCACACCCAGGGGTCACACAGCATCCCTCCAGCCAGCGCTGGCTGCACTGAGCCATCCCCTTCCCGCTTTCTCCAGTAATTTTTAAGGCATTGCTATGTCATGTTTTATATGAAAAATGCTCTCTGCCGTAGAGCTTCTTTCCGTTAACCACCCCAATTCCTCGGATATATTTGTTTTGCTGCTGTGCAAGGACGATGGGTGTCTGGGAATTTGTGGTTATTTATTTGAGAAGCACTCATGCTCCTTTGGGGGGCAGAGTCCTTCCCAGTAAGGTACCATGGCAAAGGCTGGGGCCAGGGTGTGAGCCCTCAGTGTGCCACTGCATCCAAAACCTGGATCCAAGCAGCTCCTGGAGGTACAGCCCCTCAGAAGTCACTGTCATACACTGTGTCGAGGGGGACATATGGTCCAGGGAAGAGAAGGCACATCTGTAAATGTAAGAGGTGGCAGGAAAGGGGAGGAGGTGCCGGGCTGGGCGCTCATCCTCCCCTATCTCAGGCAGAGCCAGCGGGGCAGCCCTGAGAGAGGAAGGGAGTGGGAGGGGAGATGAAATAACAGAGAACAGCCCCGTTCTCTGGCTGCAATGAAATGTGAAGGCAGGAGGCTGAAATGGGCATGTGGAGGGCTGGGGCTGAGCCTTGCAAAGCACGGGCAGCCCAGGGCAGAGAGAGCTCTCAGTCCCTTCCATGAACCCACACCTGCACACTCATGCAGAGGAACAGCCCCCTCAGCCTCTCCAGCTTCCAAAGGCTCATTTCATCAGCATTAAATTCCTCCCTCCAGCTCTGCCCAGCTCCCAGCTGCCTTGCAGGTGGCTCCCAGCTCAGCTGCCCCATGAATCTGCCCTCCAACCTACTGCTTCCTAAATGAGACACCAGCACCAGCTACCTGTAAAATACCTTTTTAATTTGGTACTGAAGATGCCACATCAGCTTCCCAGGAGCTCTTGGGGATGTTTAAACTCACTAGCAAGGGCTGCCAAAGCCTGTTTAGGATCAAGCTGCAGAGAAGACAAACAGTCCCCCCGGATCCTCTCCAGGCAGCTCCACAAGGACACAGTGGCAGTGCTCAGGCTTGAGAGGTGCAGGGTTTTGCTTTAAAAGCCATGAAGTGGTTTTATACAGCTCCAGGTACTTGCATATTCCCCCAGGAGGAGCACTTCAGGTCATATGGAAACCAGAAAGTCCTACTTGAAAACAGAGCTTGATTAAAAAGAGCTGCAGTTCAAAGCTTGCTTTAGTGAGTGGTGACATTTAATACTGCAGCAAGTGCAGAGGGCAGGAGGATCTGACATGCACCTGGCTTTGAACCTGCTTAGATAGCAGGGGGTTAAAATAGTTCAGATGAAGACTTTTAAAGTTCTTCCTTTTGCCAGGAAACCCCATTGGATCTGTGCCCAAGGGCCTCAGAGCACAGGAGTTGGTGCTGTTTGTCACCGTACGGTGTTACAGTGACCACAACTGCCTTAAAAGCAGAGGCTCACCTAGAGCTGCCTAAGGTAAGGGCAGCCCAATTCTCAGAGAAGCAGAGCAGGAGCAGCCCAAAGCCCACCTTAACCCTGTACAGAAGGAGAAGAGCGGGGATTCAAGCCCCATTCCAGCAGGGTTTCAGGTTTTGCTGCCCCATTTTGGGAGCTGTGCTGCTGCAGGTAGGACTGAGCCAGCACACGGCTGCTTCCTCCTGGCACCAGCTCATTCCCCTGAGTTAACACCCACCTTGTTTCAAGGCTAATTACCCAGCGCAGGGAGCTGGGAACGCATCACTGTGCACAGCCGGAGCTCCGCGGCCTCTCGCGTGTCAGGACTGGGTAATTAGCACCTCCCCAGCCCGTCCCCGAGCCCGACCGCTGAAGTCGGGGCCTGGCTGCTTGTACCAGCCCCATGCAAAAAGGAGAAAGGGACACGGGCTCTGCCAGCAAAAACCTCCGAGCCGTGTGCTGTTGCCGAGGGAAGCAAGGCTGATTTCCTTTCCAGGGGGAAGAGCTGCATCCCTGCATGCAGAAGGGTATTGCTCTGACCAACTGGGCTGCCATAGCACAGGAGAATAGGGTGGAAGCGTTAATGTAAACTCCTGGGCTGGAGAAATCCAGCTCTAACCTAAAGATCCCAGATCCCAGGCAATCCATGGTGCACAAACAAATTAATAACTCTATAAAATGAAAATGTAGCTGCAAAAAATTATTTCCTTCTGAATTAGGTCTATTCCCACCCTAATTTCTTCCTTCAGCTGGCACAGGAGGTTGGTTTGAAGGAGTCTCAGCAGAAAGGAGACTCAGTTCTCCCAAACTCCTGCTGGATTCTGTACAGCACATCCCTGCCTCTGGGAGAAGGGACATTCAGCTGATCAGTGTAGTGAGCAGCCAAGGCTGTCTGCTCTCCTATGTGCCGAGACCTGCAGCACTCAGAGAGCCACTGAGGGACAGAGAACGTGCTGCTCCGACAGAGCCAAAGGCAGAAACGGCTGGACACTGGTTAATGGTGCAGGCTGCCAAGGGCTCAGCCCCAGGGCTTTGTCTGAGAACCACGACTGTAACAAGGCTGAATCCACTCCATCCACACCCAAAATGGAGCGAAGAAAGTCTGTGTCCAGGTCTGACCCGTGTCACCAAGCCAGTAGCCTGGAAACTTGCCTTCACACTGCCTCTCCCCCACTGCACAGTCCCAGAGGGGGAGCTGAAATGCTGGAGTCTCTGGAGCCCCGGAGGGAACGTGCTGCTATCCCCCATCAGAGCTTTGACTCGCTCAGGACAATGTTTGCAGTCACAAACACAAAGCAAGAAAAGCCCCAAATGAGCACAAACACAATCCAGAAGGTGTGCCTGAAGGGGGAGAGGTGCTTGTTCACCGTCCCGCTGCCGAAGACCAGCTGCGTGTCCTTCCGACTGCAGTATGCGAGGAAAGCTGGGATGAGATACTGGATCCCATTCCCAGCATAGGCTCCCGTGATCCCCACCAGGGACTCCAGATCGTGGGTGCAGAAAGCCACCAGCACTGGGGGAATCAGCGTGATGGCAGGAAAGACAATCCTATCCACCACCCACGGGTAGGTCCCCCCTTCTCTGTGGAAAAGGGTCTTCCAGTTGTTGCGCAGGGTCACTGCGATGATGGGGAAGTTGGTGCTGATAGTGAAGACGGGGAAGAGGCCCAGGAAGTACCGAATGAAGGCAACGTTGATGATCTCACAGTTGGTGAAGTTGAGCGTGTACATGTCCATGAGGGTGTTGTTGCGGAAGCAGTAAATGGCAGTGAAGGACAGGAGGCTGTAGAAAGCCAGGATCAGGATGTAATCGAGCAGCACGAGCTTGTTGACATGCTTCTTCTTGGAGATGGGTGTGATGAGGGATGGCAGGGAGTGCTGGCACATGAAGGAGTAGACGCACACCCCAAAGAGATTGCGGATGCCTGACAGCTGGGCCATGGACGGGTGACCTTCAGCTTGGCCTCTGCTGATGCGGATGAGGGCCAGAATTATCATGAGGATGAAAGCTGGAGAGAGAGAAGGTTTCAGGTCAAGCCCAAGCCCGAACTCCCCACGACCCTCTTCCCATCACACCATCAGTCTAGGCACCAGCTCTCTCTCCTGCTATGCAAGAGCATCTCCTTATCTCTTTGATGTACCACCTTATCTGAGGGTGGTACATCAAAGGTAAGATGCACAGGAATTAACTGTGATTTGCTGTCAGTGCCAGTCAGCAGATAAGGTAATGGGCTCAGGCATCACCCTCCAGCCTTCCTCCCACAGGGACTTGCCCTCCCACCCCCAGGAGCGCAGGGCTGCCCTGAGGCCTTTGGAAGCACAAGGTTAACATGGCTGGGGAGCCCATCACCCTCAAGGGTCTCAGTCCATCGATGCTTCTCCCACACACTGGCTCAATATCACCATTTAAAATGGCTTAAGAGATGTTTGAGCTGTGACCTCTAAAGAAAGACAAGATTAAACCTGTCTCCAGTCAACCTCAGAAATATTCCTACATATTTGCAACTGAACTAATGTTTCCAAGACCTCCCCTATGGTGCACAAGAGCAGCAGCTACTACCAAGTTTTCCTGTCCCTGTGATCTGTCGAGCATGATAGAGCAAGAACTAGCCGGCCATTTCCTGGGCAGAAGGAACAGGCTGTCTGTAGCTAATCCCAGGGTGGAGAAGACAGTCTGGAAGGGACTAAAGCAGCACTGGAAAGACTGCTATTAAAATTCATCACTTCTAGGCACAAAGTCTGCTTGTCTTTCCTCTTCACTTATGTCGGGGAAGAGCCTAAAACATTTTACAAAGCTTATCGCAAACAGCAACGTGCCAGGGACAAAATGAATTGAGGAGATCGGGCTAATGCCCTTATTTACTCTGAGGGTGGAAATTTGAGCCAGCAGCAGTTATGGTGAGACTCTCATTCCTAGCATGGCACATAAAACCAGCAGAAAACTAATTCTGGTGTCACAAAAATCACATCAACCTGGGAAAGATGATCATCAAGCTGCTGGAGTTAACAAGCAACAGCGGAGGGAAAGGTCCTGCCTGGCAGGGCAGCAAGCGGCAAGATTTACAGTCTGGTGCTGGCAATGGATGGGCCACTGTGGCTTGCACAGAGCTGTCTTTGCACTCTGTGAAAGAACAGAGCCGTGAATTATCAGGTAATGAAAAAACAACAGAATGCTGAGACTTCTATTACAGACAACTTTGACTGTCATAAATATAAATACAGAGGAATTAAACTGAGCAGTGCACAGTCCAAGCTGGGAGCTGGGCAGGCTCATCGTGGGGTGACAAGGACACTGGCTTGTTCCATGCCCAGTCCTGCTCTTCCTGACACAGGCAGCTGGAGATGGGGAACTCTGCCAGGGATGGGACTAGGGAAGACAGTTACAGACCAGTTAGTGAACGCTGCCCCCAGCCAGACCAGATTAACCTTACTAAACATCGGCTCCTGCACACCCCCAGCACTCTTCGAAACCCAGTTTCTCCTCTCTCAGTAATCCTCTTCCTCCTGCTGCAAACACCAGCTCCAAGCTGCACAGCACATTTCACCTCATTCTGCCTCAGGAAACCTCTCGCTCCCAACCATTTCCCAGTGACAGGGCACATCTAACAGCCCTCCACAAACACTGGAGTGGTGGCAGCACCACTCCTTCACAGCACCACGAGGGCCAAGCTGCTTTGGGAGAGCTGGGCTCTATTGACTCCCCTGAGAACAATCACAGAGGGCTGTGGAAGGCAACAGCTCATTGCTCTGGGGGTGTGCAATTCCCCTCGCCTTCACTCAAGACAGTGAGTGAGGGGCACTGCGAACACAGGTACAGTTGTTGTGCCTCCCCCACGTCTCCCGGAGGGGAGATGCCTGCCAGCCGTATCTGCTCAGCAAGAAAGCCGGAAAGAGCTGTGTTCCGGGTGATGTGACGTGGCTGCACTCCCCGGGGCTGCACAGCCTACAAGGAAGAGGAGAAGATGCCCTGAGCAATACGACAAAGCAGGTTGGGCAGCTCTGGATATGTGCCGAGACTGGTCCTTTCCGTCTTGCCTGGGAGAGGTGGTTGGGCTCTGTGCTGAGCTGGTCCTCTATCTGGACTAGGTAAGACTCAGAAGTCTTGCACCTCTTCCCCTGCACACCAGGCAGTGAATCTCCTCTTGCTCTGCTCAGCAGAATGATGAGTGACCTATTTCCATCCCCCAAACCCACTCTCACCATTGTCTCAAAGTCCCACGTTCTGCACCATTGCCAACAGGACCAGTTCAGGGCAACTTCCGGGTGGGCACCCCATCCTTGGAGCACTTCCCATCTCCCCTTCCCTGACACGTGCTTTTCTGGCAGGGAGCACTGAAGGAACAGAATTCTTATGCACTCTGAATGATAGATACAAGTCTTTGGCTTAAGTAACTAGAATGTAACACCTTTGTTTTTCCTTAAATACTCATTTTGGAAATTAAACTTATTAAAATTAAAAGGAGTGATGATCCAATACTAACATCTAAACTAGTGTTTCCAGCAAGGCAAGCTCTGCTCCCCCTGCCCGAGCGCTGGTTTTCTGCAGATGCAAGATCCTTGAGAGAAGTGGTGCTGGGTAAACTGGAAACCTCCCCTTCACAATTCCAGCCCTAGAGGACAACAGCAGCCTTGCCCCTATGGATGTTTCCTTTCCCTCCCTGCAGCAGAAGAGTTTCTCAATTCTGGAGCCGCAGAGCTAAAACATTTGCATGTCAGATTTATCTCTCTGTCCCTGGGAGGAGGCAAGCCCAAAACCGACACTCTGAAACCTAGATATGGTTTGGATGATAAGTCAAGATGAAAAGAAGATGACAGACTGACTGACAGGCAGCTTTGAGCAGAAAAGAGGCAGCACAGGATCCTCAGGCACACACAAAGCTCCCACTCACATCCTCTACCTGGGACAGCAGGCTGAAGGCACTCACACAACACTATCTTGTGTCACCTAAAGCTGCCACATCAACTGTCCAACAGTGTTCCTTCACCACAAAGATCCTGGTGAAGTCAGACATAGGTTCATAAAAACCTCTTGATGTGTTCCTCTTCACACAGGACAAAGGATGCTCCAGGGATGAAACACCTTCAGACACCATGACCAACAGCACCCAGAGCCAGGTGGACAGTGATGCCACCGTGCACTGTTAGTTGCTTACAAGAAAACTTGGCTTTAAACCTTGTTTCATATAAATGCTTAAAAAGCAATTGAGGATTTTGCTTGTCCTAATTTTTTTCCAGTGTCTGACCCACTCCAAACCCCCAAACCACAGGCTTGGCTCAGAGGCACTTCTTGTCTCATTTTCTCTCCTCTAGATGTTTGAGCATCATTTTTGGTGTATGATGGAAGTGAGGCTGTGGAAAAAAATAAAGAGGGGCTACGCCATAAAGGAAAAACTGATGAATCTCATCCCAACCATCCAACTGCAGACTCTCTTTGCTCCCATCACTCTTCAAGCAGCAAACACTGGCTCTTCTCAGACAAAGAAGACCTTGCAGACATCTACTGCTGTCTCTCCTGCTTGACTGAGATGTTGATTCAGAGACAGGGCAGTTCTGCTTTGGTTCTTGCAGGTGAAATAAGGCTGAATATGGATGAGCAGGCATCCAAAGAAGTACACTTTGGGAAATATGGGAGTCTTGGGATATTAAGAAATACATTTTTGTGCACATTGATAGAAGTATAACAGAGCTGCAGAGAAGCAGTGAAGATAATTTTGCCATTCCGAATTTAAGGATCGTTTTGCAGAGCCAGAAAAAACATCTTTGCAAATGAAAAATGCTGTTTGTACACAAGTTTCATCTCTCTGCAGAGAGGCTATTGCAGAAAAGAAAACAGTAAGTCCAAGGCTAAAACACATTTGTTTTCCCCCCATCATGGTAGGTTCCTGAAAGAACTGATGCTCAGAATGCGCTTCTGGCTTAACCCTCCCTTGCATCCCTGGAAGACACTATATTTGTGAGATGGTCACGTCTTCTCCAACCCTGTCCCTGCTCTCATTCCTCCCTCCACAAGCAAAGCCCAGAGAGAACATCACCATACCTGCCTCTGCCTGCTGTCCCTTCCAGGGACCCAGAGAGGCAGTGAAGTGCAGCCACCTCACGCCTGGCTGCTCCGCTGCCCCCCAGCCATTAGTCTGAGCCTGTGCCACGCGGTGCTGCCGACACGTTTGTGGCAGGGCCATCCGTCACCGCCAGCTGACGGCGTGACAGAGCTTCCCTGTCGAAGCGGAGAATCAATATGACCAGGAAATAATGATAATGAATCACCCTTTCCCAACACGTGCCACTTGCTTCCCTTCTCATACATTAGACAGCAAGATGGATTCCACGAGGGAGATGTTTTCAGGAGCTTCCTGCGCCCAGTCTCTTTGGAAAGAGGAAGATCTCTCCCCACCTTAACCCTGATCCTCCATCAAGCCAATACACAGCAGACCACCCTTAAACAGAGGAACAGATCTCACTTACTTTAGTGTTAGGCAGCTCTTTCAGGAGAAAGGGCATAAATGCAAGAGCATCTGCTCTGTACACACTGAATGGGCCCAGCAGCACATCAGTCAGTCCTACCTTCTGCACCCCTTCCCTGCTGATTTCTTTTTAGGATGCTGGTGCCCTCCCCCTCAGAGCCAGCTGCCTTCCAGCTTTTTGGGCAAGCTGAAGAGCCCACTGCAACTCTGGAACTGCCAGGCATTATCAATGCTGTGGCATTTAAAGTATTAAAGCATGCCTGGAGTTCACCATGCTGGCAGAACAAAGTATCTGAAATTAAGACATTGATTTTTAAATTTAAAACTCATTTAGCCAGTTTCCCTTGCAGAAGCTATATCCTGCCACTTGTTCATGACCTCCAGCTCTCTGTAAATTCTGGAGCAGCAGCTGATAAATGTCTCCAACCTTCAGAGGGGGTTTCTATATGAATTGACAGTAAAGAGGTAACATGAAAACCAGGTTTGCTCCATCAGATGTGGGAGCTGGCGTAGTTAAGGATCACATTTGATGACGACAGAGTCTAAAACACTGTCTCTAGGAAGATGAAGGATTTATGAGTGCAGAGACTGTGGGGAAGCAAGATGGATATGCTCACAGAAGACAGCAATTCTCTGGAGAGAGATGTCAGAAGGAAAAGGAGGGAAATTACTTCCCAGAAGAAGGGTATGAGCAAAAGTTGTGGAACATGTGTGGCTCCTTCCTCTAATGGAGTGTTACCCTCCCTGCCCCAAAGCCTGAGGCAGGGTCCACCTGGCAGGGGACTGTTGCTCATACAGCAGGGGAGGCACAGCCACATGTTGGGCAGGTTAAGATCACAGAAGTGTGACATATCTTACCAGAAAGGCAAGAAAAAGCCTCTGAGGCACCTCCACTCCCCCAGCTTTGACTAGCTCCTGCTGCAGCCATCTTGGACTCTGCTGCCTCGGGCCAGGCAGAGCCCATTTCCTTCACAAAGGAAAACTTCATTAAAAAGTACCATCAGGACCTTTTGGCAGGCAGAAGCGGTTCAGCAGGGCTTCTCTGCTGTAAGGGCATAATTTCCCTGATTCTCTTCATCAGGTTCACAATGCAATAACCAAGATTTACAAGTAACCTCCCCTACCATGGTAACAACTCCTGGTGTGAACCTGTTGGAGCTGCCCCCTCTCAGCCCACCTCAGCTGGTCCCACAGACATCTGCACAACCAGCAACAGTTCACAGGGAGAAAAACGACTTTGCACTCGGGTGTTTATCACGGATGTTTTATCTCAACGTATGGGAAGGAAAAAGCAGCCAGCGAGGCTTGTTTGCTTCTGGTGGAAAATTACCCGCATAGTTTATTGTCCTCTCTCCGCCGGTCACCCTTGGCAGGAGCACCATAAAGCCTCTGCAACCAGGACTCTGCTCTCAGCTCTTCTGTTGTCTTGGCCTATTAGCTCTGACAGTCACTTCTCTGTCCATGACAGAATTTACTCTTCTGTGCGAAAGGAATGACACACATTTTAGTGTCACTGTGAGCCTGAGCTACAGCTGTGTGTGCTCTGGAGAGCACTGGGTGCAGAGCACCTACATTCCATGAAATCCAGGTGCTTTGCAGCCTTAGCCACATCATCCCCATCCTCCTTTGGGCAGAAAAGTTTTTTATATCTTGTTCCAACAACACACGCTCTGAACAGAGAGCAGCTTTTCATGCCACACCCCCACTCTGAAAACCTGTGTAAGCACCATCATCTAGACCCTTTAGCAGGGCTAACTGTGTCCTTACATTTCCAGCTTCCCTTCTTCAGCTCTCAGACCCATCAGTGTCTCCTGCTGCATGGATAAAATGCGCTTTTCAGGAGCATCAGCTCCTCAGGCAGGATCTGAGTTGTCCTGTCCAGCACCGCATATCACTCTCCATCTGCATCTAAAGCTCACAAGGCTCTTTCCCTCACACAGGCACTGCTTCACCCCACTGCCCCCCACAAACAGGACTGAAATGAGCTCCTCAGCCAACAATTCCAAAAGCAGGCATGACAGAAGCACAGCATTTTAACTAACTCTTCATAAATATATTCACTTGTCTTAGTGAATTATTTACCCTGGGCTCCAGCAGCAGCTTCATCTGCTCCAGAAGGGATATAAGAACATGAAGGAACTTTGTTGAAGCAGCTTGTCAGAATAAACATGCAACAGTGTCCTGATTTACAGTCCAATTCCCTCTTCCTCCTATACCCCCTGCACTATGGAAGGGAAGGGGCAGAGATCAAAATGGTCCCTCCTGAAGCTGTTTGCAGAAAGCTCTGTTTCTGATGTGAAAAGAGGCCACCCACCTTGAGGACTGTGGGCACTGGCAGACTAATCTCTCTGCAGGAGACTGGAAACATAGGACTTCAGATAACTGTCACCCCGTCCCATATCAGCCTCCTCTGTAATTCTCAGTCTCAGCAGCTGAAGGGACGTAGCAGAGTGACTCCAGGTTTCTGCACTGAATCAACTCCAGCACAGCTGGTTCCACTGCTGAGGATGGCAGGGACAGCTACCTGAGACTGCTCACAAGGTGAGATGGTCTGAGACCAGTTCTCTGCAGAGCAGTGCTGTAAAGAGCAGGGCTCTGGTGGAGAGAGCAGAACTACCAGAGAAATCAGCAGATATGGAAAGTCAGCCCCACCAGCATGCTCTGGAGAAGGCTTCCCCAGAAGCCTTCTGCCAAGTATCCTGGAAAGGGACTGGATGGAGGAAAAAGGGCTTAACACAGACTTCCAGGCTATTCTTGTCCGCTTGCCCTCTGTCTTGCTGGTCAGGAGAAAGAGCTAGGGGACAGATTTTGTTCCTGGGCATATAATTGTGAGATCATTGTTTGGGCAGGGTTGGGAATGCTCTGTCTCAAGGGCTGCAGTCACTTGAATAGATGTGGTATGATCTGACTGTGCTACAGGGAGAGACAACTGAGCCTGCAGCAACCAAAGCCACAAGTTTATTCCTCTATAAAACATCTCTTTATTAAAATACAATACTTTCTAATAACTACGATGCAGCATTAAGAGCAGCACACAGTGCAAATGTCCCACGTGGGAGCTGTCTGGGAACATTTGCCAGAGACTATTCAATAACAGCAGCGATAATCTTGCTACCAATGTCTTTAAAGCCAACAGTCCTCACCTATAGAGCTGGACATCTCAGGCTGCAACAGGCTGCAACTAATCGGGTTAGCTGCTTAATACACAATAGCCCAATGTTTGCTGCTGAGCTCCACCAAGCCCTGTCCTTTTGTTATCTTTCTTAATCCCTATCCTATCCCATGACGCTGATAGACAGTTATTATCCAATATTACCCAACAGTAAAGAGGTAGGCCTGTGCCCCCTCTGCTTTGAGAGGTACATGGGACTTGCCTGGCTCAGTCCCTTTTGTTGCCCTTCAGCAGCTCACCCCTAACACCACTCACTTAATCAGAATTGAAGAAATGAGGGGCAAAAAACCCCAGCTAAATATTCAAGTCTCTTTAGAGAACAATCCATCACCACCTCAGAGTTAAGCCGTCCAGGAAAACAAAAGAGCCTTAAGTCCAAACAGCAGAATTGAAAATACCAATAGCTCTAATTTGTTGATGGCTTAGTTGGTTTAGGCTTCTGTGAGAGACTCCCTGTTCCAAGAACCTTGTAAAAGACCTGGAAACAGGCTCTAAAACTGGTAGAGGACTTGGGCTAATAACAGCTCTACACTTTCACAAGACTGAAGTGGAAGTGAGATGAAAGGAAGGAAGGAATTACAGTCTGGGGAAGAACCCTCTTCACCCCATGGGAATAATTCATACTCACCTGGCCCCATTTCTGCTCTTAGAGCTGGGTGAGCCAACAAGGTTCTAACTCAAAACAAGGTTCATAACTCAAAACAAGGCTTCACTGTAAGCACGATTGCCAGGAGTTAAACCAAGTGATTTGTCCCGACTAGCCCTTTCTCCAGGGAAGCACAGCAGGCAGGGTCCCTGTTGCAACCCTTAGGGTGCCTGTGCTCAGTCTCCCAAGGCAGTTTAGGTACCAGAGGGGCTTTTGCAGTTGGGAAAGGGATCAGAGCTTGTGTAGGCAAAGCCTTATACGCCTGCCAGCTCCTGGAGAACAGAGATCTCTAAGCACGGATAAGGCCAGCAGTTCAAGCACCAACTGCTGCACTGAATTTAACCATTGGCACTCACCCACACAAAGGCAATTGGTTTTGCAGCCAAGTGTGTAAGCTGTTACTCTTCAGAAGACTGCCAACAGCTCAGTGCCTCTGGAAGCCCTCTCTGCCACCAGCCCCACTCCACCTGGAGACACAGATCCACCCTCTGTGCTCCTACCAGTCCTGGCAGGGAAGCGCCTCGCCATGCCAGCCTTGTTTCCAGATGAGCTGTCCATGATCAACAGGCCCAGACAAGGAGAGCCCATCTGTCTGGGCTCTCTAGCAGTACAACGCTTGGGCTTGCAAGCTCCTCCTTCAACTTTCTCCCTTTAGAGGTTTCAAAGGTGCCTGTCCTGCCTAGTCTCTTACCCTGCGAGGAAAAACACAGCCAGATGAAGAGCTGATCCCTACCACATCTCTATTTTTAATTTCCAGTTCAGATGCCAGTGTTTAAGACTATTTTTCAGAGACAGAATGAAATTGTTCTTGTCTGTGAGGTGTGGAAAGAGACCGCTGTAGGCTTTGATAGCCGATGTGCTGCTGGCGATGAGCACGAGGCTCTGCAAGAGGCTGGTGACATTTGATTATCACTTAGATCAGGAGAAAGAGGGAAAGCAACTTCCAAAGGCAAGGCTGACACTGTTACAAACACGAGCAGAAATGACCTTCACACACAGCTAGCTCTCCCTGCTGCCAAGAACCATCCTCTCAGCCGCTATCATCTGAATCACCAGTACACCTGGGGCAGTGCTGCTTTACATCAGCCTCTGCTGCTCCAAAGTCCAGGTGCTTTCCACCGGGCTGGGAAAAAAGGTGTGCAGTGGGGTCCTGTGCAGTAGACACACTGCAAAGTCTGTACTGACCTCCCAGCTCAAGGAGGCTTGATTTTCTCAAATCATGACGGAAAGCATGGGTCAGCTTCCCATCCACACCAAGACAATGGGTATGTCTAAGCTGAAGCAGCCACTGTCCATGTGGGAAGTTTTTCCCAACACAACAAACAGGCAGGCTGGCAGCTCCAGTGTTGCTCTGCTGCTCAGAGTGCTTTGCAAGAGAACCACCCTCAGCACCCATGGCTAAAACCAACTCAAGGAAAGTGAAGAAAAGGCACAGATTCTATCAGGACAAAGAGCTCACATCTGGCCATTGGCAAGCAGGCAGGAAAAGTCCAGGAGACCATAAACCACCATCCAAGACCATTCTTTAGGATCTAAGCTCTCTTAAGCACCAACAAAAGACCAACCCACGTTTAACTCACAGTCCTGTGTTGGGAGGAGGGGACAGCAGTGATGTGAGGACGTGGGAGAAGCCAGCTTGATAAATCTCAGCAGTACGGGATCCATCCTTATCCCAGAATCTGCAGCAAGAGCTTTTCTCTATTCCCTGCATCACATGGCTTTTTGATAAATCGTCCTTCCCAATAAATCTATCCCTCATTGTACACATACGGAATCCATTGCTCTAAGTAGCCACTGAGGTGCTGTCAGGGTCATTAACTATCATTATCTGGGGCAGCTGTTCCCCAGTGTGCTGATGTAGGAATCAATCAGGCTAAAGCATGAATTTCCCCTACACTTCTCCAAACACTGCCTTTGTCCCTCTCCATCAAGAGATGAAAAAGAGGAACATTTCTGCCTTTATGCCAAGGTTTAGCAATCCTCATACTGGAAGGAGCTGGCTAAAGGGAAACCAACGGCAGACGAGGCAGGCGTCGGGCTGTCAAAGAGACAGGATGAGCTCTGATTGATGTCTTTACCAGGAAAGAGGAGGCAGGGTGATTGGAAACAGGCCAGTTAGCTGAGCAGAGATCACTCTTGGAAAAAAAAAATAGAAGGAAAAAAAAAACCCCAAAACTTCCTCACTTCCTTTAGTACCCCTTAATGAGATAACCCTTCTCTGAAGAACGGGAGGGCTTTCAAACCTTTCATGTGCTCAGACAACAAAGGGGAAAAACAGACATTCAGGATTTTCACACCATCCAAGGTCAGGACTTGTTAAATCAAGCTGTTCAACATCTGAGGCTTGAGAGCTCAAAATCCAACTTCATTTTCCCGGGTGACAACTGCTTAACCCCATCTCTGGAGTTCTCTAGAACAGAGGATCTCTATTCCTCTGCAGTGACTGCCAGCATTTCCAAACAGGATGAATTCAGGAAAAGGGATGATACAGGATGAATTCAGGAAAAGGGACAATACCCAACTGCAGTCAGGTCAAGAGTATGTGTGTGGTGGGAAATACTCAGAGAAGCAGCTTTTCTTCTTATTCCAGGTCAGTGATAGGTATAAACAGAGCTAATTCTGTGCTTGAGTGGTCTGGACTTACGAACCAGGAGACTGTTGACCTGCAGAAATACTGGTTATTAACTTGTAGAAAGGCTCTTTATTAGCCCTGAATATCAGTCACTCTGTCTAGGTTACACAAAAACAGACAAACCTGAACATAAGCCTCCACAACACACACACACACACCTCTCAGCCTTTAAGGGCATGTAGACACACAGTCCAGACATGAGGCAGCTGCATCTTTGAGTGGCAAAGGCATTGGAGAAAAAAAAAAAAAAAAGGAAAAAAGGTAGTGATGTCTTATTTCTCTTAAGGGAATGACCTGTCTCCCAGGAAGTTTTTGGCAATAAGATTTTAGGGAGAACTCATGGGAGCAGGGCTTCCCAAGGACAACACACATTGGTTTGGGGGTTTCCAATGCAGCACATCCTACCATAAAGGAAGACCCAGGAAAATAAAAAGCAAACAGATGATAAAACTAAGGGTGGAAAGTCTGACAGAAGCATCTTTTGTTCTCAGATCAAAACAAAGATTCTTCAAAGTCTGTTGTACACATGCTGTGAAAATGAGAAACTTACAATTGGTGGATATCACAGACAGCCCCCAGGCAGGAGACTCTTCCAAACCCTTTCTGCCTCTCACACAAACCAGACTAAAACTTCATCTACCTGCCATGTCTGACTGAGAACACTTCGCCTTGCTTTAATCAGAAAATTTGTCCTAGAATAAAATCCTTCTCCTCACAGATTTATTAGGCCTGCACAATTGTCCTCAAAGAGGTTGTTTTGAAAAGCACTTGCTTCCAAACAGGAACATATTGCCAAAGAGAAGCGTCAATGGCGTGACTCAGGTTCCATCAATGGTAAAGAGGTGGCCAAGACTCTGCCAAGACTCACCTATCCATCTCATGAGGGATGTCATGATTTGAAGATACTTGGTCTTCTGCACATTGAAGAAGGTGAAAGGACCCAAGAGGAGAGTGAATGCTGCCTGGAAGGACAACAAAAACACACACATTAGATTAAAACCCAGAAATTCTGCCAGTAAGACAAATTTATTAGTAGAACAAAGCTTGCATTGAAGGTTCACCTCCAGACATGTCCGTCTGTCATGAAGCTTTCTTTTGTTGCTTAATTTTACAGCTAAGTTGGCTGACACACAGGGGGTCAAGCGAGCTGTTTGGTATCAGAGAACATGCCTGGGGCAGAAGTAGAGCTCAGGATCCTCTTGGCTCTTGGCCACTTGCTATCACTGCTCCAGCACTCCTTTACTGACACATTTCAGTAAAAGCTCTCAGTGCAGCCTTACGGAACATTAAATATTAAACTGTGGCCTCTTTGCCTGGGTACATGCTCAGTTTAGGTCTGAATAGCAATAGCCCTGACCAGTCTGCTTGCATTAACATTGATGCGGTGGCTTCAGGGTATCCCAGGCTCAACAGCAATGGAGCCAGGTCTGCCTGGAACTTTTTTCCCCCAAGCTTTAAGTTGCTTGTATAAAACATATAGTTTTTTTAATATATGGGAAAACATATAGTGGGAAGCTATAGTGTAACAGTTCAGCTCTTGACTTGGAAGCTTGGACCTGTGCAGAGTGAGGAAAAAAACCCATCAGAGATACTCATAAGAAGGAACTTTATTCAGTGTGAAAATTAAAGGTTCTGTCAATGAAGAGAAACCTTTCTTCACTGCCCCCTTAGATATGTGTTAAGAGACCAGTGTTTCATAGAATCACAGAATGGTTTGGGTTGGAAGGGACCTTGAAGCCATCTAGTTCCATCCCCTTGCAATGAGCAGGGACACTTTCCACTAGACCAGATTGCTCAAAGCCCTGTCCAGTCTGGCCTTGAACACATCTCTTTTAGCTGGGTTACAAAAACATCCAAGAAAGATCCATCCTAGAAATCTGTACTACACAGCTTCCCATGTGAGTTTCTTCTAGCACTCTCCTAGAGCACACAAGGCAAACACGTTGCCAGCCCATGCCCAGAGGTGATGTCCTCTGCAGCACTGTCACCTCTCTCTGGGCACCAAGTGGCACTCAAGCCCCACCTACCCCAAAGAGAAGAGAAAAGGCTTTGCTGCAGGAGGAAACAGGCTCTGGCTGTGGTCTGAATGTAGACTGAGAGAAGCTACTTGTGACAGGGAGACAAAATGGGTGTTACAGACGAGAGCCCTGCCTGTCATCCGTGGGATAGCACCCAGCTAGCGATACGCTAACAGGTCCAAACGCTGTAAGCAGGCAGCGTTTAGAAAGCCACAACACACACAGCCTAGGTTAGTAGAGCATCCCAAAGGGATTTTAAAGACAAATATTCAACATTAATATTTACACATTGCTCTTTTCCGTGACTTCTTAAAGCAGTTCGAGAAAAGGTGTCACCAGAAGTGACGAAGTGGGACTCAAAGGGGCAGGCTGCTGAGCCTCAAGGTCTCTGTCGACCCCAACAGAGTCAGGGATGGAACAGACTCCGAGCTATTTTAAGACTAGTACAAGCCGGAGAAACCTTTTTTGAGACAGTTTCAGAATATCTGCAAGGCAAATTGGAAATGCCTCACATCACAAGTATTCTCAGACGACCAAAGTAAACCCAGAAGGGGACCAGGGGAGAGAACCCTCAGTTTGACTCGTCACTCGGTGAAGACATATCCTGATCTGAGGCCATCGCTTAACACCAAGTCTTGTTTTTTCTGCTTGGAAAAAAAAGGGACAGGAAGCATGCACAGAATTCAGATTTGTGAAGCAACTGATGGCTGTTGGAGGAAATACTGAAATCACACACAATACACCACCACAGGCATAACTGGCAAGACTAAAAGCTAAACCAGCATTAACAGTTATGACACTTCCAGTTTTAACACAGAAGCAAACCAGACAGTTAAAATACTTAAATCTTCTCCCTCTTGTTCCTTTCTTCTAATCAGGAGCTTAACTCTACTCTCCTGCTCTCTACAGATTGCCATTCTGTCCTAGGACAGCACACAAACCCCAAAGGACTAAATAAACTTTAGACTAAAGAGTGATGTAGGGCAACGACCTAGAGCAAACCATAGACATCAACTCTCTTACTGAAAATCATTCTTGAGTTTGTGACTAATCTTTTTCAACCTCCTCTTCCCCAAAACAGACACTGCTCAACACAGCCTCCCTTCAAATCATGTTAATAGCTCCTGCGTCAGAAAGCACTGAAACACAAAGAGACGGACGAAGGATGGTGATAATTAAGGAACAGGTGTCTGCTGCAAATGAGAATGCACCAGAACCAATTGGCAAAACAGCCCCTCAAACCATAGCAAGGACTGACACAAAATCACCGAGCACACAGCTGTGTGTGAAACCCAGATTTGTCTCACGCACCGAGGAAAGAGCCGTGCTAAGGTAGATTTGGGACTGGAAAGCACCAAAAGCATCATTAGGTGCTGGGAGAACCTGTCTCTTACATTCTCCCCAACATCTGCTGAAGAAGCAGGAAGAATTCTTCTGATTTTACTCTCCACTTTCTGCAGGGATCCTCCAGTGCTCAAAGCACCCTAAACAATTAAATCCATTGAGCAAAGCTTTCAACTCTGCTCTTCTCTGGGCTTTACTGCTCAGCTCTCAGGGAACAGACCCAGGTCCTTGTGCTTGAATGGCCGGATTTCCCTCCCATCCTTTAGCATGATCAGTATCTTCTGCTCTTAACAAGATCCTGGAGCTGGTCCAAAGGAACCAAGTGAGAGATTAATTCTAGTGCAATAAAAATTTATTACCTTTTCCACTTGATGTCCATTAGTGATCCAAGGTGGATATCCATGGATTGATACAAACAACGCTAAAGCCTGCAATGAGATGAGGGTGCTGTGCTTTGTAGGGGTTTGTGCCAACCACTTTTATGAAGGGAAGCCACGGCACACACACTGGAATGCTTGGGAGGAGAAAGGTTGGGCAGAACAGGGCAGTAAACAGCCAGATTAACATATTTTTGAAGTGTAGTGGTGTACAGCTCCACCGGATTGAGCCAGGGCAGGACAAAGGGGTCAGCTCCTCACCAACAGCCAGGACACAAAGAGCAAGGACTTAGTCCCTGGATTAGAACTAATCTCATCATCAACCCTCAGAAGAGTCCCAAGGCCAGGAACCCTATTAAAAACATCCCCAAAGAGCACAAGAAGAGACCATAATGCTTAGCAGGAAGATATCTACTTTCTCTACCTCATTGTGCCAGACACCTCAATGCTCTTCCAACCCATTAACTTAATTAGTTTCATAACTTTTCCCTAAGGAAGAAGTAAGCCTAAATAAGCACCTCAGATACATACTCAAACTTGCCACCTGATGTTTCCCAAGCTCAAGTCTCTCCCAGAGGGAAATAATTTACAAGGTGCTTCACTACACATGTAATTCGAACATTCTAAAACCTACATAGAAACCTGCACCAGTCATCCCTACCAGAAATCAAATGTGCAGAGCCCCGACACATCAAAAAGCTCTTCCAAGTTTTCCAGTTCACCTCTTGAGCCAGCCAAGATATTTTCTAGGAGTTTATCATTCTCTTCCTAAGATTCAGCAAATTAACCCAAGGCAGAATGAGCATAGTCTACTTTGATTAAAGATTTTCCTCCTAGGGAAGTGTTTCCTATTAGAAACAAGCAGGCACATGTGGCTGATTCATTGCTAAACTCAAAGAAGGTAAGGGAATGCTTCCCTGGGCTAAGGAGGAGAACTGGATTTATTAAAAACTGTTTATATTCACAGGATGGCAGAGGGAAACCTTTACAGTACTTTTGCACAGGGCTGCCTATTAAGAGTAGTTCCCTAATTTCTGTCCAAACTCCTCCGTTAAACAGGAAAGGCCAGATTAAGTCCTCAGGCTCATAGTGGAGGGTATGTGGAACCCACACATAGTAAATAAGTGTAAAATCCTTTCTTTTTCTTTCCTTTCTTGTGCTGAAAAACAGCATGAAGATCCAGCATGCTAGTGACTGAAAAACCACTGTTTTTCTTGCTTTTACTGACATTTCCAGTCAGAAAATGAGAAGCCAGTGAGGGCAGAAGAAAGAACAGCAGCTTGTCACCCTGGATTACGCTCTTCCCTCCAGGTTAGCAGGAGCCACGAGCAGCACACCAGCTTGTTCAACCCCTGGGAGGGTCTTCAAATCCATTCCTCCCACCAAGCCAAGCCACAGCAGTACAGGCACCAACGTTTGGGAGCTTCTCTGAGCCGGCAACTCAGCTGACACCACTTTCCCAGCCTCTGCACCTGTCAGCTCTCAGTATTTCAAAATGAAAAAGCAGGCTGGTCAACTCGAGTCTTCTTGCCACTGGGGAACTAGCTAGGGCTTACCATTGCCTGGAATATATTTTTATATATATTTATATATTTCTAAAAGTATATTTTATTAAAGCTCTTATGTTAAAACTTGGTTATGTAACCTTGTTTATTGGCTTATCTTAAAAAAGCAAGAGTAAGATCAAGCGTTAATAGGACATCTGGCTGGTTTTTATCAGCTTAGTTTCAGCCAAGAGGACCACCAAGAGAGCTCTCAACCACTAAGTGATGGCCAGCTAATGCCAAGAGTCTTTCAGACCATACAAACATGCTTCAAGCCAGTCAGAGGGCTGTTTGACCAAACAGGTTCTTTATTGACCTGAAGGGTCCATCCATCACTCTGAACCAGTACAATTCAATAGCTTTCATCTGCTTCCCAGCATGTGGCTTTTACAGAGGCAGCCAATACAGCTCAGGAAGCACAATTAGCATCCCAAACGTGGCTGATTCATGTATTAGATGCAGTAGTTACAGCATTATGGCTAGTGCCTGCATACATTTGCAAGAGAACCATCTCAAAAGCCAGCCTCATTCGTAACTGTCATCAGAACTTGCTTGTTTTTATGCTCCACAAACTCATCTGTAAGAATTGCATCTGTCTTTGGTGCTTGCCAAGTAGTGAATTAAAAACAGTAGCTATTGCTTCTTCTTGATTCAGAACCTGGAAACGTTCAGACAGGTTGGGTAGAAGCAGGATATTTACCTGAGTAAAGTGAGACCACGAAGATTAATCTTGTTAAATGCAGCAAATGCACCAGAAACAGAGCATAAAGTTTGACAGTTTTTGAATAAATGCATTTATGCAGCACAGGGCTGTCATACAAATGAGAAGTTAATAAGTTCCAGATAACGGGGCAATGATCCCTCAGTTTTAATGTGAAGCTAAGAGGTAAAAGAGATGTTGTAGCACTCACTCCTTAAATATCTATCTCCCTTTGGGCCCCAGCCACCCTGCCTTTTCCTTTTCCTCTCAGCCTTCCACACCCTCATTAAAAACAGAACTCACCCCAAACCAAATCATTCCTTGGAGTTCTTCCTTCCCCCCTTGATAGAAGTGACCACATCTCAGACAAACGTCATTTTAGGATGGTATCAACTCCATCTCTGCAGATACTGATGTTTAGATTTCACAGCTGTTGAGCAATAGTACCTCTGTCCCACAAGACAGAGCATGGCAATAACCCCACTCTGTTGGGGGGCAAGCTGACATCTGATGAGAAAGTCACTGGTTTAACGAAATGGATCACTCTCCTTGGAAGACTCTGACACCTTGGCAGGAAAGCCAAGGGTGGGAGTGCTTGATCCAGGACTGTGAGGAACACAGCATTCCCACAGCAAAGCATGACACCGACAGACTGAACGAGCACTTCCCAGAGGAAGCTTTGTTTGATTCAGTGCTCAAGGAAAGTCTCCTTGAGCGCGGCAGGAGAAAGCAGACATTTCTTACATGCTGTCAGAAGTGGCAACTCTGACACCCGCTCTGCTTCTGCAAGACGTCCCCGAGCTCAGAGCTATTTCACAAATCAGATGAGCAATGGAAGGGACAGACGAAACAATCCAACAAAACCAGACTGCGCAAGTACAGAGAACAAACGAGATGTCACGAGAACCAGGATGCTCTGTTCCCACCTCAGGTGCTTTCCACTAGAGTGTGTCACATCTAGGAAAAAAAAAAAAAAAAAAGCCCCAAAAGCAAAACTTGATTTGCCAGCATGGACACAGGTCAGAGGTTTTATCCCTGGTTGGAAGGCTGAACCAAACTTATTGTCTTCAGTAATTTCTTAGGAATGGGTGTCTATTCACAGCCTCAGAGAATTTTTAGGGCTGACTTTGGAGAGAAATATTAGATGCAAGGTGCTTTCCCCACACCTGTTTGGGACTCCTAGATAGAGAAAACAGCTTCACATTTCAGAGCTACCTGCAGCTCCAACACACACCTGCAGCCTCTGCAGGTGTGCTCCTCTGCACCCACTCCAAGTTGTGCTACCCCATGGCAGGCTCCAGTCACTCCTGCCACAGCCTCGGTGCTTTTCAGAGAAAACATCTCAAGGGAAAAGGGTCTTGAGCTCTATGTCCCCTCTGCCATCTCTCCTCCCCTTCACTGGGGTGACAAGGCCATGTTTCTGTCCTGCATGAGCTCATATCTCGAGCTAGAGAGCCAGATGGCCCATCAGTGAGGGCGGCGATCCAAGCTTTCCTTGGTAAAGCTTTACCCCTTGCAGTGGACAGTACAAATATAAATACATGAAAAGAGTCTGATTGTTCAGGAAGGAGCTTTTTAGAGAGATAGAAAAAAAAAATAAAGCTGAAAATCCACAGCCTCTCAAGGCTGGAGGCAGGGCTGCAGCAGGGGCCGTGCTGATAGGCAGCAAGTTATCAGCAGACAAGCTGTTATGAAGCTCAAAGTTGGTTGAAAAGAGATAAACCAGCTACAGAACAAGGATTGCTCAAAGAAGTTGGGAGGCAAGAGGGATTTTAACCTCCAGATCCCCTGTAGAGTCAGGAAGTCACAATGGAGGGAGGATGCAGCTGCCAGACATCCCACAAGGAATATTTATAGATAAAGAAACAAGGGCAGTAACACTTTGGGTACAGCAGGCATCTGCTGCCACAGCAGCTCCGGTAATTAACGTGCCGCTCTCGGGACACTTGGCAGAGGTTTATAGTCATAACTCACAGGAGGCGTATTCCTGGCACTGAGGAACCTTCCCCCACCTTTTTCCCCAATTCCTTCAGGCAGGGAGGAGGTATCCTCCAGGAACTAAGACCTCAGCTGCTGCCAGGCTGGTTTTTGCCAGCAAAGCAAGTGGCTTTTCACCCACTCACACTCACAGTACCCTTTAAGCTGGATGCTGCCTCTCATGGTTCCAGTACCACAGTGATCCCAGAGCCCCTTCCAAAATGGAAGACCTTCTGCAAGAGATGGAAAGAAGCACTTGTATCCCCAAAGCTACCAACTTAGCGGATGTGAATATTATCTATAGATTTTCAAAGGTTCTAGCCTACCACCAGGTTTTGATTTTGACTGCTCAGCCAGCAAAGAAGTGTACTTGTCGCAGCTCCTTACAAGCTCTGACCTTGCTGGGTGTCCAACACACCAAGGACCAGCCAGCAACTGAGCAGCCTCTACGTGCAGCTCTGGGAGGCCAAGGCAGAAGCAGCACACAGACAGCAAGCTGTACCTGAGGGTGCTGCTCTCCTCTCCCTTCCCCACCCTCACTCAGGGCCACGGTCTGTTTCTAGAGCTGGCCCATCTCTGAACACCAGAAACTTTCCACTTTGGAAAGAACACTCTGGAATACTGAGTTCTTCCTCCACTTAAATTGAAGGAATTCAGCCACAAAGTGTTTTCAGAAAGTCATTCAGTGCAAAGATTGCATTCCCTGGCACACCTGGGGTGTGCAGGACCACAGCCAGCGGCAAGCTTGCACTCTCTGGGGTAAATACTCTTCCATTATCATTTTTCACAACAAGAGAAAGATAGAGGCCAGCAATAACCCCGAGGTGACTGGCATCTAATTTTTCATCATTGGAGTATTTATGGCACAGCCGTTTGCAGCATCTTGTAATCACTTTACCGCCTCCTTGACCCCTGGCTCCCCCTTATTCTGCATCTCCTAATTGCATCTGAACAAGCAGGAGGGAAGCAGCAAAGTGGATGGATGCAGGAGAGCTGAATGGTTGGGTTGTGATACTTGGAAGGACAGCAGAGGAGCTGCAGAGCCAAGTTTGGCTGTACCCCCACCACCAGCTTGCTTTGATCTCCCACAGGGTAGGAAAGTGCAGCTTTCCTCCTTCCTGACACTGGGTGACCTTGAGGAGCTGTCCCTTGCCCGCCCAGTTTATTAGCAGTGTAGGACAGATTAATGAGTTCCCTCCAACAAAGTGCGAGGGCATCATCTTTATACACAGATACTTCCCCAAATTCCCGCATATTCGTAGCCTCTCCTGGCAGGGCATTGGCAACTACAACAATATTTATATTGACTACAGAAGCCCCTGGGATAGACAGCACAAAGCGAGGGAGATGTGGACCAGCGTGACACAGATGCACAGAGGGCCCTGCAAACATATCAAGATACAAGCTGCCAGGGGTAGGAGGTTCCACAAGGATGAATGTTCCTGAAGGCCACTAACCCCTTGTCTGCCACAACACCAACAGTGTCCCCACAAGGAGGCCGTTATTTTTCCTCTTTACTTTTTCCCCTACAAACTTCTGAGTTTCCCAGGGTTCTCCAGCTGCCTGGAGGATTCAGCTTCAGGGACAGCATTAACCGCTCACTGTGTCAGGCAGGAGTTGCCCGAAGGGAAGGAAACATCCCACATTTTGTAACTACTTAGCAGCAGCACAAAAGAAGAGATAAAGCTTTGGTTGCCCAGGGCTAGTGGGGTGTCTGTTGCTCCCAACCTCCTCCTCTGCCTTCCCTGTACAGCGCACACCAAACCAGTGCAACAGGCTTTGGAGATCAGCTCTGCCCCAGAGCATTATACTGACTTCAACTTACAAGATAAATCCCAGCTGCATTATTTGTATTTATAGTCCTGCTTACAGAAGCATGAGCCACGTGTGGGATTTGCTGATGTAGTCCAAAAATCCACATTTTTGGACAAGAGCGTCAGTGATCTCACCCAGACATGAAGCGCAATTTAGAATGATATTAAGAAGTTGCAGACTTATTTAGGAGTATAAAGAGATACCAGTCTGTCCAGAGCTCTTTCCTCCCCAGCCTCTGGTAATGTTTGAAGAGGCATAACTGCACAGTTCTCCAGCCCCAGTGATTTCTACCTATATATTAAGGAATTAAATGATCATTTCAGGGGATGAGAGATCAAGACTGCTGTCTTGCTTGAAAACGCTGATGTGAATCAGGCAGGCAGCAAGGTCAGACCTCTGTTTAAAAACAAAGCTGGTGTTAAAGCACCGAACAAAATACTGGAAAATATGCTGTTGAGAAAAAGGCTTATATTGCATTTCCCAGGGGAGTGTTTAAGCTGACTTAACAGGTCTTCTCCAACTCTGGCTTCTAGGATGCTGTCTCTACCACTGCACAAAATAACACTGCACAGGGGATATTTACTACTTATTTTCTACAAGTGTTCTGAAAATGAAAGATTTGTGAGTCTGCTGGAACAGTCTAGTCCAAGAAAGGAATTTTAAAAGGCCCTTTTTAAACTGTTACAACTTGGTGTAGCGAGCGGGTGATTACCGATATCGGTTCTGACACCTGCCCTATTTGGGAGAGATTGGTCTCCAGTATCAGGAGAGAACAGTGTCAGCTTTGGTGCCTTGCTGTCCAAGTGAGCTGACTCCAAAGGACAGCTTTATTCAGGGAAAGCAGCAGCACGGCCTCTCAGGCTTGCCAGGGTGGCTCTGCTGGGAAGAGGGGCTGTGGTTTGAGCCCAGTAGCACCACTGGTGAGTTCCCACGTGCAGGAAGTGCCCAAAAGCAAACAGAGCAATGTGTCTGAGCTCACCAGTGGCCTCTGCCCATCACATCAGCCACCTTGCTTCTCTTAAGGGCTGGTAGCCCTGCAGCACATCTGGCCGGGCATATAAGCAGCAGCACAGCACCCTTCCCTTCCAGACAGCCCTTGCCAGCCTGTTGGAGGTGGGACAGGAGAGGGACAGGATTGGGCCTTTAGAAAAGCTCAGCATCCAAGTGACAGCACAACCCAAGCTCCACTTAGGAAAAACCCACTTCTCATTATGAAGTGAACAGACAGCTCTGTACAGAAAACAGATTCCAGTCCCCTGCACTATTGATTTTCCAGTGAAAAGAGACAAGCTAATCCATTAATGCTAGTTTCTTCAATCTGTGGTCTTACAGTTGCTCCACTGTGGTACCAAAGGCTGATTCTCCCACCCAGCTCTAGCAGCAGGGAGCTTTGCCTTCTGGCTGATGTTTCTTTTACTCAAAATGCCATCAGTTACAAGGAAGCAAGAAAAATCACACATCAGAAGCTGAACTCCAGCTCTTAGGTCACTAGTACAACAAGTTTATATTTCATTCCCAAAACACCACACTTGTCTGCCTCTCCTCCTGCCAGCTCAGGAAGAACCTCTTATTCACAAGGCCAGTTATTATCTGAAGTTCCCTTTGCATTAGGAAACACAAGGGCTGTGGGAACCTCCAGAAGAGCTAGTTCATCTGTCACAGGCATATGATGAGTGAGCAGACGAAAGAATTTATTGATGAGCCCACGGAAGAATGGACCAGGATAGAGGAGGCAGGATTTATGCCATATTAACAAGGCTGTGTGCCAATTTCAACCTATTAGTTGCACAATAAAAAGAGCTGAGACTTGCCTTCCCATCGCACATCCAAACACCATTTATTTTAGCTGAACTTGGCTCTTGTACTTCTTCAACCATTTCAGACCAAAGCAACAACTTAACTGACCTTACTTTTTGGAAGCTTACTTGATGAGAGGCATGAGAAGACTCCAATCAGCCCCTGAGACTGGGCTTTTAGCCAAGCAAAGCTGTATTTCAGAGGCACCTGTAACAGTTAGGGCTACTGAAATTTATGCTTAATGCAGTTCTAATTCCTCTCCTGCCAGAGCAATGGCTCAAAACTCAGGTGCCTGTGTACACAGTAATGGCACAATATTCTGGATCCTTGGGAAGCTTTTCCCTATTTTGAAGGCTTTCAGAACTGCATTTATGCACAGAAGTAACAGCTGCCTTTTTCGCACATCTGTTTCTATTTCTGTATCAGTATCATAATAAACCACATCAAAGCATTTGTGGTAAGAATATAACACGGTATTTCTGGCAAGAAGGTCTTACCATGAATAACTTCTTATAGGATATGCAGGGTGACATGCTAATAGTGCCCCAGTCCTGATGCATCCTTACTGCAAGCTGAGGTAACCTAGAACACAACAATGCTACAGTTTAAGCAATTTATTTAAACAAGGTGATGGCTTCACACCATCAGGATAAACTTCCATCAGCTTTTCTTCCTTTTTACTGGCTCACTCTGGGAGCCCAGGACAAACACCCCAGGCCTTTGTCATTAAAGTGCTGCGAACTCAGCCCTCCCTGCTCCAGCTCCAGCCAGTGAGGCAGCTTCCTTCCCCACCACTGGTTCTCAAGGTCTCTAGACACTGAGACCTGTAAGAATAAATATCCAGGAGATAGCAGCTGTGACCCATTTATTACCGGATGCTGCTGCAGGGCACAGCTGAGGAAGGCAGGGCAGAGGAAAAAAGCACTTGCTGTGAAGAGAACAGCAGAGCAAACCCAGGTGCCCTTGGAAGCAGCACTCCGCTCGCAGCACTGCTCCAGCTCTGTTGCTCCAGCTCCCAGTTGGCAAGAGACAGCTTAGATCAAGCATGGATGTTCAAGTACTGCCATGAGGGCTCCTCTCATAGCACTGCTGGGAGGCAAAATACAAAGCAAAAAACCCCACCAAAAAACACCAAACAAACAACCTACAGAGGCCAGAAGGCAACCATAGACAGGACACAAAAGCACCGTGCACTGAACAAGCTGATAAACACATCTGGAAAGATCCGTTTTGACAACAAAAATCAGAGCTACCTTTACCCAGAGCAGGGTGAAGGCACAGCTGGGAAGGAGAAACGCTGAGGAGGGAAGCAGAGCACGTACACCAGCGGCACAAAGCGCGGCGCTCCAGCCCAGAGCCGGAGCGGGCCGGGAAGGCAGCACCGCGCCGCGGCGGACGGGATCTACATCAACACTTATCAGCACAGCCCTCGCATTTGCCGATTAAGTTCTTCTGGCACTGAGCAATTGTATGTGTGTCCTCAGACTACCTCCTCCTCACCCCCCTGCACAGCCTCCCGCAGCTGCAGCCCAGCCCCGCTCTGGTCACTGATCAGAGCGTCGGGCCGGGGTGACATTGTCCCCTCCTGAAGAGGGACGGTAAGCGCCTGCGAACCCGCTCATTTTATTCACTGCACAAGCACGTTTCCAACTGGGATAATCTCCATTAAACCATCTGCGCTCCCATCCTCGCCCGGCCTACACCCGCTGGGCTGCCTGCGATACTGCAGCATCTGTGAACCGGCACAAGCGGATGCCGCGTCCCTTTCCCAATCAGCTAAAAAAACCAACAGAGACTCAGACAGAACAGATGCACCTGGGAGCTCTGACGCGCTACTGAGCCAGGCTACCAGGAGTACCTGTGCCAGTGCCTCTTCTCAAAGGCATACGGCTCCCCTTGAGAATTTAAGCCATTTCCTTTCCATCATGGGAAGGCACCACGTCCCAGATTGCCAGAAGAGGAGGGCTGAAGAGAAGAGAGTAGAGGTTTTAACTTCAACAGCTGCCCTGGTGCAGAAGAGAAGTGTCATTTGCCAGGTCATGAAAGCAGTTTGGATCAGACACTCTGAATGGCTGCTGATCCCCAGGATTTAATCTCTTATTTATTTCAGTATCTGCTTTCTAGAAACAGAGGCTATCATGTCACATTTCTACATCAGTGGAACAGACAGACAAGAAAGCATTATGACAAAAGATCTGAAACTGAAACCCACTGCCCCTGCCCCACATCCTCCACAGCAGAGGCCCCATGGACCTTACAGAGAGCATGACAAAGTGACTGCACTGAAGTGTGAATTCAGCAGGGAGAGAACACAATCCCGTCCTCAGCATTGCCAGAGACAGCCAAGGGACTTGGGAGTCACTCCAGCTGTCGAGGACATGACAGGGTGGTGATGAATCTGAAGCAAAGATAGAAAGCCATCGATCTGCTCTAACTGTGATCAGTGCTTGCCTTCAACAAGGTCACTGGGCTGCCCAACACATGCCTTCCTTCCAGACCATTTGCCCTGCGGGGTCTTGCCCTCACAGGCATGGAACAGCATGGGAAGGCTCACCCTTTAAACCTCCCAAAAAGGAGGCAAATACTAGCAGCAAGTGATGGGACAGGAGAAAAAGTATATTTACATATTTCCTGCACTTGCCTTCACTTATTTGTTTTGCAAGCCTTTATTTTCCAAAGCAATTTATAAACAAGAAGCGAGACAACCATTTGTTCAGACAAAGGTTAATAGGGGCCTAGTGGTCTCTGAAGACTCTGCAGTCACACTTAGGTGTGAAATTCTGGAGCAGCAATAAAGATGCTGCACAGACAAGGAAGTCTCAAGAGAAGAATTTAATCTGTCTAAATATTCTCATTATGTACATAGTTTTCAGCTTCCATTCACAGTAATCAGAGCAGAGACAGCTTCCAGAAGCCTTTTTGGACAATAAGGCGTGAAAAAGGATTTTTACGTCAGTCATTATTCCTCTCTCCATCCCCAGCTTGAAGAGTAAATGTTTGAAATTATTTTTGTTGAAAAGACACAGTGTTGAGAGAGAAGGAGTCGACAGGAGGAAGGTAGCACAGGTCTTTGGCAGACTGGTGGGACTTGGCACAAGAGAGCTCCCATTGGCACCATTCGCCCTGAAAACCTCAAATAGATTATTTCTCCTGGTAGTCCAAAATAGGTTTTTCTGTGGGGTCATGCACGGAGTATGAAATATAACACTATATATCCAGAGAACTGCTTCACTGGAACAGGCAAGAGGTTCCAGTTACATACACCCATCTTTCTGCTAAAAGTCATTTAAACGTAAATACAGTATCAGGATGAGGTAAGAAAACTAGAGGCAGACATCTAGGACAAAAGGGCTGATCCAGAAACTCAGCTGTTTTCTTTTGGGATCACAGTGTCCATCTGTCCCCTTGCCATAGGGGAACTTAGTCTGCAAAAAGAGACCTTGTTTGTCCACTGAAACGTGGAACCTGAATTATTCCATCAAGCAAGAATTTAAAAAAGAAAGTTAAGACAACAGAGCAAGTTCTCTGTGGGTATGATCCCCTGGGACCAAAAGAATAGCTGTGCTCTTGATGCATCTCACCCCTCCTCACTCTCATGTTGCCTTTTCCTCTTCAGAGAAGCAAGTTTCAGCTTTTCTTGCATGGTCAAAACTCTACTTCCATACACGAGAAGCTTGGACAAAATGTGTAGAGATAATTACAATGGTTTACTACTGAATTTTTTGCTTGAAGTCAAATGACTTCCTCCCCCTGCCCTCCCATGCCCAGGTTTCTCTTAGAAAGTTCAAGAGCTCAACTGGTCACTAGTTGTCCACACTGCAAACAGGACAGTGGGGAAAATATTAACCAGGATAGAGAGGGGAAAATATGACCCCTCACAGACACTTGAGAGGCAGCCCAAAGTCGAGGACGTGGTCAGTACTGTGGTCTGAATGTTTTATAAATGATTACATCTCTTGCCTCTCCCTAGAGAAGTCACCATCATCTCTGTTTTCTGGAGAATGAAACCACACAGGTCAAGCAGGGAGTGGGACTGGCAGTACTGGAGGTAGAGCAAGTCCCAGTTTACTCCCATACTCACCCAGTAAGAAGTATTAGAGACTTTAGCAGAAAGGCACTTGGAGGTAACACTGACACCCAGCAGTCCCCTGAAAATAGTGATGGTGAGAACTGCCCCCCGGCAGTAACCCACTACAGACTGGTCTGTTCTTCCACAAACAATCCCTCCCTCCTTCTAAGGGGGAGCAGAGAAAAGCACTGAAACCTCATCCCAGTCACTGAGCAGGAAAGGATTAACCACTAGCGAAGACTTTGCAGATATTTATTCTCCAAATCCACAAGACAAGCAGAGGGAAAAGCTCCTCTGAGAGTTATGTACACAGACTGCAAGTTTAATGCTTACACAGTCTTAATTTTTTTAATTTTGCAAGTCCTAACAACAATTATCTTCATGAATTATAGACATAATATCCGAGAGATGCAGGCAGTAATTAATGCATGTCTGCCTTTTCTGACTAGCTCCTTCTGCTGGGTCAGGGAGAGTTATTGAAATTCAGGAAGGAAATCTTCAATCTTCTGGAAGTTTTAAAGAAACAGACCAAGACACAATTTAATAAAGCAATAATATTTCTCTTAAATAATTAAGTAGACTTTGACATTCACTAATATTTCTGAGGCCCAGCTCTTTACTTCTGCAATAACACTGGAACAAGTGTACTCAGGGATGTGATCCATGGCACGTCCAAAATGTACTAACTGCAAAATTGCCTCAAATAGTCTTTACCTCTGGATTTCTCTGTGCACACACAGCCACCCTCATTCCTTTTTCCTGAAATTCTCACCAAGACCCTTAACAGAAGCCACACTATCCAGTACTGGCATCCCTCCCTCTTCTCCTTTTGCCCTACCGACATGTCTCCACGTAGGAGCACTTAACACTCCCCAAGCTCTAGAAATGCCATGTTCATCATCCTTTGGGAAAAATTCTGGTTTCACAGCAGAATCCCAGCACAGTAATAGATGCGATAGACAATCCTGAACTAGACAAAGCTATTACTAAAGCAGTATATAGTACTGGATGTTGTCTGAGCTGGCTGTTTCCATCATCTTTCAAACAGCAGATTCTCCTGCAGCATTAACAATTTTATTCACATGAAGAATGGACTCAATGATCCTTGTGGGTCCCTTCCAACTCAGGATATTTTATATTCTAAAGCAGTCGAGTGAGCTTAATATACTTCAATATCTTGACAACAATTACCCCCAAGTGAATATTACTTAGCCAGCCACTGAAAAACCCACTGAAAAAAAACCCAGCCTTTGGCAAGAACATCTCACCTGCTTAAGCAATATAAAACTACACAACAAGACAGACAGAACTCAAACTCAAACTCAAAACCATAAGCATCGTTCTGATGGCCAACAAGTTCAAACACAGCCATGTCACCAAGAACAGAAAGGGGGTATTTGGCCAAAAAGGCCAGATTGAACCAAAAGCTTCACACTGTGTTGTTCACTTGAACTACATTATCTCTACAGGAAAAAAAAAAAGTCTTTATCACTAGAAGCAAAGTTTAAGTGGCAACAATGGTCATCCCAGTTCCAGAAACTCACCAGGTACAGCCTGTAAGCATCAATCCGCCGAATTGGCCCCCAGCACTTGTCGGTGTCGTTGTACTTTGTGCCATCTCCAACACTACAAGAATGGTTGCCAGTGACACTGCTGGGAGAGGAGGGAGAACAAAAGACAGTAATTAACTCCTAGCAGATGTCTTCCCCTCTCCTGCATTCAAGAAGGAAGAATGAGCAGAGGCCATTCCTCTCTCCTGCTTTCTGGACTGTGTAACAGAGGAAGTCACCGAGTACTGGGCATTTAAAACCAAATTCTTGAATTACCTGCAGTTACTTGCAAGATTGGTCATTGGTCATCAAGCTGGCGAGTTTAGATCACTGAAGTTTTCCACTTCCAAGACACAAGTCCAAAACCAGCCCAGCCCAGATTTGATCAAACCAATCTTTTTCATTATCTGTTTCTTTGAGAAAGGCATCACTCTCAGTCCAGTGCTAAGTCCATATAACATCATCACTCTCTGGTCTCTGACTTAATAAGTATCGCACCTCTCAGCCCTTACCCAAAGAGACAGAGAAGCTAAAATATTGCAGAGTATTGCAATCAAACTATTTGAGCAACAAGTCCCAGGTCTACAAGTGCTGAAGCTGGAAGTGCTTCCCACCTGAGGGCTCTGGAATCAGGTCAGCTACTCTGCAGGCAGGCAGCAGGCAGTTGGGTGTGGAACACAGAGCAACTTCACCGTCCCACCCACAAGAGATGAGTGTACTTGAGTCATTTCACCACTTTACTCTTCAGAAAGTAGAGCTGATCCTAGTGAGGTTTATAACTCCATCAAATCCAAAGCCTGCCCTCTTCCCTGTTAGCATCCAACCCCTCAGCAATAAGCACACTTACCATGTCACCTGCATGAGAGAGACTGGTACTGCTGCTGCGTAGATTGCCAGATCTCCGTAGAGGTAGATAATTATGCAGAAATAGAAGAGGTTGACACCCACTGCAGAAAAAGGAAATATTATCCAGATGCTGCAGAGTGCACAGAAACTCTTGTACTCTGCAATTCAAATATACAAAATTTTTAAGATCTTAAACATCACCCTTTGCCTCCATAGTTTACTTCCTTCTGCTGCAAACTCCACCCAAGCTCAGGGAACTTACCACGGCACAGGATCTGATGGGGCATGAGGGGCCTCAGAGCTCCACTCTGCCTCCTTCAATACCTGGCACTGACACTAAACCCTCTAGTTCAAGCCCATCCTGCAGTCAAGACCAACAGGTCTCACATAAGTCACCTGCCAGACGAAGCTGTCAGCTTGGAACAGCCACAGGCAAACATCCAGCTGATGCTCTCAGACTCGGCGTGAGCACAGTCTGACAAACAGTGAAATGCAGAGAGAAGATGCTTTTAGTCTCTGCTGATTCCAAACCCTCCGCTTGCAAACTTGCAGGACCTTCACATTAGGGACTTGGCCCTGCAGAGCTCAGACTCCACGGGGCTGAAATGGAGCTGCTTTGGAAGATTCCCTACCGCTGGCAACTTGAGCCAAGGTACAATTCTGCAAAGCTTTAAAACTCTGTTTCTCAGCCCTCTTACCCTTCCACTACCACATACGCTGTTCATGCCCCTGCTGATTTTTTGGGTGTGTTTTCTTTTTCGTTTTTTAAAAAAAAGCTTGCCTTGGCTTCACCTAGCAGATTAAAAAAATCTTGCACAAATTAATTCGGTACAGAGAACAGCCTTACTGGGGCACAACAAGATACTGCTGTGGAGGGCTAAAATCTGCAGGGATAAAGAAACACTTGATGAGACCATGGGATTCTCTTCTTCCAGGCAAGTCTGTATAAATCTCACCAAGGAAAAACAAATTGGAAGACGTTTTAGTTCAGAGACAAGTGAGTTACAGAAAGAAAGCCTCACATTTGTTTCATTTAGGAAGTTGACATTGAAGGAAAACAGCTCAAGGAACCTGCCCATACTTTCAAGTTGTGTGATGCCTGCTGATGCTTAATCCTAGTGCACCTTGAGCAAATCAATTCACCTGTGCAAGCCTCACCTCACACTCACAGCTGTGACAACTACAAGCAAGGACAACACTGCTGCAGGAACGTGGACTCCTATTTCTACAGCTTATTTGCCCCAAAGTTTTCTCGTGTTTTGCCATCATACTGCCCCTGGACCTCAGGATGTTAGGAAACATTAATAGCCATTTTCCTTTATTTAAATGAATTATTCAAGATCCTGAGCCTACTCAGCATAAAACATTCCTAAAAAGGGGCTGTATCAGGAAAGCAGCAAGAAAACTTCCCTGCTTCTGTACAGCAGCACACTAAGTCAGTACTCTAGACTTGTCCCTGGTTTGTCTAAAGAGACAAATGGAGATATTACAGAAATGGTCAGATCATTCCATATAGTTCCCCCCTTGTTTTCTTGCTCTGTGAAAGATTGAAGATGGCTTCACAGTTAAGGAGTCTCTGCACTGTTCTGGAGACAGCAACAAACTACCTACCAGTCTTCTCCAATTTCCCATTAAAAAGGGTTGAAGGTTATAACAACATATCTGATACAGGACAGAAACTGTGGACACACTAAGCTTAGTACTACAGACTCCGATAGATTCTGTTTTGGGATCTCCACTGGTCTCAGGCCTCAGCTGCCCACACACACATACAAAATAAGGCTGACACAACCACAGCAGCACCACCCAGTACCCACAAGCACACACTATATCCCTGTTTCAGTGCAGACTTCTGTGTCTGTAGGAAGTTCAGGTCATAGTCCTCTCCCAAACTCATCTTCTCAAAGACAGGAAGACTTCAGCATCAGTTCTTTTATAAACTGCTGCTGACCCTCCCTAATCAATACTTTCATTACTGGGCACAAAACAGGGCGAAAAAAAAAAAATCAATGACTTCCTGTGAGGAAACAGTATGATAGATGTGCCTGAAATTCATTACTGCAATAAATGACTGCTTGGTCCCAGAAGAAAGCACCCAACATTGCACATTAAAAAATAAAAAAATTAAAACAAGAACAGAGCAGTTCTTCAGAGCCAGCTCTTTTGAAAGAGCACACAAGCTCTTCAGAGCCTAAAGCTAAGTCAGCTCCCTTTAAGAAAACAGACAGTCTGAAATTGAGATTTATCCCCAGCTTACCTCCTAGGACTGCGGATTCAACTCCTGTCAGATTGCTGAAAATAAAAATCAGTCAAGGGAAAGGAGCAGAGAACTCACTAGAAATCAGAGGTTTTAAGGTCTATCGCACAGTTTTCACCAGCCGTCCCTCTGAAGGCTGTAAAGCCCTCAGACACCCTGGGTTTGGATCCATGCTTCATATATTGTGAGTAAACACCCACCCAGACATTTGTGAGCTGTGAAACCACACGTGTTGGTGCTTGGAGCTTGGGAATTCCCCAGTGTGGCCCAGTTTCTCAGCACAAGGCAGCAGACACTGGTCACTGAGCCCTTACTGAAGGCCCTTGTGCGCAGCCATCACGAGGGAGCACCTCAGCACGGATCTGCAGAGGGAGGTACTTCACTTGTCTGCCTCTGCAACCGCTCTGAACCAGGACTCAGTGACAGGGATGAAGCCTCACTGCTGAGCTCTGAGGATGGGAAAGCAGCAAATGAGTTACAGCTGCCCCAGACTCTTCCCATCTGGAAGTCACAAGTTAAGTCAGGCCATGGTCTGCAGCTGTTCCAGTGGCCTTCCTGCAGACAGATTCATCCCTTTGCGACGGGCTGAGTAGACCCCGGGGAGGATCCCTAACACAGAAATCAGATAACTGTGGCTAAAGCAACATTAAGAAGAGGGATTAAGATTTAAGAGTACTAAGCAGTTTATTTCACTTTGCTCGGAAGCTACATCGGTGCTGGTGGAGAGAGGACACGTATTCCCAGCACCCTCTACTGGCTGAGCACCAGAGAGGTCCAGAAGGCACTTGTCCAACACCTGCCTGGTTTTGGGGCATCCTTTCCAGCTCCCCTTGAAGCACATACAAAGAAGGGGTCTCCTGAAACTTGATTATGAGGACAATCTGTCTCCTGTGACCCCCCAGCCCTCCACAGCCAAGTCCTCAGCAACACTGCTAAACCCCATTACATGGTGATTGCCCTCAAAGCACTTCCAAATATTACTCCTCAGAGGAATATCGAGAGACAGGGAGGTGTTCACAGTGTTTTACAGACAGCAAAGCAAACAAGGAAAAACTTTTCTGAGGTCAGAGCAACTCAGTGCTACAGGCAAGACCAGAAACAAGACGTTTCTGACACACTTCTCTTCCCTGACTAGAAACGTGGCAGCCTGATCCAAGGTGGATTATTCTGATGGTCCTGTCTGATTTAAATCTACAAAAGCCCAGAACAGGCATGCATGAAAATTAAAAAGTTTTTTTCCAATTAGACTTTAAAATCAGAAATAATAGTTCATAGAATCTTTACTCCTTAAGCCCATCTGTCCTTCAGAGGCAAGAGCCTTACACTGGCATAATGCTGATGTAACATAGTGGAAAAAACCAGCCCATCACCTCTTTGCAAGGTGGCCAGTGAACAAGGGAAAACATAATTTTCCACAAGAAATGGGGCCTGACAGGTTCAAAACTGCACAGCCATGGTGTCTGATGATGTTCTGGCTCTGCACAGCATTTCACTGCACTGTTTTACAGGTTTCAGAATCCCTACCATTGTGGTTTGCATTTCTGTTGCATGCAGTACTGGACAGGGATGTCTTGCAGTACAGTTACAAGTTTGTTCCCTGGCATACAAGAGGCATTTAAAAACAGAAACGCAAGCCAGCTGCCTGTCGTATGCTCAGCAGGGACCCTTTCAGCAGTTCATGTCCCAGCAGCTCTCTTGATGATTCCCCAGGCACAGGCAATTCCCAGAAGCTCCCACGAGAAGTCTCTCTCCTTCAGACTGACACAGGGCTCAGGGGAGCCTGAACGTCTCATTCTCAAATGCTACAACCAAGATGGAACTGGCAAACACTGCAGCTGGGCTTTACTGCTTTAAACAGTGGAGATCACAGAGGACAGATGCAGTTCAGAGGCAGGTGAAGGGCAGTCAGAAAAGGCACTGACTCACACTTGCCTGTCTCAAGAAATTGGGCCCATAACCTGCAGTGTTTTGCTAGTTCTGTGACCACCACAGCAGGTTCTGGCCCACCTGACCCACCTACTTCGTAGAAACACCACACAGGAGGATGAACAGAGTCCACAGAGAGAAAGAATGACAGTTTTGGGTGCAAGTATCACAAACTCAGGATACAAACCCACACCGAGAAAAACCTTGAAGACTTAAGCAACAGCCATACACACAATGTCCAGGAGGGCCTGAAGGGCCTTTTGAAAATATGCATCACTTACCTTTATTGAAGAACATGGAAGCCATTTGGCCCATTTCCACCCTCTCAGTGATTTCAAAGATATTGGGTGAGCCACGTCTCTCTGCACAATGAAAAAGAGAAGTGTTTCAACCAATCCCTCCAGGAAACCCAGAGGCCAAACTACCTGGACACTTGGGAAGCTCTAGCACGCAGTTTGAAGGACAGTTTGTATGACTCCACAGCTGCAGAGTCACTGGTCCAATTACTCTACCGAAGCTAGTTTAAAAGTGTTTAGGAAATAAGATGTTCTCATCTTAGTGACCTAGAAGGAAAAGATCTTTATCAGACTGCAGAAGGTAAACTGAATTCTCAATGAGTCTTATCTTGCAAATGCTAAGGACTTTGGGATGTGAGCACATGGAATTAAGGGTGAAATGGACAGAGGAGTCCACACTTGTGGAATTCTCTGGGACACTGTCTGCAGAGAAGTAGTTTTGGAGCAGTGAAGGCATGAAATGGGTACTCACGAACTGACAGGATAGGCCGTGTCTCCGCTCGCTCGTAGCCGTCTGGGAGGAGAACATCACTGTCAGATACTCCAGAGGAAGAATCCTCATCCTCATCATCCTCCTGGATGAAAAGACCAGACCACTGCTGAGATATCTGCTGCCCAGAGCAAAGGCTTCAGCACCACCAGTGTCACAGTCACTTCTAAACACTCAAAGGAAGGTCCCACACAGGGAGGGCAGGACATGCAAGCAAAGGGAACACCAGGGAGCCCTTGGGATGCTGTGGAGGGCAGAAGAGGGCACTAGCAGAGCAGGCTGAAGTGAGCGACAGGCTCTGCTGTCCCAGCCCGAGGTCACACACACAGCAACAGTGCCCAAATCCTGTAGTGATACGTGGCACAAGGAAGTCAGAAACTTCCAGCAGATCTGCAGCGCTGCAGAACTGGTAGGAAAAAAATTAATCTAAACATATAAAGTCTCAGCTAGTCAGAGCAGGCAAGTCTAGCTCCTAACTCCATCCCACTAACACACAGGCAGGGGTCTAAATCAGCGCAAACAATTATGCCTCCCTCTGATCCAGAAAAGCCACAAGTAAGCTTTACAGCAAGGGCATAATTCAGAACTGTCCACTCCCTGGGATACAGCCCAAGTAACAGCAAGGACATTCCAGCCTGTCCCAGTTAAATGACCTGAGATCAGCAAGGATTTATAGTCCTCAGCACACTCCAAATAGTACCAATATATTGGCTGCCACCTCTCCACATTCACTGAGCAGCGCTTCTGGGCAAGAACAGCACGATCAGTAAGAAATGTGAACAGCACAAGAGATTTTTCAAGGCAGGAGCAGAAAATCCTGTCTTTAATGAGCAACCCCACAGGGAACTAACAGCCATATTTTATATGGCAAAGTTAAGTACAGTAGAAATTCATTTCTTTAGAGTTAGTAACAAGGCACGACAAAGATGCAGAGGAATCCCAGGCAAATCCTACAGGAAAACTTAAAATTAAACCCCACACAAACCTTGTGTTTTTCCATTCTCTTCCATCTCAGCTGGGCATTTGCAGCAGCCATGGCTTCCACCACAAAGGTCGTAGTCATATAGCTACAGAGAGAGGAATTCAATTGATATCATCAATAACAGTCAAGAACTGTCACTGAAGAGAGATGGAGAATTATTCCCATCTCTTTGTAGGAGCAAAAAAACAAACAAAACCAACCCTTTTGCCAGCTCCCCACACACTGTTTTGGTAGCGTTTCATCTCATTTTATTGGTCCCTTCTGCTCTTGAGATTCAGGTGTTCAAGCAGACCACAAAATGCAATAAAGTATAACATGCCTTCAGATACAATAAGACACTTCAGATATTTGGAAGGCACCTTCCTGGTGTTTCTGTGGGTTGAAGGCAGCAAGAGGACTTTGCCCTTTGCTAGGAAGCAAGTTTCCTTCCTCTTTTTACAGCCTAGGATGAGCACAGTATTATTCTGAAAATTCGTCTATTAGGGCCTGTGGCAAAGGTACTACAGTCTCTTAAATAATCTTACAAATGGCATCAGAAGCAAAGCAGCAATAGAAGAAGGAGAGATCACACATGCATGCAAATACGCTTCGCTGGAGGCCAGGGGAAAAGCTGTTCAGGGAGACAGTGAGAGCCACTGATGGAAAGAATGTCATTATCTCCGCTAAAAACAGTCCTAGGATATTAATAAATTTAAAAAAAAAAAAAACCAAATCAATCTTATTTAAGGCTTTAAAGTGTTTTCTCACTGCTTTAGGAACCGGACTCACTTATCTAGCTCAAATGAGAGATTAGTTTTGCAAGAATGAAAGAAAGTGCTGAGGTCTCTGTAGCAATTTCCGCCCAGAGTTTTCCTGCACTGAAGGTGCCCAGTGGGCACGAGGAAGTCACAAGCACCAGAACAAAAGCCACAGAGCAATGCAGCTCCCAAGGCACGCACTCCTTTGAGTTGCACCTTTTCAGTTTAATCCAGTGCAGTTCTGGTACACGGGTTTGGAGCTTTGTGCTCTCCTGCTGACCTTGAAGGATTTTCTGCTAGTGCTGAGCTTCATACATTGAATTTATGCTTTTATACTAACGTAGCTAAAAGGAATTGCCTCCAAAGCTCCCAGTTACTGGTATCCCCACAGTTTACAGCATCCAGCTTGGAGGTGAGGCACTAAAAACATTACTACAGCCAGTAATGACCATACAGTTCCTCTGTTTAGCAGCACCTAACAGATCCCAAAGGCTCTGCCTCAAAACCAAAGGCACATTCAGGCTGAGAGAGCTGGTTATTGACAAGGCTAGGACTTCAAAATTCCATTCTTACAAATGGCAGGAGGGGATTTTGGTTTTATTTTCAAAACTCTTGTTTTTATTTTAAATCCAAGCAAGAAGAGATTCACAGCCATCTTCACAAAAGATGGCAATTCTATCAATAGCTCCTCAGACACCAGTGCTGTATCGACAGCCTTCAGCTCCATCTGCTGCACCAGCATGGAGGCACCTGGGCAGGAGCTCATGGCAAGCCAGTGAGAAAATCAGGAGAGCAGCTCCAAGGTCTCAAGTAGTGAAGCTCTGGAGGGGATAAGACAGGCCTGGCTATACAGGAATTTGTTATCCTGACACACACCTGCATCACACCTGCAAGTCACAAAGCAGAAGCATCACCCCATGTCACCTGTGACCTGGGTGGTGTTTGGGGAACTGATCCATGACAGAGGCAAGCATGGAACATGTATCCACAGCGAGGACAAAAAAGGAAACTGGGAGAAAGGTCCTAGAAGACTCTGCACTGGAGGAAAAGTCTTGCCCATCAGTCAGGAAATGGGATGTAGCACCACTGCAGGCAGTCAGGAAGTGCATCCCTCCAAATCAGGGCAACACCACTGCAGAGACCAATCCTCAAGGAGCAGAGCACAGGAAAATAGCAAAAGTCAACACTGTCCTCACAGCCCCACCCAGCTGAACCCCCCTCCAGTCCCCCACAGACACACACTCGTGTCCTACCTCATAAATCCCAGGAACATGAGGAGGATGAGGCTGACGAGCCAGCCTGCTGTCGCAAAGGCCTTTGGCATTGTGAGGGCTCCCGTCCCGACGATGAGGTTGAACATGTAAACCAGGCCAACCTGCAACCAGCCACATGATCCTGCATCAGAGTGTGCCAGGGATCACCCAAAACACCTCACATATGCACTGATTCACACAGAGAGGGCAATCCTTGGGTGGGCAGGGGGGGAGCAAGAAACAACTAGAGGAGGGGACTGATAACCAAAGGGAACAAAGTGAGTGTCAGCACCTTTGTGGAAAAACTGATATTCCTCTCCCTTTTCCTAATTAATTTAATTTTTTTTTCTATTCTAACTTTTAGAAAGCAGATCAGCTTTTTATTTGTTTGTTTTTAAATCACTGCCTTCTACCAGAAGGTCTACACTGTAAGCTGGGGTCTTGCCTTGTTTCCCAACCTGAACCCAAGCAGTTATGACTGTGCACCTGAGTTACCTTTCAGAAGTGCTTGTTCTTCTTTATTCTTAGTCAAGCAGGAAATATCCAAAAAGAATTCTAATTCAAAGCCTACTTGACATTTTACCAGTAAGCAGCTGAGCACCTTCTGAAGAAGGGATTTTACTTCCTGAAGGGAAAGGATTTTATCTTCTCTGGCAATGAGCTTTTTAACTGCCCAGGGACAAAAGAGAACTCTGCCCCTGGACAGGACCCCCCGGGCTATGCATTTAGCTGAATTCAAGATCAAAAATTGCCACAAAGTTGTTGTGCTTTGGGGTTTTTATTTTAATATAGGTCAGAATCTCTCCAGAGGAGAGCCAGTAAAGAACTGTGTCTGAGCACACTTTTGTGGGCGTGGAGCAATTAACATCGGGAGAACTATTCCCCAGAGACCCTGCAAGCACTTCACTGGCACAAGCACAGCAAATTCATCTGGTGCTGCACCTCCCGGAAGGATGATTTTCCTTAACTTTGGTCAAGCAGACAGAGACCAGGATGATGCCCATGAGTTCAGTCTGGCCAGACATCTTCAGGGAAAGAGGAGAGTCACAGCCTTTGAGATTACTCCAGGAAATTCACGCAACACCAACTTAACAACATAAGAGCAGGTGACACTAATCCTTGAGGGTCCAGACGTCCCAGTTACTGTCTTAGTTCTCCATTTTCTCAGCTGTGTCCTATTTCTGCAGCCTAATATCCTGTTCTCCTAAATTCAATCCTTAACACAGGGATGAAAGTTTTAAAGCATTTAAAAGCCAACACACAGATTTCAGGGCTGACTGTATCTAGAGTGAGTTCACTTCAGAAAAAAAAAAAACAAAACATGTTTGCAAAGCTCTGTTTTTAAAAGCTGACATTTTATGAAGACTTGTGGCTATGAAAACCAGTATTTCCAGTAACATAGGAAAGCAGTAATTGGCTCTGGAATTGTACCAGCCACCACATTATGGGAAAGAAACATCCTGACTGCTAATTTTAAGTGAAGTGGTTTAGAACAAATTACTGCAACAGCAACAATTAAGTAAACTTGGAGAAATCCAGGGGAAAGCTTATATAAAGTAACAACAGAGAAGAAACTGGCATAGTTTCAATGTCACAGTTCCCCCAGTTTATGCTGCTTCATGTGACACTGTGGGCTGAGGAAAACATTAATGAAATATAAGGAAAGTGGGTAAAAGGACGGAAGAGGTGGTGTGGGACAGTAAGCACTTTTTAATCTATACTTTAGTAGTCTCTGATATAAAAAACTCCCCAGTAACTACAAACACTAATCATTTTTAACTGCCCTTGGACCTCCATCATCTCCTGAAACACTGAGGTTACACCCACCGGCAAGTGAGAACTGAATGTTGAGGGAAGAAAGAAGAAAACAAATTGTGAGCAAACCCACAAGCAGCAGAACTTACATATGGAGAGTAAAGCTCTCCAGTGTCAGTGATGCCTCCTGCCATGCTGGAGATGGAGGGGAGGCCCGGAGCACAGCCAGGAGGGTGTTTTCAACTTCTCTTCCCTTTAACCTGGGAAACACCAGAAAACTGTGTTATTTTAGCCGGAAAGAGGAGGAACTCACCTGTCAGCTTTTGTACATCAGTCTTCTGGCACTTTAACAGACTTCAGCAGGACCTTGCCCTTCGGACAGACCCCACTCACCAGCACCACTCGTTCCAACACTCTACGAGGAGTTTTCATACCTGTTAAGCCAGTTTAAAAGCAACCAAAAGTCCCTGCCCTTTCGCGGCACGTGATGACCAAACTTCACCTTCCCCAAACAGCCAGAGGGGCTCTTTCATACACTAAAACCTCAAGAGGAAGAATGACTGCCTTGAGGATGAGCTCACACTGCTGCTTCTCATGCAGCTACTAGTCTTTTCAAGCACGTGCCTACTGCAAATAAAACAGCAAAAAACAGCCTACAGTCTCTCCTCATAAATCAAGTACAGCAATAAGCTGACAAATTAAAACACTGCACCTATTAAAGACTCGCCAAGATGTTTTCCACGTGCCAAGGTTTCCAAAGCAGGAGTATTCGGGGAAAGAGAAGAAAGTGGAATAGGTTCAACGTCACAGTTCCCCCAGCTTATGCCAGTTCACGTGACAATTTGGGTTGATGAAAACATTAATGAAATATAAGGCAAGTGGGTAAAAGGATGAAAGAGCTGGTGTGGGACATTAAGCAGTTTTTAGCACTTTTAGATCTATATTTTAGGCAGACATCGTCCTTTTATTTTAATGAAAGTAAATTCTGATATAAAAAAAGGTGGACGGGAGAACCAAAGCCTCCTGAAAGGTTTCAGTGTCAGTAATTAGCCATAGTAGAATTGTTAAAGGGCTTCATACTTCTACACGTGCTCCTACTCAGCCACACAAACTGGGACAAATCATCAGCACGAGCTTCAAAGGTAAGAGCACCACTTAAAAAACAAACAGTTGTAAGCTGGCACATACAGGCTGGATGACAGAAATCACTCTGGCAGCACAGCTCAGCGTGGTCATAACTGGACCAGCCTCAGGAGAAGAGGCCAGACATCATCTTTTATGACAAACTTGGGCTCAAAACGCAGCAGCCGAGCTTGGCAGACAGACAGCAAGCAGCAAGAGCAGGGGTGTGCTGACGGGCAGCCCGGGGCACGGCCGGGACTGGAGCCTGTGCACGGCCCTCAGCCCTCCCGGGGGGACCGACCCCAGGACCCGGGACCCCCCGAGGCCTCCAGAGCCCCCCGGCCCTGCCCTACAGCCGGAAAGCCGCTCGCCCACCCCGCT
>VZRE01008851.1:257628-273193 GCA_013396775.1 Cephalopterus ornatus
GGCCCGGAGGGGGCGGGGCCAGGGTGGGTGTGATGGGGCGGGGTCATGCAGATGTAGGGCCATGACGTAACATTTTTGTGCTGTGTCTGCGCATGTGCGGAGGGCGGCTCGGTGGCCGTCCCCGCGGTCCCGGGGTACCCTCGGCTCGGGGGCCTCTCCGGCCCCCGGGGGGGGGGCGGGGCGGCGGCCNCCGGGAGTGGGGCGGATCGGCGTCACCTGCGCTCCCGAAAGGGTCCGGGCAGCGCTGCTCCGTCCCCCGGCCTCGCCGGAGTGCCGGGTGCCGAGGCCATGAAGATTAACCGGGACACGGTGCTGCGAGGGAAGAAGGTGGCGCTGGTGCCCTACACCGCCGCACACGTGCCCCGGTACGTGGCTCGTGTCCTCCTCGGTCCCGTTTCACTTCTCTGTCTCAAGCGAGCGTGGTGGTCAGAGGTGGCAGGGCCTCGTGCCCCGGGAATCGCTCCCGGGAAAGCGGGGAGTGTGCCCTCCGCGCCCGGCCGTGCTCTGTGCCGGGTCTCCTGGGAGGGAGAACTTCGTTTGTGTCACTGGGCGTACCCGTGGAAAAGGGGAAATACCTGCCTGTATTTCTGAGCGTTCCTGAGTGAACACCAGCCGTTCTCCTGTTCGTTGATGCCTTTCCCTGCTGACAGTGTAAGAGCGAAAAAAACTCCATAACTTCTCTGTGTGAGAATGTTCCATACGTTAGGTGTGTAGGTTTGTGAAGCGCTGGCCTGGACAGCTGCAGCCTCAGAGGTGCCAGTATTGGTGATTTTGTCGGTGTCCAGGAGATGCCAGATCATCTCACTCGGGATGAAATGCTCCAGAACCCAATGCTCTCAAAAACACCCAGTTTGCATTGGGCACTCTGCAGACAAAGCCACTAAATATCAGACGAACACTAAATTTCCACAGAGAGCTCTGATTCCTGTGTTCGCAAAGGGGGAGAAGGTTGTGGACACTTTTAAGTTGCCACAAAGGCCGGGCTGATGTTTCCAGAGCTGGTTTATGCCCTGATCCTCAGGGTGCTGGTGGAGATGCACCCACAGTGCTGCAGCTGGGGCAGTGACGTGGCTCTGGGTCCCTTGTCAGGTACCACGAGTGGATGCAGTCGGAGGAGCTGCAGCGCCTGACGGCCTCGGAGCCCCTCAGCCTGGAGCAGGAGTACGAGATGGAGCGCAGCTGGAGGGAGGACTCCGACAGTGAGCACCTGAAGTGTTCTCTAAGGGAGGGTGCGAGTGGTGGGCTGGTTCTTTCCATCCTGGGGAGGACCCACAGTGAGCTGGGAGTCTCCCCTGAACCAGAGGGGATGTGAGACCCTCTACAACAGCAGCTTTGAACTGGTTTTCTGTTATATATAAAGCATGTCAGGGAACTAGAGAAAGTTCAGGGTTGTTAGTGTCCTTTTTATGCAGTTTTTTAAAGATTACAGTGAATTACTTCCCACAGCGTTATGTGCTGAGCTGATTCTGCACAGCCAGCACTCCCCAGGTCTGATCGTTATAAAAAAGTGGAAAGAGGTTGTATTTTTCCTTGAGAAATCCAGTGATTTTTATAATCATCTGGTTGAAGTAACTGAATTGGTTCCCTGACTCTCCTACAGGTAACAAATCACTGCCCATAAAAGCCTGGTAGAAATATAGTGAGCTGGAAAATACTGAAGCTGGCAAAGACTCCAGTCTGGAGCATTTATCTTACTCAAAGCATTAAAAGCCTTACTCAAAGCAGTAATAACATGGGCCAGATGAATCACTGGGGCTCAGCCTCTTGTGCATCAAACAATTCTTTGCCCAAACTTGCTGCTGAGTAAGACAAGGCAGGGAGACCTCAGATATGGGATGGACATTTTCATGCTCCTCAAACATGCTGCTTCTAGTCTTGGTGTCTTTGTCACCCTCACAACGGGTTTTTCCAAATATTTCTTACATTTCTATGGTTGAGAGCAGGCACACTTGGCATGGGAAAACCAATTATTAGCTTTGCCCCGCTGTTAATGTGTGGAAACTGTTGTTCCTCAGACCATTACCTGCCTTTAGTTTCATTCTTCAGTAATTTGGGGATAATTCTCAGCATGCCCTGAAAATGCTGCCTCTTTCTTGTCTTCCCCAGAGTGCACCTTCATCGTGCTGGATGCGGCGCAGTGGCCGGGGCAGGCGGAGGAGGAGTCCTGCATGGTGGGGGATGTGAACCTCTTCCTCACCAACGCCGAGGATCCGACCCTGGGAGAGGTTGAAATTATGATTGCAGGTCAAGTTCTGCTTCATAGCTTTGTTTCCATGGCTAAAGCCAGCTGCAGACAGATGTTACGTACAACAGCTTTTTATTCTTGTGCTTTACTGTGGCTGTTCAGCCCTGATGAGGCCTTTGTTGGTCCAGGTCACAGTCTCTTCTGAAAAGTGTCTGGTGTGGCTGGTTTGTCTCCCATAAGAGGATGCTGACTCTGTGACTGTCTCTTTCAGAGCCCTGCTACCGAGGCAGAGGGTTTGGCAAGGAGGCAACTCTGCTGATGATGGCCTATGGTAAGGGTGGCTCAGTGCACGGCAACAGCCTGTGATCCAGAAGCACATAATCCCAGTGATTCAAACAGGGTAGTAAGGGATGCATCTGCCCCAAGATTGGAGTCCTGTGCTTTTTATAGATGTGACAGCTGAGCAGGTAATAGAAATGCTTCTCTCTCTGATTTCTTTTGCAGGAGTGAGAACCCTGGGGATCACCAAATTTGAGGCTAAGATTGGTCAGGAAAATGAAGCCAGCATCTGCATGTTCAAAAAGCTTCACTTTAAGGAGGTAAAGTAACAGCCCATCTTCTACCCAGAGAACGTGTTTCCCCCACAACTGGGACTGAGCTGCTTTCCCTCTGTGTGATTCAGGTTGCTGTGCACAGCGTTTTCCAGGAGGTGACGCTCAAGCTGGATGTCAGTGACCAGGAGAGACGATGGCTCCTGGAACAGACAAACCACGTGGAGGAGAAGAGCTACACTGAGCTGAAGCGACCAGTTGTGGTGCTGGAGACCTGACAGACACATCCAGACACGGGCTGGGTTTCCAGGGAGGAGTTGGATGCTGTTGCAAGGTCTGGGTGTGGAGGGCACCGCTGAGCCAGCACTGCACTTGACCGTTTCCAGTTACTTTGTCATCTTGTCAACTTTGTACTTTGCTGCACCAGCCAGGGTAACTGCTTGAAGTTTGGACCTGCAGAACAGCCACTAGTTCACAGGTTTGGCTAGGAATGACTGTAACCTTCACATGCTGTTCCAAAATCACCAGCTGTTGTTTCCTGGTGCGACCAATTTCTGTACAAGCAGTAACTTCTCCCACTGCCTTGGGAGCAGGGTTCATCAGTTCAGCAGACATGGTCTCATACGCTGGCAGCTCGGTTTGTTTACTCTTGAATAAAAAAAAAATGGCAAGGCTGAGGTGCCTGAGCACCGTGTGGGGCTGAGCTGCTTGCTTTGGCTGCTCAAAGTGTGGTTAGGGTTTGTAACAGACAACAGAGACTCTTCGAACCCAATCTTCCAGGGTCTGGTGCGTTGCAGGGGGGCACTGCTGGGTCCTGGCAGGGAGAGGCCCTGGTGTGGGTGAGCACAGCCAAAGGGCAAGTTAACGTGATGAAAACTGTTGATGTTGGCTGATCAAGCTGAGCCCCACCATGGCAGCTGTGCAAGGGAGGGGCTGGGAGCTGCAGGAGACTGCTGAGACAAAACCCCTGGAGCTTCAGGGTCGTGCTCCAGATCTGGAAACCTCAGGCCAGCACTGAAGGGATATAGCACTTCATTTTACTCTGCTGCTTTGATGGAAGCAAGGAAGAAGAGAACAAACTGAAGGGAGACATCTCCCTTCTTCCAGCAGATCAGGACTTGCTCTGCTGAGCCTGGAGGCTCCATTTGCTACTCCACTAAGATGAATGGGGGGAAAAATATCTATGACTGAGGGGCAGATATATTTAGGTGGGAGTTAACCAGCCTGAGCAGCGGTAGATCCAAGATCCATGGATGAAGAAGAGGGACTTGCCTGACTCCCACTGGACAGACTTACCTGTGCAGTTTCTCAGCCTGACCTCTCCTGCCCTACACATGCTCTCCACAGCAGGGAAGCTTGCTAAGAGGAGAGGACAGAAGGTAAGGAGGATAACTGACTCCTGTGTGTTTTCCCACTGTAATAGCAGCCATAATGGCTAAATCCTAGACCAGAAATTATGTGTTCCAATGACGCAGGATCAGGTAATAACTTTCAGATTTGCCCGGGGATGTTTATATTGGAGATTGGCAGTCTGTGGAATTTTTAGTGTTGCTGTGCCTTGTATTTTTAGGGCCTGGGGTTTTAGTTTTCCAATTTTAGTTAATTTAAATACATGATTCCTGTGACTAACAGTAAAGCCAAGCGTGGGAACACTGTATCATGGTATTTTAAACAACAAGTATTTAGCGTGGATTTAGTTGTAGGGAAAGCTTTGTGTGGTAATAAAGTGAAGAGCAGCTCTACTTCCTGCTGGGATTACCATGACAAGGGCTACTAATCCTCCTGCTCTTCGTCACCTGCTGCAGGAAGGAATGGATTCTGTCCTCCAGAACAAGATTTGCAGAACCTGCTGGGCGAACTGCTGGCTCTGTGCTCCTTCCGTGGAGTGTTTCATCCCCGTGCCAGAGGAGCCAGGCCAAACTTGGAGGAGGGGTGGAGCTGAGCTGGGATTTGCTCCACTAAAAACTGACCAAGGTGGGAAAAATAACTTAACCTCTGGTGCCAGGGAAAAGGGGCAGTGATATCCTGTCACAGCTCCCCATGCCCAGCCGGTTGCTCCGGAGCCAGCGAGTGCCCAGCTTGGCATCCCCGGTCCCCCGGCAACGCCAGTGCTCTCCCGCCTCCACAGGGGCTGGGAAAAGCCTTTGCCTGGCAACCCAAAACAAAGTTGGGTCTGTCCCGGAGCTCAGCCCTCCTCCAGGCTGGGGTGGTCCCAGCGAGGCTCAACCAGTGTTCCCACAGGGAACCAGTCCCCGGCTGCTCTGACCAGGCCATGAGGCAAAAGATGCTCCTGGGACCTCCTGGATACCCCCTCTCCTGCCCTGCATGGGTGGCCCCAGCCAGGCTGGGATGTCCTGCTCGCTCTCCAAGGGGTGAGGGTAGGAAAAAGAGGAGACAGGGGCTCACCTATGTTCAGAGGACACCTTTGGAGGATGAGGCTCATTGGAATGGGCTCCCTTCCCCCCAGCTTCAAGGGGGAAGTGACAGCCTGCACATTCCCTGGAAATGCGGTGACACTTTGTCACTTGGTTGTCATTTGAGGTGCAGACCTCTGTGACCATTTGTCAGCTCAGGTAGAGGAGCTTGTCTGGAGTTTGGAGCACAAAACAAGAGGGTGCAGAAGGGGAGGAAATGAAGACACTGGGAAGAGGCTGGGCCCAGCCCTGCCCTGTGCCCAGGGCAGCCGTGGTGCCACCAGCCTGACCCTGCTGAGCCACCCAGGGCTAGATCCATCCATTTAGAGGGACAAACAACCCCTCCCACCCAATCCCCCCGCTTTCCCCCAACCCAGGTGCAACCCAGGCTCACCCTAAAAACCCCCAGGGGGGCTGAGGGAAGACTGGAGCTGCTGCCCTCCAGCCTGGTTGGCAGACCTGGATTAGAGCTTTGCATCACTGCCCTCACCCCCCTGCACTTCCCAGGGGATTAGAGCCCTTTAATCACCCCGAGGCATTAACCCCCACTGGGACCAGCCAGTGCTTCCCTGACCCCCCATCCTGGCCCCGCCAGGTGCTGAGGGGCACCCAAACCAGGCCCAGTGTCCCCCACATTACCTGCCTCTTCCCCCAGCCCCTGGGCACAGCAAGCCCCTGCACCCCCCTGGGCTCTGGAAGGATTTAGCCTTAAACCAGACATGTGAAGTCAGGAAGGTTTATTCCAGTAAACAGAATTTCTCTTGAGCTCAACAGTACGACAACACCTGATTGCAGCACATAGAAACAAAACATCCACAGGAAGAATTTCCACAAAATACAGTTTAAAAAAAAAAAGAATAGTGTGATTGGAAAAAAAGAAGTCTATGAGAAGCCTTTAAATTACAAAGTGTCGGATTCAAACCCTGATCGGCTCTGTCTCCAGGAGTGTGCAGGAGTAAAGGAGACTATTATTGCTTGCTGTGCTGGCTCTGGACACCCTCTCCTCTCCCAGAATTGCCCCAGGGGCAGGGTGTGTGCCGGGGTGTCTTCACTGTGCTGGGCACCCGTGTCCCTCCTTGCAGCAGAAGAGGCAAAGGGACAGGGTCATCGTGGACGGAGCTTGCCAGGCAGGGGTCAAACACCCCAGCTGTGGTCAGTGGCTGTGGGCAGGTGGGGTTTGGCAAGAGTCACGAAAAGCCTCAGGTTTTGCAGTTAAAGGGAAATTTGGGGGGTGGCTCAAATGGAGATAGGGTTTGGGGGTAGGGGAAGAACCAGGGAACAAGCAGGGATCAGAATTGGGCATCAGGCCACCCCAAATCCTTGATCCCTCCAATATCCCTGCTTGTGCCTACCAGGGTGTGCAGGGCTTCAAGGCAGGGCTGGAGGAGCACGCTGGGGATGGGCTCTTGAGAGGGGGAACACCCAGCACCCCTGTCTCTCTCTAGCCCAAACATCCCTCTGCAGGGACGCTCACTGGCCACCGAGACCCAGCACTCAGGTCAGGGTGGTGAGGAGCAGCCCCACATTCCCACCAGGAGCCCGTGGCAGGGAGGAGTGGGGTGCAGGAGAGGTGGGTGCAAGGCTGGGGGAGGCCAGCAGACCTTCACCCCGCCCCAGGGACCTTCACAGGTTGCTGAACAGTTCGTTTTTCTTGCTCCAGTCCATCTGGGGTGCCCTCTTGCTGGTGCGCTTCTGGTGCGCCCGCTCCTTGGCCACGGCCAGCGGGATGTCGAGGTCCAGGAGGGAATCAGATGCTGAGTGGCGCTTGTCACCTTCCTGTGTGTGGGGCTGGGGGGTGAGGTGAGAGGCTGTGTCAGCCCCACCATGTTCCCCCTCAGAACAGCCCCACAGTGGGGGCTCATCCCAGATCCCGCTTCCCAGCCACTGCCTCCCCCCGGCATTCCCAGCCCTACCTCGCTGTGGGTCTCGCTGGAGTTGGGGGACACAGCCAGAGGCGCGGGGCTGGACGGGCTCTCAGACACGGAGTTGGATTGTGGCTCTCCGCTGTTTTCCTGGGGGAAACAAGAAGGAAATGAGAGTTCCAGCCCCTGCGGCTTGAAAACAGCCCCCAGAGTTGCAAGTCCCACCTGGGGGTCCACGAAATCCATCCTTCCCCACTCGTAATCCCCTCCAAGCTCCAGGCACATAAATACCTCCAGCGCTGCCCATCTGGGGCGGGGAAGGATTAAACCCTGGCCAGACTGCGCTGGCTTTAGCAGGAGCAGGAGGAGGAGGGTGGCTGCAGGGATGGATGCTACTTCCCTGCAGCACCACAAGGGCTTCTAGCCCTGGAGTGTAGAGAGGCAAAAAGAGAGGAGGCACAGGCATTGCAGCCATCTCCATGACACTCAGCACCACAAGTAACCCCCCCTTCGGGAGGACACCAGCTCCCAGTCCCTTTCCCAGAGGCACCAGCCCTTGTGTGGCAGCTTGGGAGCACTGCAGTCCCTGGTGGCATCATCTATCCACAAGAACACCTGGACAGGAGGGTCCCTGCCTGGAGATGGGCATGGATGGGGTTAGACGCAAGATGAGACTCTTACCTTCTCTATATCGCCATTGGCAACTGGTTCTGGCAAGGGACCTGTGGGACAAGGACATGGGCACCAAGTGAGGATGTGTTTGCTTTGTCCCCTCACCAATGTGGGGCAAGCAAAGGCTGCACATGGCCAGTGCTCACACAACACTGCCCAGGATCTGGCTAGATCTTGAGTTGTCTAACCAGCCCCTGCAGCCAACCCCACAGCATGGGGAGATGCTGCCAGGCACATCCCCACAATGGCAGCAGTGATGTGGAGCCCAGTGAGAACCCCTCCCCTCCCCATCCTCCTGGGGACCACTGTGACAGCAGGGAGGGGGCCATGGAGCAGAGTGAAGGGCAGCTGGTTCCTCTTCACTCCCCAAGCCACAAACCCTGACAAAGTGCAACCCAAGGCCATAAACCTGCCCACATCAGCCCCACCACCCCACCACGGGGCCCTCAGACAGGTGGGGAGACACCAAAGCCACATGACTCTGCTTGGCCCCAGGGTGATAAACCTCCACCTCCCAGGGCTCAAGGGAGCACCCCAGGTTTGGTGACAAGGTGACACAAAGCTGACAGAGATGACACAAATCCCCATCCCCACAGCACAGCCCCCAGCCCACCTGTCAGGTGCTGCTCCGAGGGCACCACCTTGCACTTCTTGAAGAACTCATCCGTGAGGACATCCACCACCAGCAGCCTGGTCTCATCACCACCTGCCTTGATGGCTGCCACCACATCGCTGTGCTGCTTGCCCTCCATGCACACACCGTTCACCTGTAGGAAAGGCACCACATCACCACTGGAGCCAGGGCACATCCATCCCTTGGGAGCTCCGCAGAGGGGCTGGGTACCGCCTTGGTACCGGTCACAACCCCAGCACAGCCACCACCCCACAGCCCCTGCAGGCATTCACAGCCTCACAGGGATTAGTGGCGCAGCCAGGAAAACCTCATTAAAAGCAGATTTTCCTCTGGGTGATTAGCACGGGATCGAACGGGCAAAGCTGGCAGGGAGCGCCCGGCAGGGCACAGACCCAGGGCCGGCACAGGAGATGGGCAGCACGGGCAAGAGACAAAGCCCTCATGGTCCCCAGAGACCCCGAAACTTCAACTCAAAAGAGGCAGCAGCCCCATGCCCTCATAAGCAGTGGAGTTGGGGCTCGGTTGGTCCTTGCCCTCATGGGTCATCATCCTACCTGGCACAAACCCTGTCCCCATCCCCACCCTGGTCATGCCTGGCAGCAGAACTTGGGGCCATCACACACCTTGTCCCCAGCCTGCCACACCCCAGGGGCACCCCAAGGACAGTGGTACTGCTCATTAACCCACAGCCAGCTAATAAGTGCTCAACCCCAGCTCTCCACGGTGCTGCACCCCTGGGTGGGGACTGGCAGGATGGTGCAGGTTGGGTGTCTGCACTGTGAGTCACTATCAGCGCCAGGGACACTACACACCTTCCCAGAAAAGGGCACCTGCCTCCCGGCTACTGGGATGCGAGGGAGCACCAAGGTTTTTCAGGAGGCCCGCCCCAGCATACCTCGATGATGCGGTCCTGGGGGGCCAGCCCTGCCGCCTCAGCCGGCGAGTTGGGGTCGACGGCGCGCACGTACTGCCCCGGGCGGCTCTTGTCACTGTGCAGGTTGAAGCCGTAGCCGTCGGGGCCCTTCTTCATGTGGCACAGCCGAGGTCGCAGCTCCTCCTGCAACGGGGACAGCCTGTGGGTAAAATGCTCTCCGACCCCACCCCAATACCCAGGGAAAGCACCAGAACCCCTGGACATCTCCCTGGGGCACCATCCTCGAGTGGCCACTGCAACCTCTGACACCTTGAGCTGGGAAGCAGCATGCCAAACACCCCATGATCCCAGGCACTAATTAATTAATTAGGTGCAGGGCACACTAATTGCAGCAAAACATTGAAGAAACATGTTATTATGTGTGTACCCAGACCACGCTCTTCCTTTTGGGATCAGGATTGCAACCGCCATGAAGGTGGAGGAGGAAATACAGCCCAGGTTGCTGGGAAGCACCCCCACCCCACCCCATCCCACCGCACTCAGGAAGCTTTGGCTACCAGAGAGGTCTCAGCCACTGGAGCAGCTCCCTTCCATCATGCCGTTGCCAGCTGCAGCCCCCTTCCACACCAAACCCAAACCCATTGGGATATCCCACCCCAGAGCACTCCACAGCCACTGCTGGCAGGGAAGGGGCACACAGGGCTTGGGTAGGCAGCTGGGATCCAGCTGGAGCAGCTGCGATGCCGAGGCACCTCCATGCCCTGGCGTGACCCCTCCAGGATTGCAAAACAGAAACCAGCTCTGCTGGGGTGGTGCGACATGGGATGTTCAACTCTCCAGGAGGCAACACCCAGCTCATCTGCACCTGGTTTCACCTTGACCTGTGGATCCACCAGCACCTGGCGCCGGGGAACCCCACAGGGGCAGCCACAAGTACCCCGCCCACACAGAGCCCTTTAAGCTCCCCACCCTTTGAGCAGCAGAAAGAAGCGGGAGCACTCCTGGGAGCCTGGCACACAGGAACTGCCTTTGCTCGCCCAGTGGGGAGTGGGATGCCTGGGAAGCATCAGAGGAACCAGGCGACACAAACCAGCCACCTGCACATGGCACTGTCAGAACTGCTCCGACCTCAGCACCCAACACCACTTCCACATATTTAGAGATCAAATGGTTCGATCCCACCTTGACCACCAGCCCCTGGGCTTTTGTTGGGCCCTCCCAACAGCCAAGCCTTGCTCAAACTGCTGGAATATTCCTCGCCGACAGGTTTTGTATTTAATCTTTCTTCTGAGATAATTTTTTCTCCTTTGGTACCCGTAGCGTCACTGGGAAGAGGCACAGCAGGAATTTCCCCTCCCACACCTGCACCATGCTTCTCTTTACCCTCTGCACAGCACACATGCTTCCTTGCCATGAAATTCCCTTTGCCCTCAGCCAGGAAAACCCGGGTCCTGGGGTGCTGACACCCCATATCTGAAGTGGCACAGGGTCCCACAGGGGCCAGGGTGACGCACTTGCAATTGCTGAGCCAAATGCTGTGATAAGGCCCTGATAAAGCCTCATCTTGCACAATGCCTTCCTCCATGGTCAAGGCTGGCCACCACCCCAGCACCACTTGCCAACGCCCTGGGAAGGGATGTGCAGACAGCACCCAGCACATCTGCCAGGAGCGAAGGTGATCCCGGGATGCCTCAGCGCTGACATGCAGGATCTGCTGCCTGCTTGGCTCAGCTCCACAGGCAATGCCCAGTGCAACAGCCCAGCTGTGGATTCCAGAGCTGGGTGGAGGATTGTGACCCTCGACTTTGCCCGAGCCGCCCTTCGGTCCCCCCCGTGCCTGGGTGCCACCAGGTTCACAGGGTGTGACAGCATCCTCCACTCAGGCAGCAATTCCAAGCAAGGATGGAGACAGACAATACCCAAAATAAGGACAAAAGGCAGGAGCCTGGTGGAGCCTGGAGGAAGGCAGCACCTTCCTGGGGCCCTGCCCTGGCCCGACCTTGAGCAGGGGGGTCAGGCTCTGGAGCACCCACGCTCCTGGTGCCCTTGGCAGCACTGTGGGGTTGCTCCATGCCGATAGCTCGGGACAAAGCCGGAGGGAGCACCCGGCAAGCGGTGCTGGCAGTGCTCCCGGGAGAAGAGGAGGAGGGAGGACTTTGCTCCCACCCATACCAACAAAGCCCTGGCAGCCTGGGCTCCCTGAGGCACTGCTGCCATGAATTTTGGGGGGTTGGGAGGAGGTGAGAAGCCCTGCAGGGTGGACAGATGCCTCAGGACAGGGGGACAGGTCACAGCAGAGGGAGGCACTGATCCTTCAAAGGCAGCTGGCCAAGGCAGGAGCACTCGGTGTGAGGGCAGCCCGGCCAGGCTGTGACCTGGCCCCCCAGCACCCCCCCACCAGCGGCTGGCAGCTCCTCCAGCCCAGTGTGCCAGGCTGCCTGTGCCCTCCCCAGATCCCCAGTGCCAGCAGAAACCCTGTGGGCAGCCACCATTCTGTCTCCCAGAGAAGAAAACAAATGCATCTGATCCTCCAGCAGCCGTATCCTGCCCATCCACGGGTCGAGCACCCTGTGGTCGAGCACCGATCATCCTTCCAGCCCCAAAGTCCCCCTCAGGCTGAGCAACCCGAGGAGAGAGGGTTTGGGGTCAACACTCAGGATGCAGAGAAGCTCCGTGGCTATGGAGCTGGGCAGCAGGACAGCGGAAATGCCCCTAATTTCTCTAAGCTGCTGCATCCTCTCCCCCAAGGCCAGCAGCCCTCCCACCGTGCTGGGACACGGATTAGCCAGCAGAGCCTCCTTAGAAGCAATTACAACCTCCGGGGAGGGAGGTGGAGGGGAAACCGGACTCAGCCCCCTGCACGGGCATCCTGTGCCACTCCTCTCCTCTACACCCAGGGGTGGCAGAGGGACATCTGTGTGCAGAGGCACCCACTTGAGATGGAGAGCTTTGCAGCAATGCATCCCTATTCCTAGCCTGGACCAGGATTTGGGGCATATGCTTCTCCCTGAAGGAGCTGCTGGACCAACCCTCCACAGCACCTTCAGCCACCTGGCAGGACCAGCAATCCCTGGATCAAAGGAACCCCAACTGAACAGGTATCAGGACCCGGTGCCCACCTCCCAGCCCTGCAACAGCAATTTTAGGACAGCTTTTGAAGCCTCAAACCCTAGGAAATTACCCACACCCCTACAAGCAGCATCAGGCCCATCAGCGGCAGCAGCATTCCCAGTTACTCAAAGAGAAACACAACAGCTCGAGGACGCCTGGGCCAGCAAATTCACAAGGGTCCTGAAATCTGGCGCACACATTCGGGCTTCATACAAAGGGGATGCAAAGCAGCCTCCTCGCAGCATCCCTGTCACGTCCTGTTTGACTGGAGCTGCTTTTCATGCAGCTGCCTTGAGAGGAAATTTAATTCATTTCCTAATTAAACACCAGCTACCTCTCAGTGCAATGTTCCCAATGAGAGGAGAATGCTCCCCGTTACACCCCAAAAACCAGCCCTGGGAGACTCACCCAAATTTTACAAGGAGGGATGAGCCTTGCTGGTAGGGAGGGCTCTAATTTAGCACTAAATTTGCAAGAGGGATGCCTAGGGCTGGTAGGAAACACCCTGCCCTGGTACAAGCAGCCCCAGCCCATGCCAGGGTGCTGGGCTGGCAGCACCTGGTGCTGCCCCGTGAACACCGTGTGGTTTGCATGAAACTTTCTCAAGATATTCCTGAGCAGTTGAAGCCTCCGGAAACAAAAGGAGGCGGGGGAAGAACTGTAACAACTCTCACTGGGAACACACAGGCAGCACAGGGCCCCAGGAAGCAGGGTTGGCCTCGGGGGGTCTAAAACTATCACTGGTGCTGGCTCAGCACCACAGACAGGGGTGCATGGATCAGCTCCCCAGGGAGGCTCAAAACCTCCATCCCAGCATCATGCAAACCCAAGGCTTTATAGGAATGAAAAGGGAGCCCACGATGAGCCTCTAAAATCTCCTCAGCCTATGCCCAGCACTGGAAGCTGGGAGGGTGACTGAACCCCCTAGCACAGGGGGGTCCCAGTCATGCAAGATCCAGCAGGGTTTGGAGAGAGGATGGATTCTGCTGGAAGGTGGGAGATGTTAAACGGTCACTCGCCACAGGCAGCTCTCACAGCTCTCAAGTGTCTCCAGGCTCGTTAAGCAAATAAAGGCAAGTCCAGCCCAACAAAACAAACAGGACTCTGACATGTGCAAATCCCCCGCTTCCCCAGTGATCCCAAGGAATCCCACCCACCCAGAGTGCTGGGATGGGGCTGCAGGGGGGATGGGGCAGCCAGCACCGGCTGCCCGCAGTGTCCAGAGAACAGGCACGACAGTGTGTTCCTGGCTTGCCTGAGAGAAATCCCTTTCTGCCTGTTCCGGCTTGGCTCCTATCCCGCCCTGGCATCTTCCCACCCTGCTTGGTGGGTGCCCGGCCGGGGCGATGTCTCCAAACCCACTTGCCTTTTCCACTGGGCCCTGCCCCCAGCCGCAAGATTTCCTGCTGATACCTGTTGAGAAACCGTCCTGGAGCCTTGCGGTAATGTAACCCCATGTCACCCGCTTCCTGCTCTTGTGAACAGAGAAACCGCCACAAGTAACTGTGCATGGGCTGTGCCCCGAGCCTGCTCCCCAAGCCTGTGAGCAATCTCCAGCTAAGACTGTCCCCCAAGAGTCTGTGGGAATCTCCAGCCAGGGCTATCCCCCCAAAGCTTGTGGGGCATCTCCAGCTTCCCATGCCCTTTCCATCACTCCAGGCAACACAGTGAGCAGGCAGCCACCCCACAACATGTCAGAGGGCTCTGTTCCCCACGTCCTCAGCCCCCCAAGCCTGGCAAGGGGCTCACCCGAGCTGCATTAACCACATCCTTTTTATCTCTCCCAGCCTGTGGAGAGGTCTGGGAGTGGAAAGCAGAGCACAGACGGTCTCGCTGGCCCCGAGGCAACGCTGACACTGTGACATACGGGAGAACAGGCACGCTCCCCCCACATGGGGCAGCCCAACAGCCCGGCACGGGGCCAGACCTAGGGGACATGGGATGACACAGGGTACAGTGAGCAAGAGGGGCAGCACAAGGGGCGGAGCCTGGCTGTTCCCACCTAAACAAGCCCATCGAGGAGGTGCTGGAGCAGTGCTTTAGCTTGCAGTGGATCAGCCCAACCAGGGGCAACAGGCAGCTGGCACAAGGCTGAAGTCCAGCAGGAGACACCTGGTCCTAATCAAAACCCTGTGTGACAACAGCTCAGCTCAGCACCAGGGTCTGCCTGGGGCTCAGTGTCTTCACTGGGAAGGCTCCTTTGCACCAATTTCTGGGGAATGGGTCACAAGATCTTCCCAGAAGGTTCCCCACCCTGGGGACACCAGGAGGCTGTTTCCCAGGAAGACCATCCACATCTCTGTTGTCACAACAAACACGTCTTTGCTGGGTAAATACAAAGTAGTGTTACCTCCCGCTGCCCAGAGCGTTTCTTAGGAACCACTCGAGGCAGGAAAGGTCAGCTATTTCTCAATTCCTCACCTTTCTACATCACTTTGTTTGTGCAACTGCTAACTCCCACACTCACTAAAGGCCAACATTCCTGACTTAGGAAGTATCTGTACATCGGGTCTGACTGTCAGGATAAGTCCTCCAGCCTGGGAAGGGCTCCACTATCTCCACTCCACAGAGAGTGTGTTCAGCAGAGACTGAACATGCTCAGGGCAGGAGTGACTGCCACAAACACCTGCAGTCACAGCCTGCAAAAACACGCTCTACCACAGGTTTTTTGTTGTATTTTGGGGTCGGTTAGTGACAGCCACCCTCGGTCCAGCCCTGGGCTCACTTACACATCAAAGCTCGCCCTGTCGCTTTCCTCACCCTGTTTTACCGGCCCTGCAGCATCAGGACGGGCTGAAGGGCTCCAGGACACAACAGGCTGCTCGGTTATGCGTCCAACCAGCCCCGTGTGCCTGCCTGCCCCCACCCATCACCGGCACGGCTGGGAGGGAAGAGCATCAAGCAATAAAAAAAATAAATTTAAAAACAAAAAAAGGCAAAGCAGCCGGGCGCGGTACGGCCTGCGGCTTCTGGGGAGCCGCGTTTAAAGCAACGCAAAAAAGAGAAAGAATCGAGACCGAAACTAGACACAGCGCCCGCGGGAGGCAGAGGTAGATGCGCTCGCTCCAGGGCTGGAAGGCGACGACTGGGGCCGGTCCTGGGAGGTCCGATCTCCCCTCCTCGGACACCACCCGCTTTCCCGGAAACTTTTCCGAGCCCCAGCCCCCGCGGCCGCCCGTTTACCCGCTGATCGCCGCCGTTGGGCTCCCGCGCCGCGGGCTCCGCCGGCACCGGCACAGGGGCAGGGGCCGCCTGCCCGCCA
>VZRE01008851.1:273653-283750 GCA_013396775.1 Cephalopterus ornatus
GGTGGGTCCTGCCGCCGGCAGCGGGGGTGGACCGCTCCCTTGTGGGGTCCGACCGCTCCCTCTGGGGCCAGGCCTCTCCCCCGTGGGGTCTGACCGCTCCCTTTGGGGCCGGGCCGCTCCCCCGTGGGGTCCGACCGCTCCCCAGTGGGAGCTGGACCGATTCCCCGTGGGGTTCCATCTCTCCCGCGTGGGAGCGGGACCTCTCTCCTGTGGGGTCCTGCCGCCAGCAGCGTGGCTGGACCGCTCCCCTGTGGGGTCCGGCCGCTCCCCCGTGGGGTTCCACCGCTCCCCCGCCGCCACCTCTGCCTCTCCCTGCCAGCCATCCGGGCCCGCCGCGGCAGCCCCCGCTCCCCGCTGAGCTCCCCCCTCTCCGGGTCGGTTCTGCCACCCCCCTGGGGACAGCTCCGACTACCCTGAGACCAGTGGGGTGCTCTCCGTTGTCCCCGCTCCGCCCGCTGCACATCCAGGCTGGCACGCCTTGTCCTCTTGGAGGCACGTCCACCCCATTCCCTCGGCCAGTCCTCGAAGACAGGTGCCGGCCCCAGGGCTGCTCCGAGGCGGAGGGCTGAAGGGATGCTCAGAATGAGACAAAAACCCCAAACCGAAACCGCGTGTGAACGCGGCCGGGGAGGCGACGTTGGTCGGTAACTCTGGTCACCCGCTATGCGGCGGAAATGGAGCAGGCCCGCTCCCCCAACAGCCTCTGACCCCCATCTCGGCACCCTGGAGCTGGGGGCTGGAAGGTGGGAAGATGCAGGAAATCCCAGAGGGTTTGCACTGTCCTGGCTCCACATTCTCTGCTTGCGGATTGGGAAGCAGAAGTGGCTGCAGTGGGTTACGAGCGTGTGAGATTCTGGGGTTTGGGGTCAGCCAGGGCAGAGCAAAGCAGCAGCAAGCCTGGGCTGCTCCAGCACTGCAGCAGGAGTGCTGGGTGCCAGGCAGAGCTGGCTCCTCTCCGTCCCAGAGAGGGCGGCACGGAGGTAAGTTGGTGTCTCCCACTGCTGGGCCTGGCTGAAGTTCCACCTGGCCAAAGGTCCTCAGGGCATCTGGGATCACATTTCACCGAGCTGCAGCCAGGCAAGCAAGGAGGGGACGGCTGCCCTGCCCTGGGACACGTGCTCCAAACCCCTGCAGAAGGGACCTCAGTGGCTGAGGAACCCCTCATGTGCTCAGGGTGGCCATGCTCCAGCTCCGTGGGACCCAGCTGGGAGCCGAGGGTGGGCTCATTTGTTTCCTCCACTCGGCTGAGCATTCACCCGCGGCCGCTCGGCCCTGAGAAATGCGGCAGAGAGGAATCCCACGGCGGCCAGAGGCAGATGCCTGCAGAGAGGAAAACCAGGGCAAGCATGTTGTGGTACAGCCCCAGGATGGGGGGGATCTATCACCCATGTCACAGCCCTCCCCTTGGCAAGGGGGTTGTGAGCAGCATAGCCTGAGTGTGCACATTCAGGGGCGAGATGGAGGTACACTACCCTAAGTCAGGAAACAAAACCCAGCTCCAGCAGGGCTGGTTTGAGCATGGGACCGTGATAAGGAGGAAAGGCAGCAGCAAAGGAAACAGCTGGGGTTGCTTTTGGGTCCGGCAGTGCCCGCAGGATGGCAGGGCACAGGCAGCACCGTTGTGCCCCAGCTGCCTCCTGCCCTTTGCATCTTGCTGTGACGTTAAAGGAGCTCAGGCTGGAGGGGGGAAAAGAGAAAAGAGCCAACGTCTGTTTGTGTTGAAGCCATCCAGCTTTTTTTGCAGACATCAGCCAAGCGGCAGCAGCAATGCCATTGGTGGGAAGACGGAGTTATTTGGGGAATGCTGGACTCCGCACCATGAGAACAGCAGGGGAGGAGGTTGGTTTTAATTTAACAGGCCATGTTTACTCTTCCCCTCTCACCTTTGGACTGTCTGAAATGTGCAGTGAAAGCCCCAGTGGGGAGGAAGGGGCTGTGGGTGCTTCCCCCTCCCCACGGCTGCTCCCATGGCCCCGCGGCTCTGCAGCGCCTGTGTGCAGCAGCCTCCCACGTTGCAGACCCAGGGCAGGGATTTCTCATGCAATAAACAACCAGACAGATGCAAAGCTTCAAAAATATCCAGCTTTAATCTGTAAACTTGCAAAGAGAGACCCAGGAGCAGTGCAGAGGCAAAGGAGGCACTGGGGCAGGTGAGAGACGAGCAGCTCGGGCGCAGGGCCAGGGAAGATGCTGACAGGGACAGATGTGTGGGACAGTCCCCAGCTCCTACATGCAGCAGTGCCATGCCCTCCACAGCTGCTCTTCACATGAGTGCTTCAGCTGTACAACCAAATATTCACCATCTGACCGCCCTGGGTAGTGCTCAGGGGAGCAGGCAGTGTGCTGGAGGGGTCAACAGTGCTGGGCTGAGCACCAGGGATGTGCAGCAACAGGGAGGTCAAGCCTTGCCCCTATGCCCTACTGATGCCCAACAGAGCAGCATTTGCTGGCTGGAGGATCTCAGGCATCTGCTCTCCAGAGAGTGGGTTCCAGCTGCTGTTTGCCAGCAGCAGGAAGGAATAGTTGCGTTACATGGGCAGCAATGGGAGAGAAATCCAACCCAGCCTGGGAGCCAGCAGGGCTGGAGCATCACCCCAGGCCACAGTGAGCATCTCCTGCATGAGGCTGGAGATGGTTTGGTCTGGAGGGATTGAAAATAAAAAGGCTTTTCTTTAAAAATAAAAATAAATAATAAAAAAAATTCCTCTAATTCCCATGACTACAAGATGGGGAAAAATAAAGTCGTTTCCAAATTACTGTGTGTACTAGAAATGCCCCAAGCATTGTTTGGGTGCTCCCAGGGAAGTTTTATTTCTTGTGACAGCTGTATGGACAGGGAGCAGGTTTGGCTGGACCCTTCCCCATCCCAGCCCTTCCCTCGAGCAGAGCCAGGATTCAATGAGGATATCATTGCCCTCATGGTGGCAGGAGGATAAAAGCCAGTGGCAGCAACTGCAGCAGAGAGGAGCCACAGATGAGTGAGCACTGGGGTGTGGGGCAGCCCAGGGGGCAGAGCTGAGGATCCTTGGAGGGAAGCCAGAGCCTGGCAGCACCAGGGATGCAGGGGTGGATCAGGCCCTTCCAGTTGGACAAGAGCAGAACGGAGAGCAGGGATGGCTGCAAAGGAGGAGGGGGCTGGGGGCTGCATGGGGGCTCATCCATGGCACACACACTGCCCCTCCAGCCTCTCCAGGTGTCCCTCAGTGAGGTGTGTGGCTGTGTCCTGGGAGATGGAGGCATCGCTGTGGCTTACTGGCCAGGCTGGCAGTCACCACATCGCAGTGATTCCCACACAGCAAACTCCAGGTGTTGCTCCACGGGGCAGCAGGATCTGGCGCCTGGATCCTGGAACCAGGGCGAAGGCCATCCTCATGCGCTCTCTGTTCTGCTGTATTGTCCTGTCCACCTTGGCTTGTCAGAGCCCAGTTCCCTTCGGCGCTTGAGGGCAAGATCAAGCCCCTCTCTGTCTCCTGCCTGTGCCCCCGGGGCTGCTGGCTCCTCCCGGCCGCCCTCAGGAGAAGACACAGCAGCTGGATTTCTTCTTCTGTGACTCGATGTAGTCATGGATCTGGAAGCGGGGCTCGTCCAGCGGCTGCATCGCACGCTGCTTCAGCTCCCTGCAGTGGTGGGGGCTGTGTTACCCACCCCCACACACTCCAACATCAGTGTGGGAGGTGGTGGGACTGCAGGGGACACCTCCCTTGCTCGGTGCCCTGGCCCCAGGTACTTACTTGGCAATGGCCAGGAAGGCCAGCTCCACGTTCATGCCTGTCTTGGCGCTCGTCTCCATGAAAGGCACTCCATATTCCTGCAAGGGCAACACAATCCCATCAGTGGCTATCCCCAGAATGCTTTCCTGCCCCTCTGAATCACCCCTGTTGCCTGGCCAAGGCTTGGGGGCCATCCCCTCCCTGCCTTGCCCCAGGTTTTTTGTGTGACTGCCGTGCTACCTGCCCAAGAGCCAAGCGGGTCTGGGCACCCATCAGAGGGGATGGCACAGCTGTGTGGGGACCCTGAGTGACAGGCAAGTGACTGGGGGAGATGAAGTTGGGTTAGACCCTGAAGTGGCTCACCCTGGCCAGCGATGCTCCGTCCTCTGTCCTCACAGCCCTCTCGCTGCTCACATCAGCCTGCCAAGGGAAGGAAAACGTCACCACATACCAGGCCAGCTGGCACCCTGAGGCATCTGGCAAGCAGGCAGTGTACGGTGCTCAGGGGGCTGACAGGAATGAGGGGCATGAGGGATCCAGGAGCATCCAGCGCCCAGAGAATTGGGGATCTATGGAACATCTGGGATCTGGTGGCATCAAGGATGTCAGGGGGCATCCAGGACCTTTAGGACACTGGAGACCTGAGGCAGCATCCAGTACCTGGGGGCATCCAGGACACAGGGAGGCTCTGGTATCCTGCTGGGCATCAAATACCCAGGATCATCCAGGTTCCAGGGGAAAATCCAGTACCCAGCTGGGCATTGGGCACCCAGTAGCATCTAGGACCCCCCAAGAGGATCTGGGATCTGGTTGGGCACCTGGGGCTTGGAGTAACCTGGGATTCAGGGGTGCATCCAAGCCAGAGGGGTCATCCCATACCCTCAGCATCCCACGCTGGGAACAATCCCACACGGGGAGCCTCAGCCTCGTGCTGCCCCCCACTGGCTGTCAGGAACCCTGACCACCCCTCGGCCCCCTCCAAACTTCTGGGGTCACCTCTGGGCCTGGTTGAGCCCAGAAAGCAGCAGATCCCAGCAGAGGGTGAAGGCAGGGTGCACAGAGCTGGCAGGCAGAGCCCACCGAGCCCCATCCCTGCATAGCCTTGGGGATGGCCAGGGCATGGCACAGCACCACATGGCAGAGCACAGGATGAAGGGGGACCCAGCACGCACCTTATTGCCCAGCAGCATGATGACCACATCCTTCTGGGCGTACTCGTGGATCTCCGTCAGCCAGGCCTGCGGGGAAGTGGGGCTGTGTTGGGATGAGCGGTACCCTCGTCCCTCCTGTCCCGGCCTTTACACCCCCATGGTACCCTTGTTCCTCCCTCCTCAGCCCTCATATCCTCTTAGTAATCCTTGCCCCTCCCCTCAGCCCTCACACCACCCCACGAGGACAGACAGGGATAATGACTTTTTTGTTGGCACGGGAACTATTCCAGCATCAAAGCCAAACAGGCCTGAAAACGCCCCGTCTCCTGGCTACAGCCCAAGCCTACGCGTAGTTCACATCCTTCCCCAACAGCGTTTTCTCCCTCCAGGCATTCTCCATGTCCCTGGACAAAACTCACCCAGCCATGCAGGACGCAGCCAGGTGCCCTGGGACGAGCTCCCAGCTGGCTGGGTCTGGCCAAAACAGCCAGCATCTATTTGTAAAACAGGTTCCCAACTGCCCCAAACACCCAGTGAGCCAAGCAGGGCACTCACGACCCCAGTCCCTGTGGAGAAACAGACTCCCGACCCACAGGGGGACTCACGCGGATGTTGTCAAAGGACATCTTGCTGGTGATATCGTAGAGCAGGAGCAGGGCTGGAGGGGAAGAGGTAGAGGCATTGTCACGCTGCAGGGATGCATTCCAGGCAGTTCCCCCATCCCTGCCGGACCCCAAACCCACCTTGGGCATCCCTGTAGTAGGCGTGGGTGACGCTGCGGAACCGCTCCTGTCCTGCCGTGTCCCAGATCTGCCGAGAAGCCGCCCCAGTGAGAGCAGGGAGTGGACCCCTCCCAGCTGGGGATGCCTCTGCAGCTTCGTGCCCCAACGGCCCACCACGCTCAGCCTGGGGGAATTTTCCAGCAATATGGCTGGGAATTGCTTCCCCTTTCCTAAAACTCACCTGCAACTTCACCTTCACACCGTCCACAGCCACCACTTTGTTCTGCAGAAGAGAAGAAGAGCACATTTATCAGCCCAAATCATGTCTTGGTGCATGTGCCAGCCAGCCCCGGTGCAGAGCTGGCACTCCCCAGCCCTTCAGCTGCTCCCCTCCAGCCGGTGGGACGGAGTCAGGCTGCCTGTGGGGCTGGATGTTGCAGTCTCATTACTACAAACCCTGATCCTGCTTGCTTGGCAGCTGCAGGGATATCCCAGAGCAGCAACTCCTCCTTCCAGAGCAGAACCAGCAGAGACAGGACAGCAAGATCCCAGCCTGTTTTGGGTCGGGTGTGTTGCTCATCTACAGCCAGCACCCTGTCCTGTGGCTCTCGGGTCCCCTAACAAGCCAGCCAATGATACCAGCTGTCCCAGGGACACCGACCCACTCTGGCTCCTGCCGGGAAGCTCCGGGATTGCAGCAGGCCCTGCCCACGTGGCCAGGGAAGTTTGGTAGAGCTGGGGAAGTGGGGAGGTCTGGATGAACCACACACAAACGTGCATTTATTAATAACACCTTGGTGTGCTTTTATAATGTTTGCCCACCAAAAAGCCCTGACCATTCTGCCAGGTTTCCTCTGCTCCATGTGCTGGAGGAACCAGCTCTGTGCTAAGAACCTGGGTTATTTACAGCAATTTAAGGGCTTTGGATGCTACAAGCTTCCTGGGGACACTCAGTGGATGATTTAGGTATCCTGCTCAGGTTTCCTTGCTAGTGGGAGCCTTGCTTGGTCCTTAAATGTGGTTGCAAACACTGAACTAGGGGGTTGCATGTAGCACACAACTTTATCCAGCGTGGCAGGAGGAAATCTCCTGGGTCATGATGGTTTGCAGCCAGGCAACTGGGCTGGGACTGGGAAAGGGAAGAGGCATTTCCATGTGAGCAGGGAAGGCAGCTATCAGGGCTTAAGCAACAGCTCTACCCAACTCGGAAGCGCAGGGACTTCTCTCCAGAGGCCAGAAGAAAGAAACGTAGAAGTTACTGAAAAGCTATTTTAAGACTCTTAAAGGATCATACTTGAAGGGATGAGTCTGAAAAGAGAAGACCCCTATAAATAATTCGGTTGCCTGGAATTGTTTGAAATGGAAATTCAAGCCCATGTGGAGATGACAAAACTTGAGCAAATGGGCTGGATAAAACAAAAACGTGCCCTAGGAGACTCTGGAGATTTCCTACCCACAGCAAGCCATGCGCTGCTGGAGGAGATGCTTGCACAAGGCAGAGCAAGTACCTGAGGGCTGGCAACACCCTCAGGGACACCAACGCCGAGCCCAGCAGAGGAACACAGGAGATTTTCCCTCTTTCATGACTTTATCAGAAGGATAGGCCTCACAACCCCTCCAAAAAAACCCACAGCCCTGTCTCTCTTCCAGGCCCTGCTCATCAAGCCCCCAGTTTCACCACAAGGCGGGAAACCAGAGCAGCTGCAGCTGTGGGGGCAGAGGAAGCAGCGACCGCACTCCACACGTGTCAGATGTTGCAGGCAGAGCCCTGCCTGGGGACACCCCCGTGACTTCCAGCCTGCTGAAATGCTGCTCTGCCCTGTGCTGCAAACAGCTCTGCCTCCCTGAATACCTCCAGAGAGGCCCTGCAGCTGAAATTTGGTGAGCAGAGAGCAGCACAGGGGTTTGAACAGGATTTGGTGATCTTAACAACTACTCAGCAGCCCATTTCAGCCCTTTCAAAGCACAAAATTACAACAGCCAGAGTTGTCCCCAGCAGCCCTTGGCCTCAGCCCACCTGGTGGAGCATGCTGGCTGCCCACTACACCCTCAGCCCACAAACCCAGCCAGGATGAGCTAAACCCAGGCTATTTGCCGATTTAAAGACAAGAGGTGACAACACCAGTGGGCTCTTCTCTCTGTTACTGCTCTCCCAGGTAGAGGTGGAAGGGTTTCAGCAAGCGCCTGCTGCTGGTTGGGAGTTTATTTGGTGTGCAGAGGCTGGAAATCCCCTGTTCCCCCTTCCCAGTACCCCATCTTGGTCGAGGTGTGGGTCGGGGGAGGCAAGGGGCTGGCAGCTGTGGTGGTCTCACCCGGAAATCTATGCCCACGGTGGCTATGAACGTCCCGGAGAGAAAGGCCCCGTCTTTGAACTGGAGCAGGAAGCAGGTTTTCCCCACGCCCGAGTCTCCAAGTAGCATCACCTGGAAGATGTGCGCAGGGAGAGGTGTCAGCGGGAGGGGGCAGCACCACTGAGGGGTGCTGAGCTCCCCCCCTAGACCTTTCTGTCCCTTTGTTTCTTTCCCCAGGGCTCGTCCTGCTGGCTTTAGGGAGCCCCATGGGAGCTGGGGGTAGGTGGGACCCCCAGAGGTGCAGCCAAGCAGTGCCCCAGGGCAGCAGAGCACCCACAGCCATGGAAGAGGGGCAGGAAGGCAGGTACCACAGCAAGAAGACATGTTTCCTAGCCAGCCCCTGGCCATCTCCCAGCTCAGTAGGCTCCCGGAAAACTGGCAGTAGCTCCCAGATTCATGTAGTCACCTCCGCCCACGCTTTGCCCCTGGCCCGGGTGTGCCCAGCCCGAGGGCTGATGCATGGCTTGGGCAAACCCGGCGTGTCCGGGTCTCTCTGTCCGTGCCCAGGGCTCTGCCTGCTGCAGACACCAAAGCAAACACGGTGCCTTTTCCCCTCCTGTTAAGCAAACAGGCTCAAGCCCGTGCTCCCCGGCCACTCCAGCACCACCAGACCCAGGCAGGCAGCAGCCAGGATGGATGCTGGGCTCCATAATCACAGCCTTTCCTGATGCTGTGCTCTTCCTGCTCACCTGCAGCAGCCTGTTCCTGCCCAGCAATTATTAACCTAACTCTGCCTGCATCTGTCCCCTGACGAAAAATGGCAGTGAGCAGGACTCCAGCAAAAAGGTCCATCCCCACACTCCCACTCTGCCAGGATGCTGGAGCCTGCAAAGCAAACCCCTGCAGCCCCACTGCCTCTGGGATGGGCAAACGCAGTGAGCCACCTTCCACAGGGATGGCAGGGCAAATGCCAGAGCTGGGGGCTGGAAATGCTTTGCCTCCTATCAACTCACTTTGCTGGTCAAGTCCTTCCCTGGGACTGGAGGGCAGCTGGGAACACCCCTCCTTTCTGCCTCCACCTCACTCCTGACCAAGCTGGAAATTTATTTCCTCCCTCAAACGTAAAAATTGCCCTCCACTGAGGTGAGTCAGAGCAGAAAGGATAAAGGCAAAGAAGCAAAAATGTTTTAGGGAAAGTGGCAGCGTGCAGAACCACTTTGAGAGCCGGCTCAGCAAAGGCAACAGGAGATGTTTGGGCTGACACCATCAGTGCTGAGCTCGGCCTGGGGCTGCATATTAAATTTTTCGGGTAAAAGGTCCATCGGTCCTGTGCCTCCCCGGAGCTGCCGGGAAGAGGAAGGTGCTTCCTGGGGCAGCCTTCGCCCGATCCGGGATGGGGAAGATGGGAGCACTCAGGAAGGAGGGTTCCCACCCCGAGGCTTGGCAAGGGAGCAGAGGCAATTGCAAGGCGGGGGGCTGCAGGGCGGGAGAGGAGGGGTCGTGGACTGGCTCCGGGGCACACACACTGCTCCCTCCTTGGAGCCCTTGGATTACTGTGGTGGGCTGGATGGGGTCCTGCTTCCCCTGCTCTGTGTCACAGGGGGCACCGCTGCCGGGCTGGCAGGAGCCCCTTGCCTGAAGCAGGTCGGGACAGGCTTTCAGAGGGCAGAGTTCGGCCCTGGCACCGCCGAGGAGTCCTCCCAAAGCCCTGTTCCTGCAGCTGGTCCTTCCAATTGCCACTGCTGGGCAGGGACACCCCCGGGGCACAGACTTCCCCGCGCCCCCGGGCAGGGACCCTCTATCTCCACCTCCCGGGGAGGGAGGACCCCCATGCCCGCACTTGCAAGATCTGGGCACTCTCGGGGCAGGGGCGGCAGGGGCTGGGGGGGGTCAGCAGGGGCCGCTGCCTTCTTCCCCCTCCCCGTCTCGCGGCCCCTTCCTGAGCGCGATCGCAGCAGCGGAGGAAGCGGGCGGTCCCCGGGACCCCCCCGGACTCCTCTCGGTCTCCCCCGGGTGGGTGGGCAAACCCAAACCTCCAGCCCTGGCAGGGACTGGTGGGTCCATCCCTTCTCATCCCGCGCTGCCTCCCACCTTGCCGGCCAGCTCGTAGTCCCGAGGCGACGCCGGGGGGTCCCCTGTGCCTGTCGGGGTTTCCCCGTTCCCCGCTGGGGGGGTCCCGGCTCCCGCCGCCCCGCCGGGGCCGCTCCTGGGGCGGCTGAGCGG
>VZRE01008852.1:0-10662 GCA_013396775.1 Cephalopterus ornatus
TAATACAGAATAAAAACCAGAGGCCAAGAAAGCCCCCAGGCTAATTTCTAGAGGTATCACTACAGAATGCCACCTTGCTTCATTAACCTAACTAGTACCTGGGCATTTACTAATATTCCATTAGCACAAAACGCTGCAAAGGACTTCTCAGCAAACATGAGGATGCTGCACCCATCAGCTAATGCCCTATACAACTTGCCACTACCCAATACAATCACCTACTGTGATCATGACCTGAGATTTTCAAATGGCTTCAGGTCTTCCTCAGGCTGCTTTCTCCTTTTCCACTGGCCTCTTCCACTTGCAGAATCCCACTAAAATGAATTCTTCCTAACACACATGCAGCCACTCATTACACTACTCAGCAGGGTGTAGAAAGGTGACCAGATACTACACTGGGCAGAATCATAAAAACCTTCTCCAGAATAAAATACATAACATACATGCTACCATATCATTACTTACGGAACCTGCAGAATAATTCTTGCAAGTGCACGCTCCCCTCTGAAATAGTTCATACTACAAACTCTGAGATAAGGCACACAAAACATTGATTTAAAGCTTGTTGTTTCGTACTCCTGCACATCAAACACAATCTTTGTTTCTGATTGCTTTCTTCCACTGTTCTTCAATACTGACATTTAGATCTTAAGCCCTGTGATTACAATTAAGTTTTGGAATAGTCATTTATATGTTACCTTGCACTGGAATAATAAGGGTTTCCTTCCTCCTCAAACCTCCTAATGATTGGCTCCTTCAAAGCTGCTTCATCTGCCTCAGATAACTAAAAAAACAGGCAAATAAACAAAACCATCTTCAATATTTTCTTCTATAATGACAGCAAAGCTTTACATGCAGCATCAACATGAAGAAACTGCTTAAATGATCTCCCCAAAGCTTTTCACTCTTTCTGCACACAATTACCAATTTAGCATATTTGACAATAAAATTAAAATACTTTTAAAAAAGGAAAAAGGAGAATAAAAATATACTTAACTGAGTATAAGAATTATTGGGGATTAACATCTGAAAAATTGCTGAAGCTACTGTATTAAAAAAACGCTATTTTAAGTTGCCTTTGGCAAGATTTTTTAATAAAATAAGTCTATGCTATTCCAACACTGGTTTCTCTATGATCAAGAGTGGTCACCAGTGTAATTCAGAAAATCTTCAGGTTTCTAACACATTTTTCTGACATTAACTATAAATATTCTTCTTGAACTTCTTTCTAGGTATCAGGGATTTGGGAAATTAAGACACACAGAGATGAGGGTGAGTATATTCTAACCGCAGAAAGCACAAGTACTGTTTAGAAAAGGGAACTGCTGAGATAACATGTTCATACTCTTTCCCTATTCTGATTAACTACTCATGATAAACATAAACAATTTTAAGACATCACAATAAAATAAGGTCTTATGGGATCAAGGCACTAGTACAAACATCAATCTCAATTAAAAAAAACTCAGCAGAAAAGAGTGTACAGAGAAAATTTAAAAAATAGAAAACAGTATTAAAAAAATACCATTAATTTTCAGTTAGAATGTTGAAATGAGTCAGAAACTTTTCCAAACTTCTACAGACTTCTGCTGCTACACGTTTCACAACTCTCAGGCACTGAATCATTAAAAGATCAACTTTCTATAAAACAGCCGCCTTCAAAATAATTGAAAAGACACTTTATTTTGACAGATTCCTCTTCATACTCCCAAACCAGCGAGGATCCTGGCTGCTCACCTCGGGCAGAACTAATAACTCGGTGCACAAAGTACAAAAACATGATGGTATGTGAAGCACTCCTCTTTTTAAGCAAAGACAAGGAATGTCACGAATGATCTTCACATTTCAAAGATGTAAACAGCAACACTTCATAATGATACTTCATTGGTGTCTCACTCTCTAACACCCTTTCCCAGTCCACAAAGTTAGCAACTCTAGTGAAAGAGTAAGTCACAATGTCTTTACTGAAAATGAAAGAAGAAAGATGTACCTGTTTTCCCTCCCTTGCTTTTTGGTCCTTAGCTATTGTAGCTAGAACAGTTGCAGCTTGTTCCCCTCCCATCACCGATATGCGAGCATTTGGCCACATATATAGAAATCTTGGACTGAAAAAATACAGATTAAACATTAAGTAAGACATTGTCCTACTTTCTAGTAAAGAACTAATTCTCACGTAGCTAAGAATTCATTTTCATGCATGACAGTATTACAATATATTGGTTTTTAAAAAAAGGCACATTAACATACTTCCACGCTTGCAGCATTATGTTTGAAAATGCAAAAATTCTGTTCATTTGCTGAATTCAAGCACTTTAAAAATTTATTTCACTTTCTGGAGTCTCTTCAGCTCACCTCCCCAACCCCCAGGAATTTTTCTCTTAAACATTCCGAACAACTTCATTAGTATCAGGAACCTTGAAAAATGAAATTAGAAAACTATGTGAGTCATGTCCAAAGGGTCAAAAGAAAAAAAATCGTCAGGGATTTTGAAACTTTACACATAAAAAGTGCGTAAGGATTAAGGATTTTTTGCACAAGCGGGTATTCCTCCTATGAATTCAGAATAAAGGACCAGCCTATACTGCTCAGTGATTGTTTAGGACTGTACAATTTTTCCTCCAGTAACTGAAACAGAAGAAAAGGACATCAACACATTTACGTGTTAGAAGGTCTCTTCTGTCACCTAATTAAAGGTGAATCATGAGCCTATGAGTCTCTACCAGTTTATCAGGTTGTTATTTACTTGTGAACATATTCACTGAGAACTGCTGTTTTCCAAATAGCACAACCTCTGCAAGAGTTTAGAGAGGTTTTCAGAATGGCACTTCAAGGTTATGCTCTCTTAACTTATTCCAATCTGCTGTCATAATTTGAAGCAAAACTCACCTATATGCCCTTCCACACATCCCATAGTTTCCAGCTCCGTAAGAACCACCGATAATCACGGTTATTTTAGGTACACTGGCACAAGCTACAGCAGTTACCATCTTGGCACCATCTTTTGCTATCCCTCCAGACTCATATTCTCTTCCAACCATGAAACCTAAAGAATTATAGCATGAAGAAAAGGCTTACCAGCTTTATATTACTGCATTGTGGTATGTGTCACAGTATGTGCTTCATAACACACGCAGAAAAACCTGAAGAGTAAATCATAAGACAAGGCCTTCACCAGCTGCTGATTCCCAAACATGCTGGAGATGTAGGCACTACAAAGCACACAGGAGGCTGTCTAAAACATAGCCTCCAGAGTTAATGGCAAAGCCTACAACTTACTGAAATGTCAAAATAACGATCTTATTCACCTGTAATATTCTGCAAAAACACAATGGGAATATTTCTCTGGCAACACAACTGGATAAAATGTGTACCCTGTGGAGAGGAAAATAAAAAAAAAAGGAGTAAGCCATTAAAATTTGGACAAGTGAAGCCATCACTACCAGCATTCTGAAGTCTGTGGTTAAGTCCTCCCAACTGAAATCCATGGGAGCCTTTGCATAATAAGCGTTACGCTACTTCTCCTTCATCCAAAGTCAACTGCAAAACATGCATTCACTCTAGCAGAAGAAAGAAAACTCCAGAGATGTGTGAGTACATGGGTAAAGCAGAAATAATATCCTTAAAAGACATTACTACTGATACTGAAAACTAAACTGCTTTGACTCAATCAGTATGTACAGACAGCTACACAGTGTGGCATTCGACATAGAGTTTTCTGAGACTTCTGTGGGAATTTTGTGTCATAGAAATTATGACAGCCAGTCAGAAAAAAATATCTCCCCATTTATAAAATAGAAGCATTCTCTGAAACTGGGAAAGGCCCACAAACATTATTTGCTCTTTGCCCTGCCAATTGCTGTAACATTCTTTCCTTTTCCTGAGAGATTCCCTCTCCCCATTTTCTAGGAAAAGACCAATTTCCTAGCAAAGTTACAAATATTAGATTCCAAGCTCCTGTTTCAACTAGAAATAATCTAAATCAATAAAGTTCCTTAGGTTATTTATACACTGCTGGTAAACAAAACCAAGCAAAAAAGATTATGTAGCACAGCAACTGAAAAAACACCTAACCTCTTCAGTATATGAATCCAGCAAGAGTTACAAAAAGAAAAAAGAGAGAAAAACAAAGCATAACCTTTAGCTTGCTTTTTCAGAGAACAACATGAATTTCATAGTGATGACCATGGGAAAAATGTGAAACAGCTCATTACAAAAATGCAAATGAAAAAAAAAGGAATATTGTTAGATTATGATGCTCATAGAAGCAACATCATGGACAAAGGTTTCTCTAGAATTAAACAACCGAAACTTGACCATTTCCTTTTACAGTACTGACATGCCAGCAAAAGTCAACAGACAAAGATCCCTTATGTTTTTTTCATTCATAGGAAAAAAGGTTGTAGCATTAAATTATTAGAAAAATACTGGACGTATTAGAAATACTGCAAGAGTTATTTTCTACTTGGAAATAACTGCATTAAAACAAATGTTAGGTGAAAACAATGTAATTTACTGCTCTCCAAGTTGAAAGTATTCTTTTAGTACATGAAACTCAACTTCACGTATTATTTTATTACAGCAATAAATCAAGTAAAATTACTTCCTTTTTCCACATCTCTCATCAATCCTTCCTTTTTTCTATAGATTCTCAATAACGATTCCTCACCATTTGTTTGAGAAGCCTGCTAGAACAAAACTACCATATATAACTACTATTAAAAAAATTCAACTGACAGTCGTTACTTGAAAAAATAAAGAACTAAAGCAAACAACATAGACCAAGGTAAGTAAACACTCTGCCATATCCAGACACTCTTTAGCATCATCAATCCCCCGAGTACAATCTGTAAAGCACACTGTTAACTGTAATGCTATCACAATATTCCTTCAGAGATGTCCTTTCATTCACAAAACAGGTATTTTAGCTGACAGATTTTTTGAGACTCCACAGGTTTTCACTCATTATTCTAAGCCAGAGCATGAAAATTAAAGCTCTGGTAAACCAACGAACTGAGTACTGGCACCCAGGTTTGAAATCTTCCAATTAGCAGGAAAAAAATTCCGTGATCTACAGTAGTACTTCACAGTTTAGAGGTTAGGAATACCAACAGGGCATTTGGTGCAATCAGCATGGACTTGTCCTGTAAAACCTGTAAGTTGCAGGAAACGATCTCAACTGTGCTGTATTCATACAAATTCAAATGCTGTTCTTCTACTGACCTCATTTCTTCACATCAGAAAAATCTACAGAACATTGTTTCTAAAATATGGTCAATTGTTTTTATAGCTTATTAACCTGTTTCACATTTACATGAAAAATGGGGAGCCAGCTCTCCCTCATTATTTAAAAAAGCTCCTAATTTCAAGAGCAAGTTGTCCACCAGAAGTTTTGTTTCTCAATGGCAAAGAAGCTAATTCTCTATTTACCTTTTTTGCTGACTCTGAGAAAAGAACTCCATTGTTTCCAATAATTCCTACTGGATAACCAAATATTCTTGCAAATCCTAAGGCAGAAAGATTAATTTGTAAATTTACACATACATATATTTTACTATGGCAAGTAAAGGCAATACTTTCTCCTGGTAACAGAAACTGCTATTTTTCTGAAGATAAACACTATTAAAAATATCAGTGGGTGAGCCAAATAGAATAAATCCAACTATAAAACCAGTGGGAACATATACAGCACAATTATAATATATTTCTAAATACCTGTTATTAGTGTATCCCCATACAAGGCTTTGAATTCATCAAATCTACTTCCATCCACAATTCTAGCAATGACCTTAAGAAAAAGTAGAAAAATTAAGTTAAATTCCTAATCCTTCATAGATTTTGTTTAGAAAGACCAACATATAATTAAAATACAACCTTACCATTTTTAGAACATCAAGCAACCCACCATATAAACAGTCTGGATGGCAGGCAAAACCCATTTACTTTTTAAAGTGTGATTTATCTACATGTTTGTAAAAATGGGATTTCAAGATTAAGAATATCCTAATCAAATAGTTAAATTATACAGGAACGAAGTTTTCCTGATTAGTGGAATTTCAAAGAAAAACTGCTACCTCTAGTTATATTAAACATCGATCAACAGACTCTCATTTATAAAGAAAAAAACATATAAAGCCATGAGTCACTTTCTTGTATCTTGTAGAGATACAATTATTTTCAGCTTTGCTTGAATTTGCGACATACAAAATAATGAAGATCTGATCTGAGGTTTCTCTGAGATGCAAAGGGGACATTTTTTATAAATACAGATCCACTGCTAGCAAGACATTTACCAGAAGACATTTATTTCAACTTTCAAGGAACACAAGTCCAAATTATTCCAATACTTTTCCCAGTGTAATGTGAGGCTCAATACAAGCGTTCATGTCTTTTTCCCTTAATGCAAAGAACACCCTAGTAATTTAAATATTTTAAGACATGTAAGGTATGTATTTAAGGTATGTATTAAAGACTCTTGATAAAATAGACTCTTGATTGGTTGGTAGTGAGAAACTGTGGGATCTGCACAAAATACAAGATAGGATGTGGGCTCAGATGAAGGTACCAAGGCAGAGTACAACAGACTCCATACGTGGCTGGGAGAACTCCCAACTGTCTGGTGTGATTTTACTCCATAAGCCTTTAAATATTTCATCTTTCACAAGATTAACAGACAAAGAAAGCCATCATATCACTCAGCAAGCCTACAGAATGCTCTGCCAATGCAGAGTTACTATTTCTGTCAGCTTTTTCAGAATGTTATCAGTCTCGCATCCTTGTGCATCCTTCTCAAAAGTATAACCAAAAAGCATTATATTTTCAACAAGTCATTGCCATTGCAATGGATCTGGTAGACCAAATTATAAAAAAATAAGCACCCAAATCAGATGTTATCAACTGTGATACTCTAAAGAGTGATTTCCTGCAAGAAAACTGGGTGCATGCATGTATGGGCATGTGGATCTTGCATCAATACTCATACCTCTTTGACATCAAAATTTCTTTTTAGCTGGTCACCAACTATTCCATATATTTCATCAGCTGGAAATAAAGGCTCTTCTGATGGCTCTATAGTCACCTATAGCAATTTAATAAAGCAATTTACACAACAAAGCAACTGTCAGTCCACATTATGACTTAAAAGTTCAAACAACAATTAATTTGCCAACTTCTTTGAGCACAGACTTCATCACCGACATCGAAATGACTGTATTGGCTTGTCCTCATTTTGTATAAAGATCAAGTTCCTTAAACTGAAGGTTGATACCACCTTTCTCACTTACTGTTACCCTTTTTCTACTCCCGCATATACTTCCACATGTAGTCCACTTCTTCCATGTTATAAAAAAATTAAGCATGTTGGCCCATTTTCTTACTTCCCCCTGTGTCCCGTAAGACAGGAATTATTCTGAAAAACTGGTGAAGATTTTTGTCACACAACCGAATAAAACCTCTTGCCTTCCTTCAGCTGTCTATTCACCCTCTCACATCTCCACTAAAATAAAACAGGGTCATTCCCCCACCATATGCTATCCATCCCGTTTTCTACAACGAATTTCTAAATAAATACAGTAGAATGACATGATTTAAGTCTGCCCCTCAGTTTTGTACTTCTCCTTAATAATGACAGAAAATGTCTGTTCAAAAAGATGCTTTAGGAGGTATCTTATTTTAAGTCCATGGAAATGATCATGTGGATTTAAAATTCAACTGAGTGTCTTGCAAGACTGGATTAATTTAAAAGTGCAATTCTGTGACTCTGAAACACTCTTCTAGTTGCTTCACTCTTCCACTTAAGCCCAGTGATTTTACTGGGAATAATACACCAGGAATGCAACTGCAGAACTGACACAGTAGAGAAATCTTTAAGGAAAAGAAGCATGACTTCCATTTTCAAAATGCCTGAAGTCATAGACAAGAAATGTGTTATACAAATCAGGTTAAGAAAAGCATGCCTAATTTCAACAACACAGTGTTTTCAGATTCTATACACTTACGTCTATTTTCTTCTGGAGATTTAAACTTCTTACAACTTTCCGTGCTAGATGAAGTGCATGATTGTCATCCAAAGCATAATGATCTGTTACACCAGATTTTCTGTATGTAAATAGCAACAGCAATATAAATACTTAGGAAAAAGCATAAATCTGGCAATGAAAACTTGAAGTTTTAAAACATCCAAGACCTTAAAAAATACATTTTTATATTTAAAATGAAGATGTTACCGTACAGCTCTCTCTGCTTTGTTATGAAATTACTTTAAAAATAAATGCCATGCCTGACCTTTTCTTTGAAATAGTACATTCAAGTTATCAGACATGACATAAAATAGCAACTCCGGGAAGTAAAAAAATCTAAATGACAATATAAATTATTATAAGCATTGTTCAAATGAAAGAGAAATTCATTTTAAATTACAAAGAAAAACATTCACAAAAAAGGCATGAACTGCCCTTCAAAAGAATTCTTTATTCACTTCAGTAAACTGAACTAAAAAATAAGCAGTTATTGTACAACAATACCTAACTTACTGTGCAGTAATACCTAATTTTGTCTACTATTCATTTTAGAACTTCAAAGTGTGTAAAATTTTTTGTTTTGCTGACAAGCACTCTCTTTAAAAAACCCAAGCTATTTTGATCTTGCTTGTAGTAAGTTCTGACAGTAAGATGCAATATTCAAAATGTATTATCATTCTCAATATCTATTACTCTATTAACAACTAGCATTAAATAGTAAATTCCTCCATATTATGCATGATGCTGCAGTATACTATATATGTATTTTAAAATAGTAAATTAAGGAAACAGAATCTTAACTACAGTACAAGGCAACTATGCTAGTCTAACAATAAAACGATCTGTCTGCACCAGATAAGCACACCAAAAATCTTAATTTTCAAAATCTAAACAAAGCTAAAAAAGATCTTAAAAATAAAAAAAGCTGAAGTCTCAAATATGGAAGAAATTAACTGGGAAAATATTTCTTTAAACCTGCAGTGAAGGTCTGCCCCTCCAAGATCCTCTGTTGAAACCTCTTCACCTGTTGCTGCTTTAACCTACCACAAGAAAAGGAAAATGAGCTTCAGAGTAGACACTTGTCTTGCATTAATATTTACACTGGCTTAGTTGCAGCATTAAAAGGGATCTTTGCAAAATGCTTCTTTATTAATAGTATTTGCCCAGTTAATTCCCCACAGAACATTCAAAATGGAACAACACATGATCTTGCCAAAATTACTTAGTTTCTTTGACTTTGTATCCTTATTTTAGCATTAACATATAGTTTTGATTGACAGAGATTCTCCACTAACTGTTGATTTACTGCTGTGTCTATTAATAGTGTGAATATACCTATGCATCCTTTAAATTCATAAACGTGGATTTTCACAAAAATTTTCTTAACAAGAAAATTCAAATGTGGTACTTTCCTGCACTGTTTCAAGCAAACAATACCTCAATTGAAACTTAGCATTCTTCACTTTTGCTTTCTTTACACAAACTCCTTTGTGAATTTTAACTTAAATATTAACCACAGAACAACCATTAGCAGGTTTTATTTTCTTAACCTTCCATTAAACACACAATAATTTTGTAACAATAATTTTCTTTAAAAGAGCATATCAGTGGCATATAACTGTTCAGATCAAGTATGATGTCTCCATAAAAGTACCTGGAATGACAATCTAAATCCTAGATCTGTGAAATCTTAGACCTGAAAGCGTAATTCAAAGGTGAATTATCTCCTTCTTAAAACAATGTAATATCATTTACTGCACAGTTAAAAAAAAACCCAAAAGAATTCTTGATGCATTTCAACTCTACAGTAACTGTTTTGAAAAGCATTCCCTGGAAGCTGGTGAAACCATTATTCATCAAACATGGAGAATACAGAGGTAGAGCATGAGACAAGGAAAGGGAAAACTATCATCACTTCCAAAACAGACTTCAGTTTTCAAGTTTCACGTCTAAAAATGATGCACACTAAATATATAAATATATACATATATAGATACATAAATAGGTAAATACATATTCTCCCTCTCTCACACACACACTTTCAAACTGTCAAGTTTGCAAAATTATATATAGATATCTCTTCAGTAGTAGAATTTTTGCTTTGAAATTTGAATTACCCATGCAATACGAAGGTGTGGCATTCTGATACTAATTAATGGAAAAATTCTGTCAGAGACATAATTAACTTGAGTCTTCATTAAACAAGGAACAGAAGAACATACTTTTAAGAGAAATTAGGAATATTTCTTCACTGAAAGGGCTATGCAGTATTGGTACAGGCTGCCTAGAGAATTGGTTAAGTTGCCATCCCTGGAGGTATTTACATGCATACAGATAGGGCACTTAAGGGACATGGTTTAGTAGTGGACTTGGCAGTGTCAGGTTAAGGGTCAGACTCAATGATCTTTAGGGTGTATTCTAACATAAGTGACTGTATGATTTGATTATGTGATTTTATTCTATGATTCTATGAAATAATTTGTAACAGTTTGGATTCGACTTTTCTGCCGAATGCTCAAACTTCATAGTTTGCAGCCTTTCTTCCCCCCACCCCTTCTACGAACACAAGGGAAAGGGAGAAGGGAAAAGCTACTGAAATGTCGAAATGAGTAGACCAAAGTTGTACAAAAATATACACATGTATTTA
>VZRE01008852.1:10732-26343 GCA_013396775.1 Cephalopterus ornatus
CCCCCTGCCCCGAAGGGAAAAGGGAGAGGGAAGGAAAAAAAAAATTCAAAACAGATATATACAATAAAAATCCAGGAGTAATTAATAAAAAAACTAATAGGAGAAAATCTTATTATTTTTCTCGAGATAGCAGAATTGCACCAAGCGACCGCCGGCACTCTCCGCTTCCCAAGGTCCACAAGGCCTCACTGGGCCTCACTCCTCCACACGAGCAGAGCCGATGGTAGAGAACCTGCTCCCGGGTCCACCGGAAAGGAAAGAGAGCAAGAGGCTTCTCCCCCTTCTTATTTATACCCTGGTTTACGTAGAAAATCGTATGGAATACTGGGAGGATGACTACTTTCTCAGTTACAACTTGGTTACCAAGGAGGGTCTAAAATCAAAACCAGTACATAATTACATACCTCTCTTTTTATGCAAACTGGTACAACATGCTGTTAACTACTCCAGAACTTGAAACAAATCTGAATATAGCACTGATTTCTTTTAGCACAGAAATCCAGAGACTGATTTTAATACGTTTTACAAAAATACTTTTCCCCTTTTCCACAGAGATGAAGTCTTCCTTCTCCAAATCACAGAATTGGAGCTGTGGACTCTGCTAGCTATCCTGAGAGACTGTCAAATTTAACTCCCCTGCTCAAAGCAGGGTCAATCAGAGAAGGCTGCTGATGACTACATAATGACCACAAATTTTGAATGTCTCAAGGACAGAGACTCCACAATCTCTCCGGAGAACTTGGTTTGGCGTGACCACTGTTGCCATAAAAAAGTGTTTTCTTACAACTAAACTGAACTTCCTATATTTCAGTCTGCACCCTGTAGCCTTGATCTATCACTGGGCATCAATGAGAAATCTGGCTCTATTATCTTTACTCCCCACTACTCATACACATGGATAGATTCACCCTGAGACATATTTTGACCAGGCTGAAAAGTCCCAGCTCTCTCAGAGTCTCCTCATTTCAGAGAGGCTTCAGTCCCTTCATCATCTTCATGGAGCCTCACTAACTCATGTCCATGTCTTTCTTGGTCTGGAGAGCCCAGAGCTGGACCTAGCAGTCCAAATGCATCTCAGGAGGGCTGAGTAGATGGGAAGGATTATTTGCTCTAACACTTTCCCAGGTTCAGCAGTGCAACAGCGCATTCTACAAACTGTAGTTTAAGTAATGATTAAAGTTACTTAAAGTGAATGGTTGAAATCTTAAAGTTCATTAAATTATAACAGATTGCAAGCCTTGGCAAGTGGGTATTTTCAAAGAAACCCTGTTCAAGCTACTTCAGTTAGAAATTATCAGGAGTAATGAACGCAAACTTCAGATATAATGTGCATTTCCTACAAGAGATGAGGCTGACAGGTAGAAAAGTCCCCAGTGCATAATTACACATGAATTTGACAAACTTATTCCTTCTCTTTATCAGACTTTTCTTCACCTCTGAGCATGGAAAGTAGCAAATTTTCCCTTGGGAAGGAAGAATCAGAAGTTTCTGCAAAGAGATGACAAAGCCTGAGCTACCAAGCAGTACTGCCAGAGATGAGGATATAGATACCTTCAGCTTGGGGAAGTGCTGAAGAATGACCCTAAATATTATTATTACTGCGACACCTCTCCTGTTCGAGTTCTATCTGTTTATGGAGTCATTACTCCCCACCCTTTTAAAAAGAAGGGAAAGCAAACTTCCATTTTAGATGGTGGACTAATTGTACCTGCAATTCACAGTTTTTTATCACACACATCTCAAGACTAATTGTAACCAACATCAGGGATTTTCTTTCACTTCCTTAGAATGTTTTGTTTTATGCAGTTAAGCAATAAAATCCATCCAATTTTTTTTTATGTAAAAAGACATTCTGGGGAACAGAGCTCCCACAATAATGGCTACAATATCTGCTACAGCATGGAATGGCAGTTTCTGTGGGAGTCTGAAGTAATTTTGGTGCTTAGAAAAGGCAAGTAAAATATTTTCAGGAAGAATATGAAAAGCTCTACAAAACAGAAAAGCTGACAGGTAGTGATATTAAAGTTTGATCTATACGCACAAAGATAAGGATCATTGCATCTGCAGGTTGCTAAGGAACAAAATAAATTGGAGGGCAGATGTGAAATCTTCCTCTGAAAACGGCGAAAAGTTTTCGACATGTCTAACTTCACAACATCCCTGCAGTCACTGACTTGCCTAGTCAAGTCTTCCCCTGGAAGCCTGACTCGGGTTACTCAGCTGCCTCTACATACATGTATACATAACGTATGACCTAAATTTCCTTGTGAAGTTAAATGATTGCCAACCAGGCCAGCTTCCTGGGTAGTATGGGTATTAGCTGCCTCATGCACCTGCATAATGCTGGAGCTTGAAAGAAACTGGCTCTGAGTAAGTTCTCCAGCACACATTATTTAGTGCACCCACTGGGTCTCCCAGGATCTGAAGAACATTTCCAGCTCTACCATAGCTCCACACAGGAGTGTAGTCAAGGCTCACTGTAGTCCCCAGCAGTCTCGCCAATGGACATGCCATATCAGAAGAGCTGCGCTTTCTCAAGTCCTTCAGATTTCCTAGCTGGGCTTCTTCAACAAATTACTCTGTACATGAGCAAGGCCCAGAGGTAGTTCTGAGCCTTTATATGCCACTGGCTCTAAGCTGATGAGCTGTCCTGAACCTAGAAAAGGTCTGTACTTAGGACAGCTCACGTGCTCCTGTAACAGGGTAGTCATTCTTAACAGAGTAACCAAGCTATTAACAGTCTGATGTAAAAAGTCCATTTCTTTCATCATACTACTTTTCTTATCTCAGTAAAAAGATGTACGAATCATACAATGTTACTCACTCAACCGATACTATTCTCAAATAATACCTTCATTCATGTTTATACCACTTTTCACCAAGAAACTCCAAATATCTAAAGTGATAAATTTATAAAAAATTACTTAATTTTGAGGAGGATTTGTCTTTGTTTACATATAAACAACAAGCTGAAAAAGACTAATACAAGATAAAAAGGAACAGAAACCTACATTCGAAACAGTTACTGCCAAAGGAATTCCAACATATAAAATTCTAATGAGCTGTAATAATAGCATTATATTACATAATTGCTATTATTCACTTCATCTGCTTTTGCTGACTACTTTTTTCTTCTTGTCAACTTAGAAAGCCTCTGCCGAACTAACAAATTACTTCAAACTAAGTGCTTTGTTTCATTAGGGTAGACAACGAAGTATCTTTGTAATTAAAGGTGTGTTTTCCATATGCCAGTTGCATTCTGAATTTATTTAAGACATTCTGGAACAGTAAATTACATTTCCCAGCCACAGGAAAAAATCTCTGCAGTTATGGTAAGACTTTTGGTTTTTTTTTTAACTGCACAAGAATTTAAAAACCTTCTATACTCTGAACTTTGGAAGGGGAAAAAAAAGTACAAAATGCCAAATCCACTTTTACTAGCAAGATGACACAGTGGGGAAAAAAAAATTCACTCTAAAGTAAAGGAAAAGAATGGAATGCAAAAATGTGATGTGAAAATGAGATCAGTGCTATACAAATAAACACTAAATGATGTTACAGGGGAAGTTCTTCATGCTTCCAATGAAATGAACACAATCCTGCCTTAGGAACTGGGCAACAAATAAATCTGTTAGTGATTGTCTTCCCATAGTTTAACGGGACATGCGATATTTTCCCAGCATCTTACGTGGTGAAGGAAATTACTTCCAACAGACTTCACCTCCTTACAGGAATCAGTGGCAGGCAGCAGCATCTTCATTAACAATGCTGTCACAAAATGATTTCTCCATTTAGGCCTGCTCAAGCTGGAAGGACTCTGGAGAGACACGCGATTTGCACTTGGCTGTGCCACAGAAAGCTTACCTAAGTTCCCAAAAGACTGTAACCAAAACAGAGCCATCATGCTGCCTCAGAACAGTTTATACAACAGGACAAATACCTCACTATTCCAAAAAACCAAGTTTATCCAGTCATGATTCATTGAGACTGGAACAGTTGTGATGGGTCATGTTCTGGTTGTTAGTTCTAGCACTAACGTTTATTACCATAAATTCATTTCTTCTCATAAAGTTTGTGTTAAGTAATCTTTGTCAGCAAAGTCTATTACTTGTACTGGTATAAAACTGAGCCTACACTTGAACATAGAGCTGTTTCTGAAATAATAAACCCCACTCAAGCACTCCTTTTTGTTGGAGCCAAGCTACTGTAATTTTGAAGCTCTCTTATACTGCAGTATTTTGCAGTCACAAATTCCACTCTGAGTTCCATAATACAGCAAGTTTTAATTCACATGAGTTCTTCAGGTCAATTGCCTTAGAAACAATTTCCTTACTAAGAAAGTTTCTTTACTAAGACAAACTCCATCATAAGTGCACCTCCTTTGCCTGTAAAATGACATAAAATATAGCTGATCAGTCAAGCTTCTGAACTTCTCTGATCTTGATGGCTGTAATTTTTTTTAATTTCACATCGTACCTAGAGACTACAAAATTGAATACAGAAACCATTTTTATAATTTAAAACATGCACGGCAATCTAAAAGCACTAAAATAAACCTTAACGCAGTCTGATTTACATATATACATCTAACAGATAGAAGAGATTTATTTTAGGACATAAACATTCAGATACACTTAAAAATGCGAACTTACGTACAGAACATCTGGAAATACCTCACCAAGAAATGTGTCAATTGTTTAAGCTCTACAATTATCGGAGCACGATTTTGCAAGGGTGAGGGGGCTATGCCACTTGAAAATTATACATTCTTACCAGTGGAGGCCCTCCCAGGAATATTGTTCCTTGTTTGCCAACAATAATACTTTCATCAGCCATTGCAGGTACGTACGCTCCTCCTGCAGTACAGGATCCCATTACTACTGCTATCTATGGGGGAAACAAAACCACAAGTTAATGAATTATTCAACCCTTAAAAACAGCAAATGTTTTGTACAATTTTTTCTCTGTGAGATTATTTTTGCCTGATAGAGCAAGTTTTTTTATGTTTTAGCTTTTCTTTAAAAAATAAGGAATGTCTCTAGTGTTCAACAGTCTTTTAAACTATGATCTTCAGGCCACCCTGCTGGAAAATTAATATATTAATATGTACCACAAGGTACGTACATGATATGTTTGAAGAGATACACATTCTACCATGAAATTTGTTTTTACTGATGAAGGGTAAAAGGTTGAAACCTAGAGGTTGCTCTTGGTATTTATGCTTAGGCCAGAGCTTCAGTTGTTGCTTATTGGCATAGTTTCACCAATGTTAATATCCTTTGAAGAAAATTCCTCACATCTTCTAGTTTGTAACTGTATGTCCGCAATGGATCAACTAATTAACTCTGCCTCTTCAAGTCATGAGTATTTTGTTATAGGCTTCAACATGAATAATCTCTGCTTCATCCATTTGCCTAATTTTGACATGAGCATCTACCTAGTGGACATCTTCTACCAGTAATATCTTGGTGATACCGTGATAAGACTGACCTGACCCCAGATATGATGAATACTATAACATTACACGATCATGAAAGTGACGTTTCTTACTTAATTTCTCCTTCAGGAGAACCCCTTCAAAGGCCCTTCCTAAACACTTGTAGAGTAGAAGAAAAGGAATACTCGTGAAAAAGGCAGACAGTAAGAAACACTTTCTTTCACAATCACACACACACATAAAAAAGAAATCTAAAAAACTTGCAGTAAATACCATTATTTTACGTTAAGTTTGTTTCAAGATACTTGTAAAGCAACATCAAGTAGTGTTCTCTGTTAAATAATAATTTAATGCTTGTTCTTAAAAGAAAATAGTACACAGAAAAATTACACTTCCAAATCACATTACCCAAATCTAAAGCAGGAGTAAATGAACTATGTTGACCTGCTATTATCAAATCAAACAGCTTTTTCAGCAAACAGTTTCTCAAACAGTATCTCAAACTATATTCAGTGTCACATGATTAATCTGCAGTATTTCTGTTGTGTATTTAATAAATAACTTCTATGAATACAAGAATAACGTCTCTAGAAATGGGAGAAACTTGGGCAAAAAAGGTTTGTTTGACATTTTCCCCCAGGATTTGTTTTTTTCCTACTCTTAATTTTGCCATGCTTATGCTGAAAAATGTGTCTGCATTTAAACTTTAACTCAGGTGTTATTTTTTCCAACATAAAGACTGGGATATGTATATACTGGATAAAATAAAACCTACCTGTTAAATAGCACAACTCCAAATTCTCAAATAATGTCTTACTTCTTGACTTCATGCTTTCAATTATGGCATAGGAAATTATTGGCAGGTGCAACAAAAATCAAGAGTCTAATTCACTATTTCGTATCCTCTAATCAGGTCTCCATTTTTTCCATGCAGCATATGAGTGTAAGAGAACTCAGGAAGCAACAAATGAGAAGCTAATCATGGCTTTCTGATTCACAGCCATACAGAAAACAACACAACTGAAACTGTATTAGGTGTATAACAAATTAGTCACAGGTAAAAGTGGAAGGGGAAATTAAAAGCACCATCAGCAACTGAAAAATAAAAAAAAAAAAGAAAAAAAGCAAGCACTTTAAAGGGCAAAATTGAGAAGAGCTAATGAACTGATGAAACAGACCCTCAGGCAGGTCACAACATAGAACAGCAGGTAGAAAACTAACAACATCCAGACTCCCATATCAGAAGAATTAACCAGAGTGGAAATCAGAGAGAGCGTAACTTCCTAACTCCATTTTCTAATGAAATATTCTCTCAGACAGGTAAGATGGCTCTTGATACCACAATCAGCACAGAATCAATAAAAAATTTACAAATGTTAATAGTGCCTTTTTGGAATGAAACAATAGATCCGTCTCCCAAACACAATGCACCCTTATTACATCCTTTAAATAAAGGAAGCACTTCAGTAAAACATGTTTCCCAGTCTTCAATAAACATTTACAGAAAGATAAACTCTCATTAGTGTCATACCTAGAAAATTTAACTTTCATCAGTGTTATAACACTTAGTTTTTATTGTATAGGAGTACAATTACGCCTAATACAACACTATATGGTAATTGAAAGACAAACAAATTCAACTTTTTATGCAACTTTACAAATACATTAAAAATGTTTCAAGATATTCTGGAAAGCAGCAGTATGACTAACACACATCAGCAATTTCAGCCTTGCAAACTGGGTCTACATATTCATCTTTGACATAACATCTAAAAATCATTACTCTTACAGCAGATCATAAATAAACTCTCTAGCAAAAACAAGGTTTTCCAAAACTTCTAAAAAACTTCTCCAGCAAAACATCACCTTCTCCGTGCCACTTTGTGATGATCTCATTTGATACTCGCACTTCTACAAAAACACTAGGATCAATTTTAATCACACGTATAAATGTAAAGTACAACCTAGACCGAGCAGTAACTCTGCAGGATGACCAGCTTATAAAGTGTCTTTTTTCTAAATATTTTTGTTCTAACTAAACACTGCTTTTCTCTGGAGACCTACTTAATCACTACAATTGCTCCTCTTTTATTACTGGAAAAAACTGCAGAATGTATATTATGTCATATCTCCTAAACAGATTTAGTGTGCTCTTAGAATCTTCAGCCTTGGATTTCTCTGAAGGCAATGGATTTCAGGATTCTTTGGCAGAGGAAAAGATGGTTGAAGATCTGAAGTCTGACTTGCTTCCAAAACATGCCAAAAAGGTTTCAAAGCAACAAAAAAAAAGGGATTTTTAAGGATTTTTCCTTAAAAATCCTGCAAAGCCAATGTCTGTCACGTAAGGAGTCAGTATCCTTGACCCGTGCATATGCTTCACTCTGAAAGGAAGTATTGGCTTCTACTATCTCCTTCCCACAAGAAGCTCCTGCCTAATGCCCTAGTGAAGTCAGTTGTGCAAGTGACTGGAATTGTGTCACCCCAGGCCCCAGGCCAGGTGGAAAAGACCACTGTATAGTGGGGTTATGGTGGGTTTTGTGTCATAGCTTTGCCAGAGCTACTGGGTGTGTGACAGCCAGATAATGTGAGGTGAAGTAACTGCTATGGCATGTAACTTAGGAGCACCTCAAAGCAGATTGCAGGCACCCAGAAATTAAACTGTAACCCAGCCTTTTGGAAGGATAATGACTGGCTTTTTCAGGCTTTCAAAATACGGTTGAGAATTCCTTTTTCTTGAAAATAAATATTGCCATCTCAAGTTCCACAGTATGTGTGGAATCTATTCTCACTCAGAAGAGATTTTGCTGTTCTTTTTGTATAGGAAACAGAAATTGAGTAATTTTTTAATGTTCTGCATTCCTCAGCTCTCATTGTAATTAGCCACAGATTAATCTGTCAGGGTTATATATGTCAGTGTCAGGCCCAAAAGAGAACCCAGACTTAGGATCATAACTTCTTTTTGCTCTGAGCACTTGTAGATCTCCATAAAAAATACAGGCTTCAAACAATACCTTTTTTTTGTTGTTGTTGCTGTTGGGAAGTTGTATGTACTTTCCCCTGGTAAACAGAGAGAGTTCTGCAGGATCAAATGAACTTTGCTATGAGTCAGTGCTACAAGTGGGAAGCTGTCTGCTCTCCCGCGGGATCAAAGAAGACTAGTTCTGAGAACTGGCTTTCAGAACTGGAAGTTCTGACAAGTCCATCACAATTTCCCTTTTCTGACTTGTATTAAGGACTGCTGTTGCAGTCTGTCTCCTTCATGTCAAAAAAAACACAACGGTATCTTAAAAAGATGACAAACTAGGACCATCAAAGGTAAGGAACACTTTCTGCAGGAAGAGCAGTTAAGTAAGCTTGAATTTTTTGGTCTGCAAAAAAGAGTATGAGGCAGGTGTATGAGAGGGCTATAAAACCATATGAAGAGGCTGCGAGTTGACTGATTAGACAGCAATTCTGTAGGAACTACCTGGTTGTTTGCTTTCCTGTAGTGTTGTTTTATTTGGGTGAGGTTATCTTCAAAGACCATGGACTCCTCTCTGGCAGCTTCTCACACGTCCCTGCTGACCATTCTCTTACAGTCTTCCTGTTACCTGCCTTCCTCAACTCCATTGGGACCTTACACTCTCCCCTCTACTTTCACTGCAGCCATGGCTGCCCATCAGCAGTCACATCCTCAAACTCTTTACACTCTTCATGAGTAATAGACCCAGAAGTGCACTTCCCCTAGCACACCCCCTGCACCAAAAAATTGATCCCTACGTATCCCTGAAAGAACCATGACATAAAATCACCTCTTAAGTCCAGGAACTGTGACTAACAGTCATTCTATGCATCAGAAAATTAACCTCACTGTTGGGGCACTTTTATCATAAAAGTTTATCATCAGTGTATAAAATGGATATATAAATATATATGCATACCCCTATTAGTTGAAAGTATGTCTCATTTACTAGCCATCATCAAAGGGGTCCTCACTTTACAACACTGATGCAGGATAATCAACTGTTCCAAGAGATTTCCTAGTGCTTCCTCAAATGGCCCTACACACCATGCTGTCAAGTCATTTCTCTCCTGCTCCAAGACAGGAGGAGGTAGGTCAGGTCATTAACACTAAGACTAAGAAAGAAGACAGCTTCCTCAGAACTATAATGACTTCTTGTGGACAGTTACTGTGTTTACAGCACTTCCAATGCCCAGGTTAGCAGAGAGCAGTGCTGTCAAAAACAAAGCATGGGTACAAGCCTTGAAAACAGATAATCGTAGTAAGCATAAAAACTAGTTAGTACATTCTTAGGTAAAAGCAAATTACCTGTGGAATTCCTTGTGAGGACATGACTGCTTGATTATAGAAAATACGGCCAAAGTGATCTCGATCTGGAAATACTTCTGCTTGACGAGGTAAATTTGCTCCTCCTGAATCAACTAGAGTGAACAAAAATATATTAACATGTCTTTGAACAGTGTTATATACTCAAGTTGTTGGTAAAGTATCTGCTAGTTATTTAAAAAAATACAGCAATTACTAACATTAACACGACATACATTTCCATGAATCTAGGTATATTAGGACATTCTCTGTGGAGGAAAGGGAGGGGAGAAGAAAAACAGTAAACATCCCCTTCCAAAATCACATCCATCCCAATCATTTTCACAGAAAATAAACTGCAATGTGCTTAAAGATGCAGTCATGCCACCCTATACAAACTTCTAAACTCATCTTACTGCAAAACTTTTAAACTAAGAACACTTTCAATGTACAATTTTAACTCAATTATTCTATTGCAATTCTGTCACAAGTTCCAGGAAAAAAGCAAGACTAACCACCAGTGAGTTCAAAAGGTGCAGCATGTGTACTTTCATACCTTGATTATACTTCATACTGAAGACCTTAAACTATCTTTAGGAAGATTCATTTGTTATATGTCCTTGCCTTATGATGTGCCCTTCAGCTTTCAGGTTTCCAACAGCAGCTACCTCTCCACTCCCAATTAATGAAAATACATCCTGTCATGAGATGTTTCCAAAGAAGGATACAAGCAAAGCTTCTTCTTGTTTTTTAACAATGGAGATAAAATTTAGCCCTCCCCTTTCCTCCAAGACTCTTTCTATGGCAATCCCACAAAATCTACACCCCATGTCCCTGTATCCACCTCACCAATAATTTCAAATTCACACTTCTCCTAATCCTTCTCTCAGTATTATGTACATGCTTGGCCTGCCAGCAGGGCAGAACACTACAAACACTTACGCTGTCCAGGACCTACATTTATGTTGACTTTTTAACCAGTATAAGCATCCACACTGGCAAACCGATTACTGCCCCTCTGCTGCTATGTCAGCTGCTAGGCTAAGCCAAACAGACAAGGAATAACCCACACTATTTTTTTAAATGGAGACAGTAGAGGGGTCTTTCTCCTCTGATGCTGACATACACAAAATCCACAGGAATACACTCTCTCTTAGTGCTATCTGTCAAATTTGAATGAAATTGGCTAATAGGTTCAAAAGTTATTAGACTGTGAATCGGGGCTGAAACCTCTTGGATTTGTATAAGAACAGGCTAAGAAAATATAGCTGGTAATATACTGAAGATACCTGGTATTGTGATCTTAATCTTTAATAAAAGTATACATCCATAACACTTACAGGAAGGTCTGGCTAAATATTGATGTAATAGACCAAACTCAAAACGAAAAATAATATACAATTACATTTCTACTTCAGTAAAAATCCCAATTTATTTTTATTTGTTTGGCACGTTCTCTCATACAGTTACATGCTCCATCAGATTGTACTTTTTAACTGAAATTTAAATTGACTGGATGAGACTACAGGAAAGACTGTTCCTTCACTACAGAAGGGAAAGAAATAAGAAAGTTATACAGTGTTAGCAGTTATATCTGTATCTTATCAACCCTGCCCTACAGCAGTGCAGAAGACAGTGCTGAGAACCTATAAACACCCTCCAGTTAAGATGTGCCACCAATCTGTAGAGGTAACACAGTGTTAATGAAAACAGATTTGAATATGTGTGCCTAAAACACATTCCTGGTTAGTCAAATCTGGGGACACACGAGCTGCCCATAACACAGGACATTTGCTATTTCTTCAATAGGACTTACCCAAATAAAGGCAAGGGAGATGATTTTGCATTGCAATTTCTTGAGCACGTAAATGTTTCTTAACAGTGATGGGATAATAGGTACCGCCTTTGACAGTTGCATCATTAGCAACAATCAAGCATTCCACCCTAAAAATAAAACAAGTTTATGAGAGAGTAAGATATTTCTAATGAGTAGGTATGTATGTTGTTCAAGAACTGCAACATGCCAAGGACTCTTGAAGCCCTGATGCTCTGAGAAAGCTCTTCTCAAACGGTGTTGGAGGTACTCTGAGTAAGCAAAACTACTTTTTAGACTAAAATACCCCTATATTTTTTAAAATTCTTTACAAATGCACTAATCTCTTTCCTTCACTGGATACCAAAAATTCTATATGTGTTCTGTTTTAATGTGAGATACGCTAACTAAACAAAAAAAAAACCAAAACCAAACCACAAAAAAATAAACTCCAACACAACACAGAAAAAAAACCTAACCAAAAAAACTCGCTTTTAGCCAAGACTAAACATATTGAGACACCAGCTTTGTTGATTTTTTGGGTATCAGAAACAAAAGGCTAAAAATGCTAACAGATTAATACTGGAAACTGAATAAAATTACACCTTTTCCTTTTTCATATCATCAACAATGTGGATGACTGGAAGCTCTTACCCAGACACTCGTCCAATGCCCGTGATAATGCCTCCTGCAGGTACCTCTTCATTTCCGTACAACTGGTAACCAGCAAACTGGGAAAACTCCAAGAACGGAGAACTGAATAACGACAAATAAAAATAAATTTTAAAAACTAATTGGCTATATTTGTCATCGGATCTCACTTAAAAGGTTAAACTTTAAAAAACTAGGTTTGTGGGTTTTTTTAAAAAAGAGATGAGTATTTCAAAGAACACCTCTGTAAAATTTCAAAGGTGTTATTTGCCAGTGCTTATGGAAAGAGTAAAGAAGACTGTTGTAGTATTTACCTGCGAAAGAGAGCCTGAAGTGCTTAAGAAGAAAAATGAAGTACCTACCCGGGATCAATAAGCTTGTCAATTCTCTCTCTGGGTAACAGCTTTCCTCGTGATGTGTGAAGCTTACGAGCTTTTTCTCCACCTCCTGTGACACAACAGTAAATTGTCACATTTTCTATGGACATAGGTAGATAAATCACCACTTATATTAAAACTTAGACTGGAAGTGCTGAAGAGTTCCCATTTTTTGAAGCACAGACCTTGATAACGAATTTAATAAATAGTGGTTGCCAATTCAAACAGATTCAAGGTATTGATAAAAATGCTTGCTTTTTAGAATGTACTCTATTTCCCCCCTCATTTTTAACAGTTAGTCTTGAGGTAAAGATTTTAATAAACATAGTTGTCTGAAACTTTCCCCCACTTCTTGGCAACAAACAGCAGGGCAGAAAACACACAGAGACAAAAGCACAGCAGTAGAACTTCAGAAAATACAATTTCCTAGAACTGATTCAGAATAGCTATGCTGAATCCAATCTTGAATGACCCAACACAATCTAGATTAATTTCCTTAGATCATGCCAAAACTGTAAGCATTTAATATTAATTTTATATTTGTTTCATTTCAACCCGTCACTTGAGGTCATCCTAAATCATATCTTTTGCTCTCTAGAGCCTTGTGTCATTCGATATTTAAGATTTGTTGACACACCTCAGCCTCTTTATAACAACAGCTTGTACAAACATTGTCTCTGTGTAGACAGATCACTGATTCACCTCATCACTCTAAAATTGTCTCCCTGTCCAAAATAAAGAAGCGGTTATTTTGCAAACATTTCTCCTGAGACTCCAGGATTTCTCTGTCAGCTAGGTATCACTGAAACAGAGCTTTAAGCCTACCTTTCAAGACCTTTCTCCCACCCCACCTCATTCCGTGATCACTATGCACATCTTTTCCCACCCATCAGGCATGCCAGAAGTCCACAATTTATTTCCAATTCAGCCTGTTCATTAGGTCTGTATATCCAGCCTAAGCCTAAAGCTTGTAAATTCTTTCTGTACAAGCTTCTAATGATACAACCTCTCCTATAGACCTACTTTCATCCAAGTTTTTAACATCCCACATCACTACATTTTCTCTGACCTCCACCTTGCCCTTCTCCTTTACACTGAGTGATGCTGCAAAAATAATTTTCATCCTGGGACTCTTGTCATCTCTGTGCACTCCTCCTCTTCACAAATGCTTAGTCCCCAGGCCCTGTAGCCAGTCAACTGAGCATTCCTCTTCCAACATCAAGACACTCTAACCTGCATTAGCCTCTATTCTGTAGACTGAGAAGCAGTGACCCTGACAACAAAACAATCTTTGAGGCATTTAATTTGAAATCCCTTCTTTAATTTCTACTTTACAACACCTATACCCCTGTGAGTGCTTATGTGCTATGATCAGTCACAGAGATCAAACATGTCTCACCTGCTTCTTGTGCTTCCTATCAGAAAACCATCTGTTGTAATTTATCACAGTCTGAAAATACTTTGGGGCAGGGACCATCTTCCTGTCGCATAGCTGGGGATCACTCTGTAGAATGGGACATGGGTTCATAAAAGCCCACCCACTGAAGTAACAGGTAACAAATGAAGTGTTCATTATAAAGATCTTAAGCAAGAACTCATCTTCTGACAGACAGTTTTTGCAATGAAATGTAAAGATACTGTACATATCCTCCAACAGTATTCAAGCTAAGTACCTAATTCTCCTCATATACTTAAATGATAGGCGAGGTAATTTCAATTGATATCACTTCAAATCATGTATTAAAATCCTGGTAGAGCCCAGTCAGATGGAGGAAAGATGAGGACTAAGTTCTTGTCCTGTCACTGTGTAACAGGCAAGAACAGGCAAACATGTAACAGTGGAGAAGGCCATGGTCGTTAGTTCATGAGCCACATAGTGAATTGCCTTCTTCACTGCTGCATTTTTGCCTGTTCTTGCAGTTTCTGCACCTGTAAGACACAGAGGTAGTCCATGGGCTTTGGCATCTCCTCATGAAATTCTGGATCTTTGTTCACAGCAAGCAAGACAAAGCACTAAGCACAAAATCATAACTGTGCTCCATTCCAAAGTTGTAAAAGAAACTGCATTACATAATAAATGGTATATTTAAAGACAAACCAGTATCATGACAGTCACAAGAAGGGGAGAATTAAAGCTACATGCTCAACCTCTGGCAGCATAGTTAAGCATTTATAAAGCATTTTCTTTTACTGTCTCCATTAACTGCATTTAACTGTAATTCACTCAGGTAGTCTTACAAGTCAAAAAGAAGAAACACTTTGCCACCACAACTACAGCCAGGAACTTTGGAAAGACCCACTAAAAAAAGGAGGGCAAAGGTGAATCCCCATCCTTCACTGAATGCATGGAGAAATACAGTCACAAAGGATGAGGAAAAGGTAGAGGTACCTAATGCTTTCTTTGCCTTAGTCTTTACCAGACCAGTTTTCTCTAGATACTCAGTCCACTGAGTTGGACGACAGGGCGGGGAGCAAACTGAAGACCTTATAATTCAAGGGGAACTGAGTAACAACTTGCTACACTACTCAGACATACACAAGTTCATGGGGGCAGGTGGGATCCACCTAAGCACAGGGAGAGCTGGCAGAAGAGCTCACAGAGGCACTTTCCATCATTTCCCACCAGTCCTGGCTAACCAGGGAGGTCACAGTTGACTTGAGGCTGGCCAATGCAGCCGCCCATCTACAAGAGGAGCCAGAAGGAAGATCTGGGGAATTACTGTCCTGTCAGTCTGACCTCAGTGCTGGGGAAGGTCATGGAGTAGATCATCTTGAATGCCATTACAAAGCACATAGAGGAAAACCAGGGGATCAGGCCCAGAGAGCACAGATTTAGCAAAGGCAGGCCCTGCCTGACCAACCTGATCTCCTATGACAGAGTGACCCACGTACTGGATGAGGGAAAGGCTTTGGATGATGACTTCAGCAAAGACCTTGACACTGTTTCCCACAGCATTCTGCTGGAGAAACTGTCTCCTCATGGCTTGGATGGGCACCCCATTTGGTGGGGAAAAACCCGGCCGGGCA
>VZRE01008854.1:0-58996 GCA_013396775.1 Cephalopterus ornatus
AAGGTCTAAAATCAAAACCACTACACCATAAATGAATTTGCCATTCTGAATTCTTTCATGTCTGTGTAATTAGACTGAGATCAGCAAACAGATTCCCAAACTTCTTAGAAATGCAGGGTCTCAAAACAGGCTGAGTAAGCAAAAACTATGGAAAACAAAATAAGATGGAATCTGCTTGCAAAATTTCTGGTTACAATGTTCACAAACAGGTCTGAATCCACCACTGACTTTACTGACTTCAAGAGAAGTTGCAGTTTCAGAGAATACATGGTAGTTTGTGGGGTGAGCCATGTGCTTTTTCTTCCTTATATATAAAATTTATATTTTCATCAATGTGGACCATTTGATTCTGTGAGAGTATGATGATGACAAATCTCCTGAACTATTTTCACTGCTTCTGTCTTGACATCTTCCAGACAAAAACAGCCAATGAACTGAATTAGTGTAACTGTGATTAACCTGAGGCGGGGAAAAGAATACAAAAGAGGTTAAACTTCCTCTTCATAGTGAAGGTGTGCACAACTGAGGCAAAAACAAATTATAAGGGCACAATGACGGCTAGGAGAAAAACATGAATAAACCTACTAAAATGGTTTTGGCGGAATTTGTTTTGCAGCCATTATCTGCTGACACACCATTTTCATTGCCTGAAAATACATACTGCCATTCAACACTGTTACTACTTCATTGCATTTTATATTCCAAAGCCAAGCAACTTAATTCTCAGAGCACTGAAGAAGAAACCATTACTACTGTTAATACTATGACAGGTTATTTAGATTAATTTCTACTTCTAATAATCTAAACAGGGGCTCATCAGTGCTAAGGTTTGTATTTCCGTAAGGACTCTACACCACATAGCACCTTATGAAATAAACTACTTCCATACGAATTGGAAACTAAAGGCTATTATTCTGATTTAGTACAACTTTTCTATGGTTTACTTTGAAATAAATGTCCAAACAAGACTAAGGTAGTACAGATCTCAGTCTTCATAATTCACATTTGCATTTTGGCTAGTAGAAATGTTTCATACAGTGCAAGGATACACAAGCAGAGCCTGACATGACTTGAGGAAGAAAACTAAAAGGACCACTGATTTTACACGGTTATCTTTAAAAAACAAGATATGATAAATAATGCCAAAAGCCAAATACCTTTGTGACTATCTGTAGAAGTCCAGAAGATAAGGGGTTAATGCACGTCTCAAAAATGGATAGCCAGTTAGCCATGGAGCCAACTGAGTATTGTTGGTAAGAACACACAGTGTGAATTGGTAAGAAAGAACAGGAACAGCTGGAGAAGAGGGCCATATGGAGGTAGGACGGCACTCTTCTGGGACAAAGGTTTTCTTTTAGCTCCTGCAGATAAGCACAACACAGTACCAAGCAAGTGCAGGAATGAAGTTGAGAAGCAGGTATGGACTATCAATCAAAGACCAAAACAGTAGGGGTGGAAAAAGACAGCTGCAGACAAGTAAGGTCTGAAGGTCTGGAAGAAAGAACTGTGCATGATATCTAATTCCCGTAGAAAGCCAGAAACTTCACTTGGAGTGAGGAGCAGAGGGAACTTATTTATTAAAAGGCACCCCCACAAAGTTGAGATGGTGTACCCCAGGACCCTAAACATCCCATCAGCTGCATCAATATTGAAGCCAGGCCTTCCTTCTTTCCTTCCTGCCTTCCTTCCTGCCTGCCTGCCTGCCTCCCTCCCTCCTTCTCTTTTCTTTTAGCCTACCCTTTATTCAAAACCCATTAGCCTTGGGTTTGTACTATAAGATAAGGGACTAGCTTATACCAATTTCCATGTTGTGTTTATAATTTACTAATAAAACTTTATAAGTTTTTGTGGATCCTCTGACATTTTTTGTCCCTTTTATGAGTGACTACAGGCATTTGCGAATCTTGAGTTCTCCCTTCCCTTTCAGGGAGGGACACCACGCTATCTCAAGTTCTACTGCTCAGGATCAACATCTTACCACAGAATATATCTTAAAACATACTACTAAGAACATGGGAAGAAAAGCATTTTTAACACGCATTTGGGAGAAACTAAGTATAGAAGGCTAATGAAAATATACTATATTTGAAATTAGGTCACAGCCTTAAAGCTGAATGTTGATTTCAAAAGGCAGTCTCTGCAGAGAAACAGGACTCTGAAGAAAGCAGATATCCAATGAATTGTCCAAGAGGACTCTGGTTAGGAAATACTCCTACACAAGTGCTTGTACATGCAGCCTGAAGTGAGTGCCTCTCTTAGTAAATCTCATCCTATTTAGAAAATATTTTGTGTGAGGTATACATCTGTAATTAAAAAGCACATCAACATAACGATATAATCCTGGTACTTCTGTCCATATTTGTCCTCTTTCCCTCAGTGCCTCATAACTGTCCCTCACTTTGCAATAACCAGAGTGCTTCTTATTCTAAATCAGAAAAGTAATTTCACCAGACATATGTTGTAATTACTATCCACAGAGCAAAGTCATATTATTTCTTCAAATTCACATCTGGTATTTAAACATTGGATAGGCCAATTTATTTTATGGAAGCATACCATCATTAATATGTATATGAGTAAGAATTAACTGTTTTCACGAAGTTTAGACAAGGCTAAGCACATATCAGAGCTAGCTGAAACAATCTCGCAAGAATATTTTCAGCAATTATCATAACTAGGTACAATTCAGGAGTCCGTAAAGGATTACTTAATTGTTTTTTAATAATGATCTAATCACAAAGACTGCACATAATTAAAAATAAACAAAATCTGTAGTCAGCTGTCTCTCATTAATCTCCACTGTGCAACTCATCTATATCATCTAGTTATGTAAAAATGGCATGAATAGCCTTAGAAAGTAACAGAATTTTACCATGATTTCTTATCCTAAGTACTCCTTTAGAAGCAATAAACATTGAAAAAAAATCCATTATAATATGATGGTGTCAGTGGGATAGTCCCCACTCAATACTAGTCAGTTAAAATTAGAGCAATCTATTTTTCTAATCAGGCTCCTTCTGATGTTCTAAAAGACCCAGAAATGGATCAGCAGTTGCACCTTGTGCCAGTGGCCCCTCTTTGCCTGAAATTCTGTTAAATTCTGCGTGGAACCCAAGGACTCACAGAGCCAGAGAGACCATGAAAGAGCAAGGATATAATGAAAAATATACTGACTTATAGTCTGAGGTGATAACTGAATTTAATCTTCCTGTGATTTTTTTTTTAGTGTTTCTCATGTTATTAAGGGAAAGTGAGATCAAAAGGGACAGATATTCCTTAAAAACTTTAAAAAAACTACAATAGCAGATTTTGTACCTTATTCACCTACTTTGCTTCTCCATTGTTGTAACTGCTGCAATTTCTCTTCTCTTGAATATGCATTCTAACAGGAACATTCAATTTTTAATCTTACACCAAACCAAAACAAAACAAACCCCACAAAGCCCCCCAGAAAATCCAGAAATCTGCTTACTGCCCCCTTACTGCAAAGACAATATAGTTATCATCCTTTAATAAGCACACAGTTTCCTGCTAATACATTCTTAACAATTGTTTAAAAATAAAAAGTATTCTTCACATTTCTATGTAAGAACACACAGTTCTAGACAGATTATTGGGGTTTTTTGTCAATAAAGACAGAAGGAATGTTTTAAATAATCAAAAGTAAGCTTCTTGTGAAATGCATCATTTTCCCACTCCCAAAACACATTACAAATCAATATTCATTTTGTGTGTTTTTCCCAGCATACCCTCTGCACAGCATTCAAACAGTTTTTAATGAATCCTGCACTCTATACTTATATGCTATGGCTTTCTTTTTCTATCTAGAAAGGAACACAGGAAGGAAAATTGCAACAGACAGAAATGTAAGGTGTGTTAGGATGAGATAAGTTACTTTCAAAAAAGTAATTTCAATTATTACTAACAATCTGAGCCAGTGTTGCTCTGTAGACTTCAAAGAGTACTTGTAAGAGCAAAGACAATATTTTACCCACTGTCAGCAACTGTAGTTAAGCAGGAATTAGCTGATATGAACCACCACAGAGATGAAAATAGCACTTATATTGGGAGCGCAAAAGAAAATGAGATGCTCTGTTACTTAATTTAGTTGAATCGAATTTTCATTGGCCTCACTGAATATTAGTCACCTACACAGTTTGTCTTCATATTGCAACCAAAATCTTCTCTAGTTCTCAGAGCATGTGTACCTCAAATCCCTTTCCTTCTACATCTATTTAGAATTGTATACAAGATGTTAGCTGGTTATATTTCTTCAAAGCTTAAATACATTCCTACTAGGTACTTTTCTTCATAAGTTCGTTTTCTGAATATACTTAGAATCAACTGATGAGTTTTGGACTGTGCCTGGATCTTGCATCATCAGAAAGAAGCAAAACAGAAAATCTCTTCTCCCTGCATCCCTTAAATCTAACTGATTGAGCAGTCTGGGTAGGAGTTAACTGTCTTCTGTCACTGTTACATTTATCAGTCAATTAAGTCTTCACACATCACGTTTCTGTGAAACTACTAAATTTTCAAAGATAAATATTTATTTCTAGACATATGCCTCTTCATCCCATTTATTTTCATATACAAGGTGCCAGTCCATAATCTAGCACCCTATGACACTCCTGTGACAAATTTAATTGAAAACTCTCGTTATGAGTTCTTCCACTTATTATAATTTACCCAAGCATTTTTATTTTAAATGCATCTTGCTTTTTAGAATGTTTACATTTCTTCAGGATGCAACAGAGCAGCTGTGCTACACACCAGTTCATGCCAGTGCATGTTAGAGAATCTCAGACTATCCTGAGTTAATATTATAAAGCCAGTATAGCTGTCTCCAGACCAACTCATCCTCTCTGGTCAGCAGAGGTCCTTCAAACAGAGGTGATATGACATATCTTAGAACCATAACAATTCTTCTGATGTTATTAAAAACCTGCATCATAGAAACATCTTCACTTCTTTCATGGTTCATTTGCCATCATACTAAAATGAATGAATGCTGGCCAACAGCTACTTTTCCTTTAAGTTCAGGAAATTCAAGTTCTGCTGTAGTGCAGCTGATCATTTATTTTCTCATATTTTAGTATAACCCTTTACTTACATGCAAGTGTGCTTTTAGTAAAACAACAAATATTTGTGAGAGATGGATTATTTACTTATTTCCTAAAAGCATTATGACAGGTATTTACTGAGCATGTAAAACCTATTCTCAGTTCACTGAATATCAGATCTCTATTCAGTCCTAGAATTCAGTCCTAAAATTAATAATTAATTTAAATAGGAATTTTTACAGCGACTCATGGAAGTAGTTTTGTTCCTTTTGCAAGGCCCCAAACTCAAATTTCCTTATTTTCATCTAAGTAAAAGGGCAAGGAAATATGAACCAAGGAGAAACTAGGATCAAGGAGATATTGAAAATATACGTTAAGTGTTCAGGGACTCATATTACAGAAAACTATAGACGAAAAAACTGCTAAGATGATAGAAGATTTACACTGATTATTTATCATATGCTTAATTACTTAATCTACTACTTGCCTAAACATACTTTCAGAATGCATAGCATGCCATAATAAAAGGTCTGTTTTGTTCAGGAACAAAGTATGTGAAAGGAAGTCAGCTAAATCTTATTGCAGCAAAGCTTGTTTCCTGCTGACATAAAAGGGAACTGCACAACTACAGCTCTTCAAAGACTTTGAAGATGTGCAGCATTGTAACATTAGTCAAAGAGATCATGAATTTGTGAGTGTGTCATCTGATGAGTCCCTTATAATTGAATGTCTTTATTCCACCTCTCTGTGTTACAGTTTAACCTACTCAATGAGATCATGCCAGTGTCACACCACTGAAGCAGCATCTTTAACTATGACTCACTGACATCAATCACTCTTGCTTTTTTAGCACACCAGAAGAAAAACTGGCTTTGTTCCCTATAAGAGCTTCTTCACTTTTATGTTAATGTGATAAAAGAAAATACAGAAGCAACCCAAAATTATTCAACAGTTAAAGAGTTGAAAAAACTTCATGACATTCAATGACATTGAAAAAACACCTGCAGCATTGGCATTCTTAAAATATTATTCTATAACTTGGTCATACATAACTGTCACAATGCACACTGCAGTTACTTAGATGTAGGATGAATAAAATTATAAGATGTTGTATGAAAAAATTAATATGATTTATGTTAACTCTCTCAGTCTGTGAGCAGGTGTATGACTGAATATGTTCCCTTCTTGCATATGTTGGAAGACAGCGCACATGTAAACATTTTGTGTAACCTGTTGAGTGAAACAGATGTCACTCTAATGTAATGATTTCTGCACTTGTAAATTTCATTTAACTTCAAAACCTATATATTCCTTCAGAGTCTTAGAGGTATATAAAATCCCAAGCATCCCAAATTATTCCAGAGCAAGAATATCTGTACAAATTTGCTAGACATTTAATTGGATTAAAAACTTAACTTTTAATTCTTTGATTTTTAATACTTGATTTCTATTTTTCTCCAATTAGAAGTCTAATTTTATTTCCCAACTTAAAGTTAGATATTGCCTTCTTCTATGAGAACGAACTGAATTAAACATTTGATTTTCACCATTCTTCCTGAATTCAATCAGTTCAATCAACATAATTTTTTTTAGGCTTAAATTCATAAAACAGCATTAAAAAGGGGACATAATTCTCACTCTGTCATTTTGTAAGTTAAACAGTAATGAATGACATGATCAATTTGAGCCACAAAATTCTAGAATAAATAATCTTGGTACTTGTTCCCTACAGATTAATACACCTTTATTTTTGATATTGCCAAGTGATGAAATAGGATTATATTGTTGGACTGACTAATTAGAAATTATTTCCATTGCTGAAACTGCATTTTCTATTTCATCAAATAACAAATAAAGAAATAAGCATTGCTAGTTTTCATGGGCTGTAAGAACAGAAGAATATTTTGTAAACAGATCCAAATAAATATTTCTGAGACCAATTCAAATACTGCCACTCAGACTGAATCAATTTTTTGAACTGAAAATTAAAATAACATTTACGTATTCTGTGAGGAGGGGAGAAAAAAATCAAAATCACTACATTTTGATGAGAAGTGACCTGGACAGTGCATCAATTCTCTAATCTCCACCAGCATAATTTTTAAAAGGTTAGGTCTGTTACCTGAGTAGAATCCGTAAATACCACTTCATTGTAACAGCTAGTTCGCCTCATTTTACAGTTTTATGATTTGAGGTTTTTCCTATAATTTCCCTCTTTCAAATGCTTTCCCATCAACCCAATTTTCATCATTCAGGATTAGAAATAAAAGAATAGAAATGAAAAAAATTATTTTGCCAGACAACAGGTATAACAAAACCACAAGCAAATCTCCTTTTAATGAGTGGTTTACCATTTGCCTAAAGGAATTAAAAAAAATTAACACTATATTGGCATGAAGAACAAAGTATGGGAAATAGTAAGAAAAATGAGAAAATCTGAAAATCAAACAGGTGGATGATAGTAGTAGAACCTAGCTGTTTTGTAACCATTTAACCATTTCTTAATGGGTATGATTAAGATTTACCTACATGACATCATTCTTGATCACCTTCACCCTGCTAATGGAGCCACATTTTTAGATGGTTCGTTCAATTCTTATTCCTACTTATGCTTCATAGTTTGGCAGTAATACAAGTCATTGCACTGCATTCTGCTAGGTCCTGAAAGGAAATACTAAGTAAATGCCTTTTTTTTTTTTCCCAAAATACTTATAAACTGACCTAAATATTTTGCAGACTGTAAAGGAGCACCAGACATTAGAAAAAAAGTTTTTATATAAAAGAAAGTCAAAATAATGGTGAAGTAATTAAAAAAATATTTGCCTGAGACAACACAAACACTTCTTTGGAGGTGAATGAAAATTACATAGAAACATGACAAACTACTTACTTGATGACTAACCAAGAACTTAGAAAGATGTTTTCTGTCAAACAGTCTTGGGAGCCGCCACTGAAGATAACAGAAACCTGACAATTCAGCAGTTTTCACTGAAACAGAACCAAAATTTTCAACATGATCAGAAAATAATGTTTTCCGTTATATTTATGTAAACAGACAACAGCATAGGCATTGGATTGTCCCTTGCAGCAAATCATGAAGATGTTAAGATGGTAAATCTATAGAGTCAGTACTACAGTAGTGTACAAATTTTTATTTTTAGTAGCTGTTCAAAACTAGAAATCTAACTGAAATAACTAAGTGCATAGCAATGGTATTTTCAAGGTTTGTGAGTAGCTTGAGAGTAATACATGAATTAATATCTCATACCATGGGAAATGAGCTAATTTGAAAACCTTCTGATTAAAATCAAATTAGTTACTTTTGTAGAGAAATAAGGAAACATTGATTATGAAACTATTCAGAAGCCACAAAAAATACTCAAACAACAAAAATAATCTAGTCCTGATTTTGCACAAGTTTAGAACTGAATCTGTTTTAGAGAATACTTCTCTTCATTTATACACATTACTTACCAACCCTTCTCAAATATGCACTGTATCAATATAATCTCATTAAACACTTTGACTTGTCTTTGCTATTATCACCTAACCTCACAGTGTGTGATACTAATAAAAACTAATAACCAAAGAAGAAAAAATTAAAGATATATCAAATCACCATGAAATTATTTTTGCATTACTCTTGTAAGCACCCTATCAGAAAATACTATGACATCTATAGATTCTTAATTATTGTGAAACCATATACAGAATCTAGGTATACCATGTAAAAACTGAAATAAACTTATCAATTTAATTCTTTTTTTACTTCATCAGCTTTAATGTCTATAGATCTATGGCACTGAAAGATTATGCCTTAAATGGAAGACAAATTAGTTTTAAAAAAGCATATGAGATAGAGCATTACTCAGTGTACTGTCAATTCTACCAGTAAAATATTTGACCTTCATTTACACAGAAACTTTGTTAGCTTTCTTAAAATGCACTGCTTGCTTTAACATACTCATGAATCATTCATGATAAGAAATAGAAAAACCACAGGCAAGGCTAGACCTCTGTTCCATACGGAAGTGGGGGTTTTTTGCCCCACAACAAGATATCATCTTGCAAGTCAAGAAACCTTACTATAGACAGGCAAGTCCTCAAATATACCCCTAAGTCCTTCAACAAGAATTTGGGTCAAGGTATCAACAGAAATTGCAGAATTTTTACTGCCCTTCATTTGTCTCCTTGTAATACAACTGGTAAGTATCAGAGATCTCTAGTCACCCCAGAGAAACTACAGACAGTAACCGCTAGAAAATCAGCAGTACCTATTTTGCACATGCAAGCCAGTTACAAATAAAGTGTCAACTGCCCCAGAACTAGTCTGCTGATTCTTGGTTACATCTGAGATGTGTCGTCAGTGACATGACTTATTGTACATAACTCTTCCATACAACAGAAGAAGTATCAGTTTTGCTGAGTTTACCCTTTAAAAACATTATAAGATTCACAGTCCTATCTGTTCTTTTCCCACATTCTCTTCCTCAGAATTAGGAAATTTCTTCATTGCTAAATTGCCTGGTTTCACATTTGCTAGCTTTTTCTGGCTCACCTCCACTGATCTCCCCTTTAACATTTCTCCTGTAGTCACAGAGAAAGAGGATAGATTTGCTGTTAATATCCCACTGGGATAATTGGTCTCTGGCTAGTCTTACAGAAATTGTTATTGATAGCTTTATGAATTACAGTTTTATTAGAAATGAAAGCTGTGTTGTTCTTTGTATGCATGATCTTGATGTGTTTCCTCCTAGTATTAAGGTTCTGTTTATACACTGAGATATATAGAATTCATTATTATTATTAATATTAATATTAGTAACACCATACTAATCCTTAATTACTGTTGTCATTATTAATTAATTCTAAAGCTTGTTTCCTCTAAGCTACAGGATTTACAATGAGTGGAACACAAAACAATACATTAAACCATTGTGTATTATTTATATATTTATTTATTTCTGTTAGTGTGTTTTCTTAAGATCCCAAATTTGCCCAAGAGTTTTTCTTATTCCTATTCTATTTCTTGGAAATTCAAGACCAATTTTTCTACAATCTATTCTACAGTAGACCTTTTGAAGTGGTCTTCTGGACACGGTTAAATATCACAGAACATCTAAAATGACCTTAAGGCAGCTAAATCCCACTTGACTTTGCTGTGATATTTTCAAACAAGATTGAGATCAGTCCCGCGTATGCCAGGAATAGTGAAAAGAAATAACTAGAAGAGTATCTGCCTTTTTTAGATGATGACTCTCCAGCTTTAGGGTGAGCTGCTTTTATCCCTTAGAAAGTATGGCACACAATAAGACTATCTTAGGTATATCAGAGTTCAATAACATACACAAAACAACTGGTGACCTGAGAGGGTGGATGGAATCACAGACTTTGTAAAACCTCCCTCTTCATTTGCTTCAAAGTGATACATATTTGAAGCTATTTTTTCTTCCAGAGTTCTTAATCTTAAAGGAGGTACTTAACTGGAAAAGATAGCTTAATTACAGAGAACTCAGATTCCAGGATTGTCTAACATTATTCTCAAAGTAACTGAGATTAATATTAAAGAACACACAACAGATTTTTTTGTTGTTGCTCTGCAAAACACCTATCAGACTTTTGAAGAAAAATTGCCTTGACTCTTACCTCTCACAAACAAAGCTACTCTCATCATCTTGCAAAATTACTCATCAGTAATGTAACATGATGTATGATGTATTTGATGATATATTTTAAAATGGCTAGCAAGCCAAGGTCACGAGAAAATTATACTGTTTGGAGCAAATTCCTATTACACATTTCAGTCCATAAAGTTTATTTACCCTTTGTGAGTTTCACCTCTAATCACGTGGCCCTGTAGCGCAGTCCTGTCCTTACCTCTAGGCAAATAACAGGCCATTACCTCTCCATACAGGCTGTGCAGTCTCCATCCCTAAAATGTTCCAAGACGCAAGTCTTGAAAGACAAAGCGCTTGGCCATCTGCTGTCAACTATATAATTTGAGAAACAGGTTGGAGTATATGACCTCCAAATTTCATTGACATTAATACAAATAAAATGTACACATATTGTCTCTTTGTTCTTATTTCCTCATTAGGGGTAATTGTAAAGCCATAGATATATTCCTTTTTCTTGTTTTATGAAATATTACGGATAAATTCTTGATTCCATGAAACTGGATGGGAAAACCGCCAGTGACTTTCATGCAGAGAGTTTTTATCCTGCTCACATTAGATAAAGTCTAGTGGATACCAAGTACAAATGGAAGTCAGAACTCTTGAGTTTTGATCACATACGTTCATGCAATTATTGTGATTTTAAGCAAATATTTCCATATGCACTACAGCATGTAAGGGCATGCCTATGCTGAAGCATGTTGTCTGTCTGAACTTTAGTAAAGCCTTTGCCATTACTTCCCAAAGCATTCTCCTTCAAACCAAAGCTGGCAGGAGCTGCCCATACCCCTGTAGCCCTTTAGAAGGACCTTGCCAGGCTAGAGAGGTGGGCAGAGAAGAACTGCCCGAAGTTCAACAAAGGTAAATGCAGGGTCTTGTACCTGGTGAAGAATAACACCATGCACTTGCACAGGCTGGGGGCTGACCTGCTGGAAAGCAGCTCTGTGGAGAAGAACCTCAGGGTCTTGGTGGAGAACAAGTTGTCCATGAGCCAGCAGTGTGCCCTTGTGGTCAAGAAGGCCAGTGGTATACTGGGGTATGTAAGGATGCCTGTAGGTCAAGGGAGGTGATTCTTCCCCTCTGCTCAGCCCTGGTGAGGCCTTATCTGGAGTGCTGTGTCAAGTTCTGGGATCCTCACTACAAGCCAGACATGGAGCTCCTCGAGTTGGTCCAGCAGAGATGGATAAGGGACTGGAATATCTCTTTTATGAGGAAAGGCTGGGAGAGCTGGTCCTGCTCATCCTTGAGAAGAGATGACTGAGGGGCGATCTCAATGATATATATGTGTCTGAAGGGCAAGTTTCAAGAGGGTTGGAGCCAGGCTCTGTGGTGCCAAGCAATACAACAAGGTAATGGACAGAAACTGCTGCAAAGGAAGTTGCACTTGAATGAGGAAGAACTTTACTGTGCAGGTGACTGTGCGCTGGAGCAGATTGCCCAGAGAGGTTGTAGAGCCTCCCTCAATGGAGATCACAGTATCACAGAATATTGAAAGGGACTCCCAAGGACCATTGGGTCCAACTCTTAAGTGAATGGCCTGTATGGCATCTGACCCACAACGCTGGTGTTATTAACACCATCCTCTAACCAACTGAGCTAATCTCAGGGTAAGGAACTGTCTGGAGGCAATCCTGCGCAATGTGTTCTAGGATGACCTTGCTTGAGTTAGGAGGTTGGAACAGGCAATCCACAGTGATACCTTCTATTCTGTGATTCTGTGAAACTCGCTGCTCATGGCTTGTATGGGCACACTCTTCACTGGGTAAAAAGCTGGGTGGATGGCCAAATGGAGAGAGATGTGGTGAATGGAGTTACACCCAGCTGGTGGCCAGTCACAAGTGGTGTTCCCCAGGGCTCTGTACTGTGGCCAGTTCTGTTTAATACCTTTATCAATGATCTGGAAGAGGGGATCAAGTGCACCTTCAGTTAGTTTGCATATGACACCAACTGCTCAAAGGTAGGAAGACTGCATGAATACAGGCTGGATTTTTGGGTTGAGGACAGTTGTATGAGTTTAAACAAGGTGAAGTACTTGGTTCTACACTTCAGTCACAACAAGCCCACACCATGCTACAGGTCTGGGGATGAGTGCCTGGAAAGCAGTCTGGCAGAAAAGGACCAGGGGGTTCTGCTCAACTGCCCGCTGAACACAAGCCAGCAGTGTACCAAGAAGGCCAAGAAGGCCAAAGACATCCTGACTCGTATCAGAAATAGTGTGGCCAGAAGGACTAGGACAGTGATTGTCCCCATGTACTCAGCACTGGTGAGGCTGCATCTCAAATCCTGTGTTCAGTTTTGGGTCCCTCACTACAAGAATGACATCAAGGTACTGGAGCGAGTCCAGAGAAGGGCAACATTGCTGGTGAAGGGTCTGGAGCACAAGCCTTATGAAGAGTGGCTAAGAGAACTGGGGTTGTTTAGCCTGGAGAAAAGGAGGCTGAGGGAAGACCTTATTGCTCTCTACAGTCATCTGAAAGGAAGGTGTAGTGAGGTGGAGGGCAGTCTCCTCTCCTAGGTAACAAGGGATAGGACCAGAGGAAATGGCCTCAAGTTGCACCAGGGCAGGTTTAGATTAGATATTAGGGAAAATTTGTGCACTGAAAGGTTGGTCAGGCATTGGAATAGGCTGCCCAGAGAAGCAGTGTGTGAACATCCCTAGAAGTGTTCAAAACATGTGTGGATGTGGCACTTAGGAACCCAGTTTAATGGTGAGCACGGTGATGCTAGGTTAATGATTCAACTCAATAATCTTAGAGGTCTTTTCCAACCTTAAAAATTCCATGATTCTGTGTGGGCACCTAATACAAGAGAGAATGCTAGCCTGCTTGGCATTAGCTATGGGGTGAACTTGGTTTCAACAGCAGATGATTCAGAAGTTTTATGTTTAAATGAAGGTTTATATTAGGGGATTTGATTAGAAAGCAGAGGTGTCACCTTCTGAGTAATATCACGAAATATTTCAAATGCTTCTGGTCTCAATTCTATATCACGTCTTATTTCATATTATGAAAAAGTAAGGAAAAAATAAAAGAAGTTATGACAGCTGCATCTACTAATGTTTTGCTAGGGCTTTTATTTCTGCTGTCTCAAAAGTGAGTCATCTATTAAGTCAACATTAGAACTCAGATCTCATTTATAGGTCTTCCTTTTAGAGCTGAGATCTGAACAGGCCAGAATAAGCTGCACCATCTGCAGGAAATATGAAGGAATTCTCAGCAGTTCCCTGGCATTAACAGTTTGTACAAAGCACCTACTGCCATCTTACAGATCTTCAATGTTAAAGGTTTACTAAAGCAATAACTCTGTAATGGATTTCTACATGCATTACCTTTTAACTTACCTTCAAGATAAGTCTTTTATATGGGCAATACTGTCTGCTTGACATCTTAAATAGTTAAGAAATGGTGTGGTTGAGAGGATTTGACAACTCAACAATTAGAATAGGAAAAAGCAGTAGTGGTCAGAAAGCTTGCTGGGATATCTCAAATATTTTTTGGTTTGTTTGTTTTTCTTGTTGTCTTTAAAAGCCTTACAAGAACAGAAAAAGAATACTGAGTGAGAGAAAAAGTGGCCTTAAAAGTGAGAAAATGGCAGAAGTTGGAGTAGTATTTGTATATATCTACAATACATACACAAATCAGAATACCTGATGGGAATTATTTAGGAATGGAACTGAACTTAACTGAGCCTACATACCAGATATGATTAAAACAATCTTATCATAACATTATTTCAGATAGGGATTTCAGGACTGAGGAGAAGAGGGGAAAGAATTATCCCAAAATGGTTGGGAAAAAAGACTCCAACACAGGACAAGAATACTGTAAAAAAAAAAATACTGTAAGAAAGAATACTGTAAAAGCACAGTCCATATGATCATGCATGTACACAGACTCAGAAGAGACATGTTCGCAGACTCACAGTAGTTCCTGAAAAAGTAAGTCCTGTTTAGAAGGTTGCAATTGGACAATTGCTCTACTAGCAATGTGTAAAATGATTTAAATATCAAAAAAAAAGCTCTAGCATCTTTAAATTTTCCTATAAATTGTAAGTGTATTCAGCAAGGAACAACTAATGAAAGAGTGCCTTAAACTGGACTACAGACACAGTAAAATGGTACAACCAACAACAGTATAATAATAGTTTTTAAGACTGTGATAGCATAAACATAAAACAAGCAAGAATTTTGCTGAAGTGACTAATGTGTCTAGAGAGTAATTCTTATGCAAAGCAGCTGAGGGAGCTGGGGTTGTCTAGCATGGAGAAAAGGAGGCTCAGGGGTGTTCTTATTGATTTCTACAACTACTTGAAAGGAGGCTGTAGCAAGGTGGGGGTCGGCCTCTTCTCCCAGACAATCAGCGACAGGTTGAGAGGATATAGCCTCAAGTTGCACCAGGAGGAGGAGCAGTTCAGCTTGGGCATCAGGAGGAATTTCTTCACAGAAAGTGTTGTTAGACATTGGAATGGACTGCCCAGGGAGGTGGTGGAGTCACACCTTGGAATTGTTCAAGATTGGACATGGCACTCAGTGACATGGTCTAATTGTGAAGAGGGTGATGAGTTGAACTCAATGATCTTGGTGTTCTTTTCCAGTCTTAACAATTTCGTGATTCTGTACAACACAGAAATCAAAGATCAGTATGCTCACCTAAAGAAGGAGCTAAAGAAATAGAAGTGAACTTGGTGGAATTCTAGTACTTTCAATAAAAATGAGACACACAAAGAAGTGAAATGTCATCTACAGGAGAATATCTAAAATTCATCAACCAACAGAAAGCAATCACCAAATAAGGATTTTTTCATACACAGATTCCAGCAAAGACTGAGGAAGTAAGTAGTAAGATAAGTAGTAAGACCATAAATTCAACAAACAAAGATAAAATTTTGACAGTCTGAAATGATCTGAATATCATTTTAATTGCTAGAAGAAGAAAGGCAGTTTAACGAGCTCACTGGGAAAAGTAGTGGATCTAGAACTAAATTAATTGCCAGTAGTGAGGAAGAAAGTACTAGTACTGAAATAAGGATTTAGGTCACTGGTACACTTAGGGGAAATATTGAAGCGAATCTCTCTACCAAAAAAATATTGTCAAGAGAAATAACTGAAGAGTTGTGTATGCTAGCAGCTTAGACAATATAATATAGAGGCTTTAAATATTAGTGCAAGACACACACAAAGAGGGGAAAAAAGAAGTAAGAGAAAAAAAGCAAGAATAATAATTAAAAACATGATACAATGGTAATGTTACTACAACATAGTTATTGAATAATTAATACCTTAAGGAAAGGGAGAACAAATGTAAGTAATTACTATAAAATAAGAAGAGATCATGTAGATATATGGATTATAAACATGAGAACTGTTCATATGGAGAGAAGAGTCAAGTGAATCAAAATAGAATTAATTAAAAAAAGAATTAAAAAAGAATTAAAAAAATAAAAAGAATTAGGAAAAAAAAAAGATGGTGGAAGAAAAAAAAAGACATTTTACTGGCAGCTGAATTGTCGAAACCCTTCCTAGCACACCTTTGCATTAGATGACTGAGTGTTCTCCCCATGCTTTCCTCCTGTATTGTGCAGGAGGCAGTACAGCCCCACACAGATGCAGCCACTCACTCTGGAGGCTGGGACAGCTACTGAGAGTCATCTTGCCAAATCAAGCAAGGCCTGAGTACTGGGCTCAGCATTAGTTTCGTCACTGGGATAGTTTAGAGTTGACTGTATCTTTAATGGTTACACTAGAAATCAACACACTTATTTGAATTTTTTTTCATTCAATACTAACCTTTCCCAGGAAACAACATTCCTTGAAATACATCACCAATCTCCTTAATTTCTGAAAACACAAGCTAAAATTTTATTTACCTGGAAGTCACTGAATAAATAGGAAATTATTTCATAAATGATTTTGAAGAGGAAATGAAGGAAGACTTGATTATAGAAAACAATTCCAGAACTGCCTGGAGAATTTGAAGAGACTAACATTGCTAGGGACATTGTCAGAGACCTAGTCTCAATCTCTAAGTCAAACATCCCTACATCTCATCAATACATACAAATATCTCAAAAGTGGGTATCAAGAGGATGTCAGACACTTTTCAGTGGTACCCAGTGGCATGACAAGGAGTAATGACCATAAACTAAAACACAAGAAGTTTCATCTCAACATGAGGAAGAACTTCTTTCCTTTGAGGGTAGCAGAGCACTGGAACAGGCTGTACGGAGAGGATGTGGAGTCTCCCTCTCTGGAGACATTCGAAAGCCATCTGGATGCATTCCTGTGTAACCTGCTCTACATGACCCTGCCTCGGCAGGGAGGTTGGACTAGGTGATCTCCAGAGGTCCCTTATACCCCTAACCACACTGTGATTCTGTCATTTTGTGATTCCATGATCTCATGCAATAACTATGTGCCTGTGGATAGAGACACTAATTTAAGTAAAGCTTAACTGCAAATTACATTTGAAAAAAATGCATCTCTTGCATTAGAAATCACAGGTCTAACGTAAGCATTTAAAAAAAAAAGAGAGAGATAAATTTTGCAGCTGAAATAAGAGCAAAACATTTTCATACATGAAGATTCAGAGAAAAAACTTGAGCCTTATCAATAGTCACAGCAGAGTCCAAATTAAAAAAACATCTATGTGTTCCCAAAACTAGATTGCACCTTGTTTATTTGAATGCAATTAATGACCACAGGGCAACATAAGTAACAGGAACTAGTAGAAACTTTGTAAGATGAAAAGAATACTAAAATTATCAAGGATCTCCATCTGCATTCCAGAATTCTGAAAGAACTAGTACACTAATACAACAAAAGTAGATATTGTTATTTTATTCTGATAGCTTTCTTTGATAACACAACAGATCTTTTAAGTGTGAAAAGTACAATTGGTCTCACCTATCTAGATTTCAGTGATTAGTGCGATACAATATGGCACTAGAAATTGCTACTTAAATAAGAGAATATGTGAATCAGTGCAAGAATTTTAAAATTAGTAAGAAACCGGTAAAAAAAGGATGATGGATTAGTGGTGAAAATCAGGGTTAGAGAAAAATTCCTACTAGAGTACCTCAAGGACTTCTACTGGGATTTGTATATTTCATTAACCTTGCCTCAAAAATCAGGATTTTTTAATGAAATGCAGTTTTAATGAAAAACGTAAGTGACATATTTAGGAGTAACTGTCAGAGGACTGGAATATCATACCTGGAGAACTATACAACCTTGAAAAAGATATTAAACTGCTTTCTAGTACAGAATTTCTAGTTTCTTTCATTGTTTGATCTTCAGTTTGACATTCTTGCATCAGAACAAACAAACAAAAAATGAACTGGCTTACAACACCTCTATAAATCCTATCTACATTTCTGCCATAGATCCCCAAGAGGTTACTCACATTTCGTAGTATCTATATACCAGAACCTTGCTGTTCTTTGTCCGGCAATGAGATTTCTCCAAAATTATGACACTTTATCAACAAAGCTACACAGGCTACGCTACACAGGTACCCAGATAGGTGACATGACAGATGTATTTTCTTGGGGAGACCTGTCAACAGCATTTTTCACTTCATATGCCTTTGCAATACAAATCAAACTTTAAAAAAAATCTTCAAAAGGGATGCTATAACAGCATGACATCACTGTCTTATTAAATATCTCTTGCTGTTGCAGAATTAAATTACTTGGGACAAACAAAAATTTGGTCAGTCATGATAGTTTTATTTTGGTATAGCAGTGAAATGTTCCTGCTAAAATTTTTAGTTAGGAATAACAGCAAAGCTGGCTTTTGATTAATTTTCATTAGCATATCATGTTACAAAAATATTCTACCTAATCTAAAATCAATATTAATCTCAACTACAAAGGAACAGCAATAAACAGCTGCAGCAATTGCTCAAGGACAAATGAGGTAAAAGTTGAATGTCGTGAATATTTGCCCATTAAACTTATTTCTTTTAAAATGATTCAGTCTCAAATTCGCATCAGAAAGCAGCATCAATACACCTTACTAGCAAACACATTACCTGAACAAGTACAGAAATGCCTTCTTAGAAACCCAAGATCATTTGGTGTTTTTACAGTTCTTAGTCATAGTCACTCAGACTGGAACACAGACTTTTAGTACATTATGGAAACCTGATTAGGTAAATCAAAACTAGCACTAATTAGATGTCAATACTCAGTAAACTAAAATGACACCTTAAACATTACTGTTTGGCAATTCATAAAGCAGAAAGCAACCTGAATAATCCTACACTGAAATGGTATAAAATGTAAAGAGAAGAAAACTCACTATTATTTTCCAACTTACCTCCTCCCTTGTGTCCTAAAGAAGGGTCTGTTTATCTTGTTTTTCACAAAATAAAGGTATTGATAAGGAGAAAGGAAAACCGGTTATGCCTGGAGTCCCTTCTCTGCTTTTGAAGACTCATGTTTATAACAAGAGAAACTACTTTTTTTGTTAGCTAGTGCTATGTTCATAAGAATATGTGATAAAACAGTTTATGTTTGTAAAAGAGAGACCCTTTATGTAAAATCACAATTGTATAGTTAGGTCAATTTTAACAAATTATCACTTAATAACACAAGATTCCATTTAACCTGCACCTAGAGTAATACAAGATCTTGCTTTTCCTCATCCATTACTATGCTGGCTATGACAATTATCTGAAGGAGTTTCAGGCCAGTATTTCTAACCGGATTTTTTAAAAATTTATGTTAACTTGAAACTTCCTTTATAATTTAGATATTTATTTCTCTAACTGATAAGATTTCAATGACCAGTCATTGTCTTGCTTTGCAAATAATCAATTCACTGATACACATACAGAAAACAGTCCCTTTGTGTAGCAAGCAGACAAGTCCATCAGCATAGAGACTATTATATGCAAAAGAATTAAAAAACTAAGATGTAGCTATGAAAATTATTAGAAAATGAGACAAGAAGGTTGTCCCACAGTACTGATACTGTAACATTAGATACTAACGGTGATTTTGCTGGGAACTACCATTGTTCAGTTCCACTTACAATTAGACAAATTAAATTTCAATTTAAAATCAGTTTTAATACTATTTATTTTAAAATACTGCAGAAAACGCATTACGCCTTCTTCACAGAGAAAAATGCTAACACATCTCTATAACAAATGAGGAGCCATCTGGAAGATCATACTTGCACTTCAAGCATATGTGCATCCACTGGCTGATCTTTCCTTATATAGACCTACAGCTGCTTCACAGCTGCTGAGGCAGCAGCTTCATCAGCACACACAAGGTCCCCAGAGGTCTTCACCTGGTCTGATCTCTGTGGCATATTTTATTTCAAAGCCTAGGGAGAGTGCTGGGTGGCACCTAGATCTATGTCACCCACACAGCGTTCCTTTCAGACTGTCTTGGCTTCTAATTTTCATTGTGACCATCAGGATGGACAACCTCTGGTGCCTTTCAGCTACAAAGTGTACAGAAGCCTATTGATTCCTGGTGCCATAACCTGCTGGTCAACCAGGCTTGAAATCTGCTAGCAGTCCTCCTGAAATTGCATTTTATTCTCCTCTCTGCATCAACATGATTTTTGAAATATGGGGTATCTTGAATGCCTATGCTTTAGCAATAAATATATAAAAAATATTAAGTATGTGTTCATAACTGCAAAACAAAAAAAAAAAAAAAAGGAAAAAGAAAGCAAAAGCAATTTATTGACCTACATACATATAGGCAACAGTTTTAATGAGCATACTGACTGTATTTCCTACATATTGCATCACAACGGGAAACACTTCTGCATCTTCAGTTTATTCCCTGCACAGTTTTTATTTGCTTGAGGAGACCATCTTTCACACGTGGTACTCCTAATAACTAGTGCTAGTGGGAGTTTCAGGTCTGAGACAGGAGGACAAGTGAACTAAAGTCACTTCAGAGACCTTCCCAGATGCCAGGATGTTCACAAGTAAGCCATTGCTTCCCAATGTTAACAAACTCAATTTCATTGAGTTAAACCAACAAAGTGGGCACCTATACTGCATTTATTAATCTTCTTTTCCATAAATGAATACCAACAAGCCATTTACAAAATAATTCTAATTCTTTAACAAAGGAAATACTGCAGCAGCTAAAGTTTTTATTTTTACAGTGACTGATTTCTTTCCAATATGTGAAACTCTCGTCCACCATCCAGCACCCTTTGGACTTCTCTTCCTCCTCAAAACCACCTTTGTTGTTCTTGCCTGGGATTCTTCATACAGGTCACCTGACAATTCATACTGAGGTTTTATAAAACTTTGCTGAGAGGAACCTATGTATTTACCATCTGTGGTCTCTTCAGGTGTCATACTAATGAGACAACAAAGTCTAAGTTAAATGAAGTGCCTGTTTCTAAACTGCATACTAAAAGGTCTATGTCCAAACTGTGTAATTTCTTATTATGTAGAGGCTCTGAAGGCATTACCTATTCTACTTCTCTTTCAAGCAGCCATCATGTCACCTTACACTAAGCTATTGAACACCAATAGTAATGTTTGGATTAAAAATCTCTTTGGAATAAATGATTAAACTTTTAACTAGACATGAAAAGCATAATCAGCTCCAGAAATATTATCTATTATTCAACATTAATTAGTGGTTTAACAAATTACATCATTATATTTTCCCTCTGCTTTTCTTCATTTTATTACAGGGAGCACATAAACTAACATCTTTATGTGACAGTTTTGGGATCCTTTGGTATGAAAGGTACTACCTAAAGACCTGCAATATCCTGAAATTAATGTATTGCAATGTATTTTATCATAATTATCTGATCAGTTTAAACTGATGTCAACCAGCATAACTGCCCTTCTCTTTTTCTGTCTCAATTTGAACTTTGTAGTGATGGCCATAGTGCTCTCTCATTTAAGCTGATGTAAGTATGTGTGATACACATGATAAACCCCACTGAGCAGGTTTTAAGCAAAACTTGCTATAAAATTACATGGAAACCTTTCCTCTAATCTGCCTCTCAACTGAAGGGGAAAACACATTTTTGTAATTGCCATCAGTTAATCTCAATTTATTTCACTGAGCAGTAATGTGAATTAATAGATTGGCTCACAAAACAGAAAAGAAAGGAAGAAACCATCAGGAGAGGTTAGAGAATAGGAGTGTCTCAGGGTATCACCACTGGATTAAAGGTAGAGTAGAATAATGACATCACAACAACAGTTTAGTGTTGAATATAAAATTGGAAATTTCAAAGATTTATAATGAGCAAGTTTATCCATTTTTCCCCTGAAAATGCAGCAATGGAAGATGAATTGAATAGTTCAGTCAATTTCTTGATTTAATACCGTAAGACATGACTTGACTTAAAAAAAAAATAGTAACAAGTCTTTAAAACTTTTAAAGCTTAGGTAAAATGTTAGTAGAGAAAGGAAAATACTAAGCCTTTGTCACAGATAAAAAGAGATAATTCATGGTCATAAAAACTAATTTTAATTATAATTTGAACAAAAAAATAAAGAAAACTGCTTTTAGTGTGTGAAATAAAAAAAAAAAAACTAGAGTCAAAACAACTAGAGAATTCTGTTGATAACAAAATTTGAAGATAAGCATATCAGAGACTGCACTATATTGAGATTAAATCATCATGGAAAAGGTTTCAAAACTCAAAACTTGAGCACTGAAGTCCTAATTGTTATAAAAGCTGCTTGTGTGACACTTAAATTTGATAGTATACTAATAGTCACAGTTTTGAACAACATCAGCCAAGAACATCAAGTAAAACATTTCAAGCAGTTACTGGAGACCTTTCCAATTTTCCCAACATGATAAGTCTATGCAAACTTCTTGACCTGATAGACTATTGATGAGTTATTACTAAAAAACCAACCAAACCACACAAAACCCCCAACCCAAAACAACTCAAACTAAAACACTTATACAAAACTGCTTATATATGTCAGGAAAGAACACGACACAACTTGCCAAATCAAATAAACTTACTTTCCTGTTAAGCTTATTACTTACTCAAGACTGATTCTAGTTACATCAGAAAAAATGCAAGGTTTATTCTTTCTTTCATGCGCACACACAGCCCAGCTAATTTTAGGTCATCTTACACAATGAGATGTCTTCAGTATGCAGAAGCAAAGAGAACTGGAAATACTCCTGCAGTTACAGATTATGTGGTGCACAGGTCTCCAAAAAGAGACCACATTTCACTGTGATCCCTAGTGCTTTCAAATCTGAGTGTATTCCCCATCAACAAAACCTGAGCCCACAGGACATCAGCAATTCATCTTGGTAATCTGTGACTTTGTCAGCTACAACTAACCTGGCATGAAATCCATAATAAAGATAATGAGAAACTATTTTGGGAACAAACTGCAGGTATATCCAGTGGACAGCAACTCTCTTACAACTACACCTAGTAAATCAAATCTCAGAGATATACCCAAGAGTCCATTTGCAAAACCAAAAGACAATTCTGTCAGTTACATTTCTTAATGGCTGAACTGAAAACCAGCAGTTTTCCTGTATCCAGCCTCCCCATTAGACCTATATACCACCAGAGCATGCTATGATGTTCTTCTTCAGAAACCTGAAAGCACCTGGCTTTGCAACACAACAAACAATAAAAACTGTGACACCAATTAACTGTCTGAACAGTCTCCTTTCTTTTCCCTGTAGCCTCCTTTACTCTTCTGCCTGTGAGCCAAGGAGACCTGCCAGGAATGCCTTGTGCCTGTCTGAAACGCTGTTTCCTTAACTGCTCTTGGCATTGAGACCAGCTAAACAGTTCATAATCACAAGTGTCAAGTTTGAAATATTGCAGAGCATTTTCGCTTTAAAGATCTTAACTATGTTTCTTCTTGGAGGCATGAATTAGTCCAAATCGCTACCTTTTTTTCCAATTATTTCCTTTTATTCTGCAGCATGTCGATAATCCTGACATCATAATTCTTGTAGAGATTTGAAATAAGACATAAGGTACAAGAAAGGCACATTTAATTGCAGGTGTAGTGAACACAAAAAAATTTGAACCTTGAGATTATACATGGAGATCAAAAAGAAGCATTGTGTAAATCTCTGTATGAATAAGGAGGACCACAAAGAGTAAACAATAACAGACAGTTTATGAAAGCAGTTGGAGCACTAAAATAAATAAGGCAATAATATTATTGGGAGAACAAGTTAGCTCAGAGGTAGTTCTCTCTTGCTGTGAAACATTTACAAGAAAGTTAAAACTAGGCAAGGTGAAGTAAAAGGCAGATGAAGATCAGTTTCATTTCACTTCCACAAAGTGAAGCAACACTTCAAATTGTCATAAACCACTTGCTGTTAATTGCCATTATTGATCACTTCAGTTGTGTGGCTGTGTTCAGATAGCCTCTGTTACTCAGCTGTGCTGTAAAATAAGATATGCTTTGATTCGTGCATTCTTAAATTGAAACTGAACCCCAAATTTTCAATGTCTTTGTACTGTGCCTATCCCACAGTGAAGGCCTTCTTGGCCAGGCTAATTAGGTCCTCTTCACTCATCCTGAACAAATGTTGCTATCTCTATTTAGAATAACCCACTGGTGAAAACAAAAAACCATATTCGGTTCTTCCTTTCTCCAGGGCATTTTGAAAAACCTTGAAGATTGATGCCTACAGCAAAACAAGCTGACAAGTCAGTAATGACATTCATTTAAGAATGTTTCTCTTCATGGAAAATTGCTTTGAATGTTTTGAATGATTTCACTTATTAATAAACAGTGACTGAACTGGAAGACAGTAATGCATTTTTTTTCTACTTGATTTCTAGAAACAAAATAGACTTAGATATGTCAGAAGTGCTGCACATTCAGTGTCTTTCTGAATACATTAATACACAACTGAGGCAAAGCCTGAATTTCAAGATCTTTAAGAGATGACTTTAACAAACAAGAACTTACTGAGTCGAAATTCAATTATGTATTCAAAGCCAAAACCTCCAACATATATCTGGTAAAGCAAACAGAACTTACAAGATTCTTATATTTGAACTAAAATTCACACCAAGTATGTTATCATTATATAGAACATGTTTGTGCAAACAGAGCATAGTGCAGTGCCAGTTATGGAGGCATTTAAATACATGCTGAGCTACTTGGACAGAAATCCTGTCTTGGATTGCAGACAAAATGCAGAGCAAAACCTATAAAAAGAGACACTGACACATGACTAAAGGAACAATGCCTAGCTGAGGTGCTCATCCAAATGTTAGCCTACTGCAGTTACAGAGAAAATGCATTACATTTAGATCCGATCCTGCAAAATAAGAAAATGTCACTTGAGCTAGCATCCAAGTTAGCAAACATTGAATATTTTTTTTACTATGTAAAAGTTAAAAATAAGTGTAATTTTCAGTGATGCGGCTGAAAGTACAAAGAAAACAGAAAAAATATTATACATTTCATATATCTTATTAAAAATACTGAGAATTAGGCTGCTCTCCAATTCTAGCATTCCAGATTATCTGAGGAACAAAATACAAATACTGAACCAAATATTGGTTTGGGAACTTATATCCATTTTTAACAGTGAAAAAAGCACTTGCTTTTCAAATATTTGTGTAAAAATTTTTTCATATTTCTCCAAAGTACAAGAAAACATGCACCTGCCCCATAAATCTAAGTGTATAAGGTACTAACACTCTTTAGTTTAGATTGGGTTGGGTTCAGGACAAAGTCAGATAAGTTTTGGTGTCACTTTCTAGAATAATTAAAAACATTATTAATCCTAACAACGTCTTTTCTCTTAAAATTTCTCACCGAGTCACATGGCTATTGCACACTGAAGTCTATCTCCATTAGCAGGTGAAGAAAGATTCCACTTTGTGGCTCTATTGAATGGCAAACAGCTCATCAAGCTGAGGTAAAGATAAGTTAAATTGCATATTGCATACTAAAATCACCAAAGTTACTTTTGCCATGAGTACCTGTACATACCTAAGAGCCCAATGTCTCATCTCCAGCCTAATTAGAACAGATCAGAACGACAGAATTTCAGCACATGGTTCCAGAAATAACAAGAAATGCAAGGCTTTGTGAACTATGAAATCTAACACAACGGAATGTGTTCTTCCTCAGTAAAGTTAGGATTTCAGGCAAAGGACTTCACTAGAACCTTACCATTCTTTGTAAATTATCCGACTGTCATGTATCAGAAAGAATATCATTCCACAAAATTTATTATTCTTCATCAACTTTACCTCAGCATCAAAAAAGAACACATAAAAATCAAGCTTTAATTTTTAAATGAAAATTAGTACAGGTTGCTCACAAAGATGTGAGTCCTAATTTAAATATTTCTACTCAAGTCATACAGTGAAGCATTTTTTCCACACTTTTACCCCTTTAACATCAAAGATGGTGTGAGCATGTGTTCAAGTTATCTTCACCAGGAATCAGAACATAGAGATGTACCTTCTTCAACCAGAGTCTTTGTTATTTAATAACTTGACCTCAGACTAGCATTTCCTCTTTGACTTTCACTTTGTCACATGAAAAGCGATTTATGCAGTGCACAGGCACACAGCAAATCCAGCATCTTTAAACCAGGACTGTATTTTAATTCAGAAGAATACTCCATAGACTGAATGACCGCAGATGTCCTCCCAATGTCTTCAATTTTTGTTGATGTCTAAAGCACAAATTCTTAATTTAATTTTTGATAGCAAGAAGAACAGAATGTCATTGCTACATTTGCTTTTCCAGAGTAAAGGAAAATGTTGCCATACTACCAGTATAACTCAGTAGATATGTTTTGGACTTCCAAACAGCTACAGAGATAAGAGAACTCATCATGACTACGCTATAAGGATAAAATTTGCTTGCAAGAGAAAATACAGTTTTCAAGCTAGTCAGTGTCAAACTGGCTTTTAAATTTAGTCATCTAAATCCAAATGTTCCTTTAGTGTGTGGGTATACAAGAAATGTATCTTTTACTTGTAGCAGTGAATTTCAAAGCTTGTTTTGCAACAAGCTCTTATTTTTGCAATGTCTCCCATTTTAAGAGGAAAATAAACTTTCATTCAATCCTTCATGAATAAGATTTTTTTTTTAAAGTTTTTATTTTTGTTGGGGACATATCAATTACCAGACACAGAGCTGTAATCTGTGTACTGAACTCTTCTCTAGCTTTTCAAAAAGAATGAGAAATAAAAATTTTTCCCTAGTTTCCTGCTGTATTGCAAGTTCTCTTAAGAACTGTTCCATAGCAGGGAAGAACAAGGTTAAATTTCTCATTAAACATTAATTTAAGATTTAGCTCTTGAATAAAATAATTCTTGATTCTTTAGCAAATTTGTACAGTGCCCCTGAGGTACTACAGCCCCTTTAAACTAAAACTAACACTAATAGCTTTATGTGCATATCTGCATATCTATATTGAGACGTTAAGGTCAAATTACAGTATATCAAGTGCTGTTAGTAATTAACTGTGGTCCTGATACAGCTCCCTCTGAAGCAAATGCAAGTCTTTTCTGATTTAAACAGGAAGTCCAGTGAAATAGCAAGTTTTAGATAAACGTGCACCAAATATGCAAAACCAAAAATTATTGATTGAGTGAATATAGGTATAAATTGTCACAGTAGTTACTCCCTTTGCAGATACTGTATCAGTTTTTTCTTAAAATGTCTTATTATGGAAGATTCTTTTTTTTTTAGTTTCAAATTAAAAACCAGAACCATCAAACCAGAAATATCAAATATACTACAGTTATAAGTCCCTATTTCAGTTTACACCTGTTTACTCAGCTTTAGCTGCACAACACAGCATAAAGCCACTCTTCATATACATCCTTATTTAAACTGCCCTGTTCTCTGTGGCTCTAGACTGTTGAAATTATGTGACTTGTACAGTACATTAAAAAGCTTCAATGTTCACACTGAATTTAAGAGCTAAAGATGGGAATGAGAAAAGTGGAAGAATAATGTATGCATGCATCTGTTTCCTGTCTAGAGACAGAACCAGTGAAATTTATGTATACTTTTTTCAATCAAGGTGACCTTAAATGTTCTGAAGTTGTGCTATGTCCCCCCTATGTGAACCTACAGGAAACAAACATCAGTCTAGTTTTATAAATATCCAAAAGTATGTATCTCTATCCAAAGTATATATATATTCAAAAAGTATGTATATATCCAAAACTATGCTCCCACACCACTCGTGAGGATAAGAAGGACAAAGCATTGTTAATGATAGGCTGAAGAAAACAAAAGCCTGTATTGAAAAGGCACAGACAACACCTGCTTGTTATGCACATCAAAATAAATAAATTACAACAAATTTAGACACGAAGAAAATGTTGCCCATCTTCCCAGGTATCTGGTTTTCCCTTCAAATCCTGTAGCAGTGACACACAGTGTTTCTTAAGACGGGAGTGAAAGAAAGAGAGATGCATTGTAATTCTTACAAGACAGTATAGGATTTTATTGTATAACATACACACCTTCGAGACAATGATTTCTCACCTTTTATAGCTTAAACAGGTCTCAGTAAATTCCATCAATACCTTTGCATAAATATCATCTTTTTAGCAGCCATACTTTCTAATGTCTAGCAAATTGTCTTATATGGATTGCAATATATCCAGACTCAGCCGGCAGGTTTACTAAATGCAGGAGGTGTTCTGTAATTGTACTAATCATTGCCTCACTAAATCACAAACAGTAGCAGAAAAGTGTGAATGCAGCCAGGTGGTAGTCCTGTCCTTGTATCAAGTATCAGCAATTCCTACTTTTCTTTTGACACTGAAAATGATGGTGGGCCAAAAGAATGTTCAAAGCATCCATCTAGTTACTTTGTAAGATTAGTGTTCTAGTTCACTCAAACATTCCTTCACAACTACACCTGTTACCCATTCTCTTTTTATATCTCTAGGAATACAATACCATCACAGCACACAAAGAGGGGGATCATGTCAGGCAGCCTCACAGGCATTCCAGAAAAAAAATTATTAGCACACTTGGAATGAATTCATCCTCTGTAACACATACAAGACTGTGCATTTTCATATTTTTCTAACACATTGAGCAATTGTATATTTCCAGTATGTACATGTTTCCAGAACTGCAAAGATTTCAAGTTCAATTACTAATTTTAATATGTTTATGTAAAACACATTTATTTTGAGGTCATTTTGAGAGGTTTGATGAAGATGCAGAAAATCAACTTTCTAGCCCCAAAGCCTTTTCCAGCAGACCTTCATATTTAGGGGATTGGTTTGGATTGGTTTGGTTTGGTGGGTTGAAAACTTGTTTGTTTTGTTTTGGGTGTTTTGTGAAGCAGGCATGTTTAAAAGAAAAAGAAAAAATGAAAACAAAGTAGCAGATACAAGGTACCAATGAGGCTAGTAGCAGTCCACTTGCCAAAGAGTTCGACTTGGTAAGAATGTACAACATCTTGCCTCTTATTATCGGGTCGCGAAAATTACTAATAAATCAAGTAGACCTTTTCGTTTCCTTAAAGGGAACCAAATTTACATCTCAGACTATAATGTTCTAACTAATTTATATTCCAGGGTCATCATATTAAAAGATTTCATATGGAAACTCTTCTTTTTGTAGTTCAGATTGTACACTATGCACATACAGAGAGAGAGAGAGATGACCAAATGTCAGACCAGTGGCAGTGAGGTGCAAATCTGATTCCAACCCCTCCTTTTGGTCTTAAGGGACCAAGACACAGAGAACAACCAGTTACAGCATCTAAATTGGGGTGAGGGCTGGATGTGGGTTTAAAGTCCAACAGGAAGGAAAAACAAACTAGTTTTCACAGTTTACTGCGATTTTAAATCCTAACATTAAATAAAAAGTGACCAAAAAAAACCAACACAAAAACCTTCATTCCCAGTCTCACAGGTAGTATACCAACATAACTATTCATTCTGTTTTCTTTCAATAAAACATCTAAATTGGAAATGGAAAAATTTAATTCAGCTTGCTATTGTTTCAATTCAGTGAACATGACAAACAAGAAGAGTAACTGGCTCACACTGAGTTGAAAGCTAAATTTGATTTTTAAAATAAACTTAGTTATTACTCATATGGAGTAAAGTAGTATAATTAAGCTCATGTTAATACAGGAGGCTAAAAATTAATTCATTATATATTATGGAACAAATCTTTCTTTTTATCTGCTAGCAAATTAGCTACAACCATAATTTTTGTTAGTGTCTTCTCTCTGCAATAATTCCTTGACTAAAACTCATTTTGAACACTGACTTTTCTAATTCAAGAGGATTTTGTCTGGATAGAAGTCCACATGGGAAGTCTGTTCTCTAAATGAATGGCAATAACTCTGAGAATTGCAATCCCAGTGTGACTACTCTAATTTAAAAATGAGAAATTCATTTGTGGGAAAAGGCTGAATAATTTTTCTATATTCACTGTGTTTAAAAACAAGCCAAAGAAAAAACCAAAAACACACAAAACAAACAAATAAACAATAAAAAATAAATGAATGTGCATGGCACATTCTAAATTTAAAACATGTACCAAGTACATGCAGTGTTTCTTATTCTGTTTCTTTAGATTTTCTTGTTGTCTACAGCTTCAGAATACCTTGGGAAAAAGTTCAGTTGGATGCAAACAGTCAATAATTTATTAAGGTACCTCAGCACTACATTGTAAATGTTTCAAATCCAAATCAGCACCAGAAAAAAAAAAAAAGACTCTTGAAAAAATTACAATTTTTCTGCTCATCAACTGTCTGCAGAGAGAATATACTTTTTAAAAGATATATTGTTCATCCCTGGACAGTATGTTGCTTTCAAAATACAGTTCAAGTTCACACTGAACTTTGTGATCACCCACATCTGTATACCCCATTAAAACTACAGTTTAATTGATGCTACAAAACATGCATTGCTAACACAAAGTTAACATATTGAGCTAAAACAATCTAATAAGACAAAAGCAGATGAATATTGGTAGACTGGAGCCATGAAAGAGAAAAGAATGTAGTTTTGTGGCAGGAGCATACCCCTGCCCCACAGCCAATACCTGGCAGCTGCCAGCCATTCATCCCCTTATTTTTGTGCCATACAGCACTCCCCACGGCTGTGACAGGTACATACCAACCTGGTGGTGGGAATGAAATTGGCAGCATCAATGAGATGGGCATCCCTTGGCCAACAGACAGGGCCCACAGCCAGTTACAGGCCTTAAGCCAAAGAAGCTTCTAGACCATGATCATGTATGACCATGAGTTCTGCTTCAATCAGATTATATATGTGGCCTCCACAGGAAACCACTGTATGCAGTGCTCCTCAGAGCAGCAGGTCTGTGATGGGAAGCCTAATCTTGGGTCTCGGGTGGCACCCAAGAAGACTTCCTGGGACTGAGTGTTCTCACCATTCCACTGGGTAGACAACTGTTTTTCTACTGGATATCCAAGAGTCACCCTTTAACCCTTTGGGTGAAGCAAAACCACCACGTGGTACCCAAGAGAAAGGCCTCCTCTGTGTGTGTGTGTGTGCATGCGCACTTATGGTCATAATTCTTGTCCATGTACTAACAATATCCCTGACTAGTAACACTGAACCTACAATCTGCTAAATGTCTTTAGAGTGTCATTATGGTTGCCCCATTGTTTCTCAGTTTTGGCTATTGGTTGTGTATTAAAGCTATTCTGAGTTAGTGATGTACATCCATGGCAAATTGAAATTAATTTTCAAAGACTAATGAGTTCACAAATAGTCTCCATATCACATATACAGATTAGCTATATCTAAGAGACAATTTATATCAGGTATACTACTTTTACCCTTAGTTCGTAGTTGAACTGACAGATGCTACTCAGCGCGCTGCTCAGCTGTGTTGCTTCCCATCATTGCAACAGGTCCATTTCTAAACAATTCCTTATCCAAAACACAAAGAGAAACTATTCAACGAATTCGAGTTCTTCTAGGTTGTTATATTGATTTTGCTTGGAAAGGTTTTGGTAGTGGGGAGGGGGGGTTACAGGGTTGGCTAGGAGCTTCTCTCCTGTACAACAGAGACAATGCCAACTGGCTCCATGCCAGATCTGCTGCTGGCCAACGCCAAGCCTATTAGCAACAGTAGTAGCACCTCTGGGATAAAATATTTCAGAAAGGGAAAGAATTTACTGGACAGCAGCAATTGGAGCCAGAGAACAGAAGAGTGAGAACCTATGAGAGAAGCAACTCTGCAGACACCAAGGCCAGTGAGGAAGGAGTGGGAGGAGGTGCTCCAGGCACTGGAACAAATTCCTCTGAAGCTTGTGGGGAAAACTGTTGAGGCAGGTTGTCCTCCTGCAACCGATAGAGGTCCACAGTGGAGCAGAGTTCCATGTGCAGACCCTGGAGGACTCCACACTGGAAAAGGTGGATGCATGAAGGAGGCTGTTACCCTGTGGGAAGCCCACTCTGAAGCAGGCTCCTGGAAAGACCTGTGGACCAGTGGAATGAGGATCTCATGCTAAAGCAGGTTTGGTGGCAGGACTTGCAACTCCATGGGGGACCTGCATTGGAGTAGTCTGTTCCTGAAGGACTGTACCCTGTGGAAGGGACCTATGATGGAGCAATTCAGGGGGAACCAAAGCCCATGGGAAGGACCCATGTTGGAGAGGTTCACAGACTTCTGTCTCCTGTGGGAGGGATCCCATGCTGGAGCAGTAGGACAGTGTGAGGAGTCTTCCTTCTGAGGAGGAAGGAGTGGCAGAAACAACATGTGATGCACTGACCACAGTCCCCATTCCCAGTCTCCCTTGAGACACTGAGGGGAAGAGATAAAGAATTGTGTGCAAAGAAAAGCCTGTGAAGCAGAGAGGTGTAGGTGTAACTGTTTTCAAGATTAGGTTTTACTTCTCATTATCCTAGCTGATTTGATTAGTAATAAACTCAGTTATTTTCCCCAGGTTGAGTCTGTTTTTTCCGTGATGGTAATGGGTGAATGATCTCTCTCTGTCCTTATCTTGGCCCACAAGCCTTTTGTTATATTTTTTTCTTCCCTGTACAGCTGAGGAGGGGAGTGATAGAGCAGCTTTAGTGGGCACCTGGTATCCAGTCAGAGGCAAACCGCTGCAGTGCTAAGTAAGTGAGCCTTTCTTTTACAACAAGGCAGAGGATTGGATCACAGTGGATTTGTACTGTATAAATGACAGAACTATAGAATGGTTTGGGTTGGAAGGGGTTTTGAAGATTGCCTCATTCCAACTCTTTGCCATAGGTAGGGACAACTTTCACTAGACTAGGTTACTCAGATATGTCTACTGTTCCTCTTAGATCACTGGGTCTCACTTCTCCAAAATGCTTACAAAATTTTCTGAATGACCTAGCATAAAATAAGATGAGTCACTGATTCCTTTGTCTTTTCCTTTGCCAGGGAAAAAATAATCAGGTACACTCTTTTTGATTGTTCCTGTATTGCTGAACTTTCTCTTCACTGCTTTAATTGTCAGGTGTTTACATGCTAGTACTACCTACACATTATTTTTCAGCTTCCTTAACTACTAACAAATTCATACAAAATAGATATTCTATCTCAGGACATTACTCATAAAATATTAAAAGTATTGGCTTGAGGTAATATCAGCTAAACTTTTCCTCATAATTAGAGTTAAAATTGGCTTGTGCTGTGTAATGTACTACAGTAGAGGTAGAACATTTTTACTAACAAATTAATTGATCAGGCACTCACAGTGGAAAAAAAAATCTTATTTTCAATTTATAAGAGAATATGTGTAAAAAAATTGGACATATTTCCATAGGATTTTTGAAAATTTGTTTGCATCCTAAATGCAGTGAGTTCTTTGTACAGTCGAAGGTAAGACATAGGCATCTCCTGAAAACAATTACTACAAGAAGGAATATATTACTGTAATGAATATAGGATAGTTAAACTTCTGAGTTAAGCACCTCATAAATGACTGCAGCAACAATGGTGATCCCTCCATAGTAGCACTAGCTCTGGCAGTGACGTAAATCTAGACTGACACAAAAAAGCAGTACATTACAGTGTTCCTTAAGTAATTTTGGCACCAGTGATCAAAAAAATTAGCCACAGCTGGCCTTAAGTGGCCTTAAGACAGAGGAGATGAATATGGCCCTATCTCTTTCATTACTGGACAAGTCTGTTTCCTCTGAAGTAAAGTATTATTTCTAGGTCATTATGTAATATACCAAACAGCTTCAGTCATTGAATCTAGTAATGCAATTCTCATAAAATAGAGTTTAATTTGAAAATATGTTGCCTTTTCTTTTTTTCTTTAAAAAAAAAAAAAAATTTTTTTGTTTGCAAATGTGTTTATTCCTGTATTTTGGGACAAAATGGCCTGGTAATATTGTTTAAAACACTTAAAGCAGATACTACCTTGAAAGCAGTTTTGCTTAGCTGGGACTTTTCAGTCAGATCAAGTCATCAGTACTGAAAAATGAGAGTGGCACAAAATGTTTTGATAATCATTACCATGTATTACCGTTGCCAGTAATGGCCAGTAATCCGCTGTTAGAGGACAATGATACCATGATATTTAACATCAGGGTAAGATGTACGTGCATAAAAGAACTGGACATCTCTATTGTACATGTACTAATCTTCTGCACATTAATAGACAAAATAGAACATACTGGATAACAGAAAAATTGCGTGAAGACTTGAAAACATCTTACCATTGCCAGAGTTGTACTTTTAAGGAATATAACTCAAAGATGAATTTTATTTTACCCCTCTTAGTGCACTTTGCACTGTGTTTAATTACATTTGTATATATTGCTTTATTAATTATGATAATCACTATCACAGCGTAGCATAAAAGGCTTATGCTTACAAGTACCTGTAATGATTATGGAACTAATTAAATGCCAATGATCATGTAAGTGGAAAATACTGTAAAATGAACTTTGATAAAGATGGACAGAGTGGTGGTGCCGAAAGGCCTCATTGGTGTGAATGTCTTATGAACGGGTTCCTATATATTTGGATGGAAAAGCTTCCCTACAAAAAATACATTCTGAAGACTTAACTGACAAAGGACTGATAAATTCTGCAGGGTGGCAGAACTGTTGATTCTACATGTGCCAATAAGCTGGCACCGAGAACCTGCTGACTCCCTAGTGGGCCACAGCACACTCAGTACCAACAACAGGTTGAGTAGCTCAGACCACTTTCAGGAGGATGTTAGCCTCTATATGCATTTAAACGCTACAGGATTATGATGAAATAAAGGAATGAGTTAGGGTCTTCATGAATATGTACCTCAGAAGCCACTGGTGCCTTCTAGGTCCAATCTAGTCTACCTCAGTTCAACAGTTTTCTTCAGAGTATGCAGCTGGGGTCATCTTCCAATTGTTGCCCCATTAGTTAATGTGTGAGCAAACATTTTAAGTGACCGTGATGTGACTAGCTATATTGTTTATGACAGTTTGACTCCACTGACAGAAGCAACTTCCCAAATAAAAAAAGTTCATAGAATTCTCAGTTGTAATCTGACCTCCCCCAACTCCTACTCCCTACCCATTAATGAAATGTAGAGATAAGGGAAGACATTTATATATATATATATATATTTGTATATGTATATGTACATGTATATATTCATATATAAGTATTTTTATACCTTGATATGAGTTCTGTAAAGAACTACCTATGCATGTCCTATCCCACAGCTGATTTCAACCACATGTGCAGTGTTGAGAGCACACATCCAGTCTTGCTATCGCTGCTCAAGTTTGAAACAACGTTGCTCCCACTGGTTGCTATTAGAACAGCCAAGTAGTTTTATAGAATAGGAGATGTTGTTTTTAACTCCACTCTGGGACTGAACTATCTGCCACTATAACTAACAACACATACCTATTTGAGTAGGAATTATTCATTGACTGTGGATTGGGGAATAAAGTCTAGGTTAATCTCAGAAACACAGAGTTGATAAATTTATTATTTTTACTCAAGGCTTTAGGTACTATCCTTTTATTTAAATTTCTAATATATTTTAATTGTCTTTTTATTTAATAATAACCTAACACACTGAGTTCCACATACAAACTACAACTGGACTGTTTCAAATATTTTTTTTGTCTTGCAGTTGTGTAAAGAGAAAATTAATCCACATCAGACCAGTTTAAAACATACGAAGAGAGCAGTTTCACTAAAGGGAAGGAGTGGTGTGGGACAGGGTGAAAGGGGAGTAGGGACAAGACAAAATAAGTAGCTTTGCTTTATTTTCCAGTTATAGCCACAGGCTAAAATAAATGTGTAATAAGAGTATGTTCTACAAAATAAGCAGAAATATTATGCTCATTCCCTGTTTTAAGGGATGACCAAGAGAGCAAATGGGATCAAATCTGTATGTGGACTTCTTTATTTCTGCCCATTAATCAGGATTATCTGGTCTTATGTATTTTAGCCTTTTACATGACCCCTTCTTCTGTGGGACTTGAGCATCTCTCAGCATTAAATAAGTCTCAGCAAAAGCGATCTAAAATGTAGCAGTACCAATAACTGTATTTTACAATTTGAAAATGTATTTCATACAATTTCCCACAGAATCCATGCAAGCAGAACAGAGAACTGACTTTCAAACGCCAGATAACAGGTTAATCAGCAGGTCATCCTTCCTCTATATATTGTTAAGGAGACACATCACTAAATGAATAAATATTTAAAAGCTAACCTAAAGTATCAGTGAACTGTAGTCACTATCAATCTGATGTCATGCTTCTGACCAACCTGAAAAGGCCTTAACACAGTCACAGCCCCCCAAAAAAACCCCAAATTATGAGTTCCTTCACTCCAGCTGGCACACAGGTTAGACACATGTATATACCAAGCATGAGCAGTGTGAGCCTTCAAGCATGAAACAATGGCATGTGTATTTCACCCGCAGCCAATTTAATTGTATTACCTGCATTTAAACATCTGTTTCCTTCTAATTAGGAGTAAAGGAAATTGCATTAAGAATAAAAATATCCACAACATTTCATTAGATCTGAAAGGGTTGCTAACCTCCACCAAGCACATCAGAGACACTTTCCATTTATCTTTTATGCAAAATGACTTTCAGGTAATTGCACTCTCTTCAACTAAGATAAAAGTATTTACACTAGAACTACCGATTGTGACAAGGGTGTCATACTGACAAATTGTGTTTGACAGCAATTCAACATCACTTTGAGATAGCAAATTTAAAATAATCCAGAGACACTGGTAGAAAGGCAGAGTTAGAAATATCTAGTATGAAGCAGCCTAACATTCAACTATGAAGAACATGCAAAGTAAAGCTAAGTATGAAACAGACATACATTTATTGTTTAAAACTAGAGACAATTTCTTATTGACTCCAATGAAAGAAAAGCCAGACAGAAACCAGAATCTTCAGTAGCATATTTTTTGTATTGTGCAAAAAGCAGCCCTACAAAATCAGAGGCTGATACAGAATCAAACAGAAAGCAACATCTCACTGCTGAGAAAGAAATTATACAGTGTTCTGATAATTAAACAATGGATTCTGATATACAAACTCACCCTACTTGAGGGTACTTCTAGTAGGACCCCGAGATACAAGAGATTTACTTGAGAATCAGTGATGAAACTTCACTCTTGGCTTCATTTTTTGGAAGGTAGATAATATAACATAACTGCATATCAGTAAATTTCAACACTGGCCAAAAACATTTAACAAATTCATCCTGTAGTTTTTAAGGTCAATGAAGCTATGTCTAGTTTGAAACCCTCTCCAGGAACTGGGAAACAGCCAAAATGCTGGGGAAAAGATTTTCACAGACCTGTTCAGGTTTTTCTGCCCCTATCTTCCTACTACAGATTTTCAACTTATTAACCCCCGTTCTCAATGGCTTTTTGGTCCCTATTTTCCTACTGCAGTTTCTCCATTTTATAATCCTCACTCTCAACTTCCTACAAGGGCATGACAAGGGTACATTTTTTTCTGGTACTCCTGAGAAGGAGCTGCCTCACCTAGTGGAAAGGAAAAAAAGAATTCACACAGATTGGGGGAGACAAATTTGGCTAGCACTTCTTGTTCTTTAAAAACAGGTTTTTTTCCACAAAAATACATTCCAGCTTTTATTAGAAGTTTATTAAACCATTAGGTTAAGAATACTCTTGCAAGAAGACTAAATTTTAAAGTATCTGTTAGTCCAATAAGGTTACAATGAAAGCCAGCTTAGGTCAAGAGAAATACTCTTACTGATTCAAGTGGCCTTTGGCTCAGGTCCATGGCAATTTTCTACTTTCTGAACTATATAACATTTCTAGGTTAAAATAAATAAATAAATTAATTAATTAATTAGTTATGTAATCTTAGTGCAAAGTGGCACTTTTATGAAAGGTTTCTTTTTTGGTTTCAGCTTCACTGTTAACATAAAAAAACCTCAAATCATGTAAAAACAATCAATATTCTTACTGACAGCTTAGAATAAACCCCAAAGCACAACTATTTACGACGTAACTGTGTGATTTCAGACTGACAATTCATGCACAAAGATACACTGTAGAGCAAATTAAATGGTGAAGCAAAATTTAGTATTATACTGAGAAAATATTTTTTTCAATTCAACTGAATAGCCACTGAACACCTTTAAAACAGTTTTCCTGCTTCACCTGAAGACTCCCTCAGAGGTTTAAATCCAGATCCTTCGATGTTGTGTATGATCAGCTACCTCATTAAAGTGAAGGCAAGAGTGCTTCTGTTTCACTCTTCTCAACAGCTATCTCAGCAGATTTCTGTTACACTTCATTCAAATCTAACGCTGACATGTTACATGTAAACTTCAAATCAGAATTTTCTACTTTTTGAATACAATGCACTCAACTATTCAGTTTTCTTATCATACATGGCTCTTTACACTCTGGTTTTATGGATTTTGTTGTTTGATTGGTTGGTTTGTCTGCAATGCTTTGTTGAGCCTAATCTGTGGCAAGGAAACTGCAACTTCGCAGTTCTTAAAATAGTGCAATAATCATAATTTTTTGTTTAAAAAAATCGTCTTCCTACATGTTTCAAAATGTAAGCTTATCCTTTAGTTGCTCCTATAACTTAAGAGAGTGAAAAGAGGCAATACCTTGTTAGCATTTTCCTGCAAATAGGACAAGATGACAGAAGCTGCCACTTGTCTAAGTGTTTAGGAGACTTTCTAGATGAATGTGATCTTTCATTCTCGTTGCACGTATCTTCCTCTTTATTCCACCCTAGAATCAATATTTTTTTGTTGTAGTTTGTCAGTCCTTAAAGTATCTGATGTCTTTCAAGGCAAAGAAATTAAGATATAACAAAGACTACAGGAGAAATTAAGCTCATTTTAGTGTGTCTTCATTTTATATTGAGCAGAAATTTCTCAGTAGGCATATTCCTGTCTTATTAGAAGAAATACTAGATTCATTTAACAACAGCTACTAGTACTACTTAATTTTATGAGGCAAACATTGCCCTGGAGAAAAAAAATCTGTGTGGTTCTTAGGAACAGCCATATGCATATCTTACAATAAATAATGAATCTGGATTTCAGGAGAGCTAGCTTTAACGTATTCAGGGATCTTCTCAGAAGAATCCCATGGGAACAGGCCCTACAGGGAAGAGGGATCTGTGCAAGCTGGTTGTTATTTAAGGGTCACTTACTCCAGACTCAGGAATGATTCATCCCAATGAGCAAGAAATCAGACAAAGGGGACAAGAAACCTACATGGATGAACAAGAACTCGTGTCATTACTCAAGCATAAGTGGGAAATTCATAGATGGAAGCAAGGTCCAACCACTTGGAATGAATAGAGGTTGTCAGAGTAAGTAGAAATAAAACAAGGAAGGCCAGAGCACCTCTGGAATTAAATCTGGTCGAGGATGTCAAGGACAAATAAGAAGGGCCACTTCAAATACATCAATAACAAAAGGAAAACAAAGGATAATGTGGGCTTGTTACTAAATGGAGGGGAGACCCTGGTAACAGAGAGGCAGAGAAGACAAAGTCACACCTTCATCGCATCATTCTTTACTGACAAGATCAGTCCTCAGGAATCTCTGACCCAGGAGACTAGGGTAAAGGAATGTTGGAAGGAGGACTTCCCCTTGTTCATTGGGTTAGAGAATACCAAGGCAACCTTGAACATCCACAACTCCATGGGCCCTGACAGGATGTATCCATAAATGCTGATAGAGCTGGAGGACTCCATAGTGAGTCTTCTCATGACCATCTTTGAAAAGTCAAGACAATCAGGCTAAATGCCTGAGGAGTAGAAGAAAGCAAATATCACCTCACTTTTCAAAAAAGGGCAAGAAGGAGGACCCAGGGAACTACCAGCCAGTCAGCCTCATCTGAATTCCTGGAAAGGTGATGAAACACCTCATTCTGCAGGCCATCTCTAGTCACATGAATGACAAGAAGGTGATCAGGAGTAGTCAGTCTGGATTCACTAAAGGTAAATTATGCCTGACCAACCTGATTGCCTTCTACAATTGCACAACTGCCTGGATGGACGAGAGGAGGACAGTAGATTTTGTCTACCTAGACTTCAGCAAGGCTTTTGATGTTGTCTCTCACAACATCCTCATAGGTAAACCCAGGAAGTGTGAACTGGGTGAGAGGACAGGGAGGTGGATTGAGAATCGGCTGAATGGTAGATCCCAAAGGGATCAGTGGCAGGGGGTCTAGTCACTAGTGGTGGAGGCCTGTCACTAGTGGTGTCCCCCAAGGCTCAGTATCATTTAACTTACTCATCAATTACTTGGATTAAGGGTTAGAGCAAGTTCACTGATGACACAAAGCCAGTAGGAGTGTACAATACCCCAAAGGGTTATCCAGCCCTTCAGAAGCATCTTGACAGTCTGGAGAGATAGGCAGAGAAGGACTGCCTGAAATTCAACAAAGGCAAATACAGGGACCTGAACCTAATAGAATATCCCCATGTACCAGTAACAGGTTGTGGGCCAACTGGCTGGAAGGAAGCTCTGCAGAGAAGGACCTGGGGGTGCTGTGGACAACAACTTGCCATGAACCAGCAGTGTACCCTTGTGGTGAAGAAGACCAATGGTATTATGAAGTGCATTAGGAAGATTGTTGTCAGCAGGTCCAGGGAAGTGGTCCTGTTGCTCTACTCAGCCCTAGTGAGGCCACATCTGCAGTGCTGTGTCCAGTTCTGGGGTCCTTAGTGTAAGAGAGACTTGGAGCTTCTGCAATAGGTTCAGCAGAGGATTATGAAGGTGATTGAATGGACTGAAGCATCTCTCTTATAAGGAAAGGCTTAGAAGCTGGGCCTATTCGGGTTCAGAAATTGTTCATCAATGTCCATGAGTATCTGAAGTGTGGGTGTTAAGAGGATTGAGTCAGGTTCTTCTTGGTGGTGCCAAGCAACAGGAAAAGAGGCAATGGGCAGAAACTGTTGCACAAGAAGTTTCAGAGGAGTAAGAGAAAGAACTTCTTTACTGTGCGTGTGACCACACACTGGAACCAGTTGTCCAGAGAGGTTGTGGAGTCTCCCTCATTGGAGATATTCAAGAACTATTTCAACGCAGTCCTGTGCAATGTGCTCTAGGATGACCCTTCATGAGCAGGGAGGGTGGACCCTTACAACGTCACCCATTTTCATCAGCAATTTCTTCCAGAAGTTTTTGCATATACATGGATAAATACTTTGCTAGATTTTGCATTGCAGATCCAGCTGTACATTAAGATTTTTGTTTTATAAAAATACAAATATCAAAACTGAACTAAATTAGCCCAAAACAGAAAAATTTGCTCATTTTCTCTCTAAAAAACAAACAAAACCCCAAAAACATTATTAAAGCTTTCAGATTTTTTAGAAGTTTGGATTTTTTTGCCCATCTCAGTGTTAACACTGGGTATAAAACCTGGCAAAACACTATGATATTTACTTTTGGAGTTGATGAGAATGGCCACAATAGATCTTCAACTAAAAATCAATGTTAACTTTTCATAGTAAAAGGAAATCAGATAGAAAAAAAACATAGGGGAGAAGAGAATTCTCCCTGCAGGCAGTTCAGAGTAGAACCATCTACCAGTCTGTTACTGTGACAGGAGAAATACAATTCCCTTTTCAGGCTCTGCTTGGATTTTATGTCAAGTACTAAATTCACACCTGATATACACTTGAATAGAAGATGAAAAGAATAACGTTTACCATTGGTTTTAAAATATTGTTTACCCTCATGTTCATAAAATTGGACCAGTTAACAATACTGTGTCATTACCTGAGGCAGAACACACCAGCTTATATTGCCAACAGGAAATCTTTATTTCTGCTCAAAATCTCAAATGTTGTTAGACTTAAATTTTAAATGTGCTATCAGACTGAACATTAGATGAATGCCTACCCCTTGCCTTCTGCTCCATTGCATAGTAATGATATCAAGCTTGTATTTATTACAATCCACCAGCACTGAATCTTACAGATCTTTCCTAAGAAGGTTTCTTCTCAGTTATCAAGAAAATTGCTACACACTTACCATGTTTACGCTGAACATTTCATCCAAGTTCAATATCAGAAATATTTTACATGGCTTTGTCATATGATACTGAATTCACTACAGAAAGATGCGCTGCCTTTTTGTAATTTCCACCCTTACAACCAGCGAGACATTTTTAAGTATTTGCTAACCTTAAGTTAGTAATGATGCTTAAACGAGCACAGATTAAATTAGGCGACATTGCAACACTTTGCATAACACTGTAACATCCTTCCTTGTTGTTTCTAAATACTCACATGAAAAGTCCAAAGAGTTCTGGAAATTTAAGCTCCTTTATTTCTACCTTATCTTTTGCAGACCTATTTTTTTGCTATAAGAATCAGGCTTTGCCCTAGACTGTGCTGTTACTGATTTTAAAATCTGATTTGGGGGGAGAAAAAAACAAAAACCATCAACAACAAAAAAAACCAACCAAACAAACAAAAAAACCAACCAAACAAACAAAAACAAACCCCAAATCTCTGTTCTAATTTCTTCTTCTTCTAACAAGTAAAAAACTTAAAAGCCAAAACAGAAAAAATGGAACAAAACAAAAGAAAAAAAACTTCTCTTTAAAGATAACTGTTTAATGTTGTGTTTGGTATTTTGCTTACAGTGGTTGTATCTTAGCCTAAACATTTTTTTTTCATTCATATATGCTGAGTGACCATAAAGCTTTGCGTAGGTATATTCAAAAATTTCACTTTTCCCTTTCATTCAAAAAGACTTGTAACTTTGAGAATTCCCACTTAAATTGCTTATAAGTTTAGTATTACTTATAAGGTAGTCGGACATTGTCAGTTTAATATTAATACAATGAAAGTTTAACTTTGGAATCCTGCTGAATTCATCTCTTTGTAAGAGAATTCTTGAACTTGAGTCAGCAGAAGTCCATTAATTGTGATAATTAATAAGCTGTGACCCCTCAGCTCACAGGATAGACTGTAACTGAGCCTCCAGAGAAGGGAAGGAATGAGAAAAAAAAAAAAAAAAGTAGATGACTATTACTCTGACCTCACATTACTGAAAATTATGCTTGTTCAGAAACTATTACTTTTTGCTGAAGCACCAACTATATGGCAACAGGGAATTGTAAAAACAAATACTTTCATCTGTCAACAAGCATAAGTATCTTGAAGTTTTGATATGAAATCAGCATCCACTATATCAAGCCTACTTCATTATTAATTTAGATTTCTCTCCCAATTTTTAAAAAGTACCAAAAATAGGTAATTTGGCATAACATTTAAGACACCACCATCACTTGCTTTTATAGCAAGAGTATGTTTTAATTAATCTGTTTTAATTATCTTTGTTCAGGCAGGGTGGCGGTGAAGAAATCTCCTTTTGTTTTTTATTACATTGATTGTCCCTTCATGGTTTCCCAGAACAACACCTTCTAGGTTAGTGGGAAAGCTATGGTTATCCCGAGAGTCTTTCTTTTTGACCAGCACAAAGGCTGGAAGACCCTTGCACGCCAAGAAGCTGGTGATCAACATAACATTTAAGTTGAGATTGCCCTGGCTCATGCTGTGCTACATGCATGGCCTGGCATTGAGACCAGCGCTGCACATGGTTACAGTATAAACTTCACCTCTGATGATAACAGAGGAGCCTGTGAGAAGCTCCCTGACAGTACCAGTGATTCTGTTTCCGAATGAAAAGCCCATTCAAGGTGGCACAGGTTAGGAATATCAGCATCTGAAGGAATGTAAGATCATTAATACTATTCTGTCTTTGTAGTTTCATTTCTAATAAATGTCATTTTAAGCAATACTTCACAGAATCTGAATGCCTTTTTCACTCGGATTATACTGAACCAGCCTCTCCAGATGCAAAACAACCAGGTATATTTATCCACAAAGGCTGTAACAACCATAGTGTGTAGGCAATACCAGTGGGATACAGAGGAATATGCACAAACAGCAGTTCTATTTAATTATCACAGAATAGTTGGGGTTGGAAGGGACCTCTGGAGATCATCTAGTTCAATCCCCCTGCCGAGGCAGGGTCACTAAGAGCAGGTGATACAAAAAAGCATTCAGGTGGGTTTTGAATGTTTCCAGAGAGGGACATGGCATCAGATGGCTGTGCGCTATGGAAAAGAAGGACTAATTAGGTCCTTTTTATTCCTTCCCTTCAGTTTGTGCTAGAAAATCCTAAGTATAACAGTTTCAAACACGGGCCAGTTCTTTTCTATTTTTGGAGGCATCTGGAAAAAAATAGTACAAAAGAAAAGTAACAATATTCAAGTCTGAACCATAAAAGACGTACTCATACTAATAGTGTAATGTGGCTTAAAAAAACCCCTAAACTAACAAACAAACAAAAGGAAGAAATTCCATGTTACCATCAAATTACTGACTGAGAGGGCAATCAAGCCAAATATGAAAGCAGCTAGAGAACTTTAGTAACAACAACAACAGGAGGAAAAAACCCCAAACAAACCCCCCCAAAAACCAAAATACTCCCTCACCCAAGGGAAAAAAAAAAGAAACCTCCCCACCCAAAAAAAAAAAACAAACCCAAACAAACAAACCAAAATCAAAGCAAAACAAAAACCAAACAACACTCTAAACTTTGAAATAAAAGATTGATCTTGTCAGCAAAATTCACATTACTGTTTATTTCACACAAACTCCCTTTCCCCTCCCAAGAACACAATATCCAATTTCTCATTACCACTTCTAAAGCAGAAAGCTTAATCTAAGTGCCTTTCCCAGGGGTTAGGATGAGCACTGCTCCTTTCTCTTCAATGCAGTGTGACATCAGGCAGTTGCAGTTAGCCCCTGAGAGCAGACCTCGTTGCCCCCCTGGCTTTCACTATGTAACCTAGCTGCTCAGAATTGATTTTTAGTGACTCACACCAATGACCTCCGATACAATGTTATTCATAAGTCTCAAGTACTACATTTCATATACTGAACAAGAAGTTGGAATTAAAATGCACAACAAAGCCAGAACCTCAACACGAATATCTCTTAAACAAGTGTTGTCAACAAGATGCCAATGTGTGTTTTCAACATTAGTGTTCCCAGGGATTTACTAGCTATTATATTGCTACAAAATATTATAAATTATAAATGTCTTTTTTCCAGCATTTGATAAAGCTGAAAAAAATTTATCATCAATTTTGAAAAACTACATACATATCTTTTCTCTTTTACAAAACTTAGCAAACATTTACAAATAAGGTAATTGCAAGTACAAAACCTTCAATTAAATTATTCCTTTTATTCAATAATATAGATAGCTGAATAAAATATAATTGTTCCAAATACATTTAAATTCAAGAGGAATGTAAACACCTGTAGTAAAGCCTACTTAGCAGGACACACACTTTCACCTCATAAGCACACTGATATTCACAGATCCATTGAATACTAGCATAGGCTGACTTAGTCAAATATCCCTGTCTGGATCCAACATACCTTACCCAGTCACTAGTTCAGATCTCGGGTCTTTGAAGATTCCACCCTCCCCTCCTCCTCTCTAGCCAGTGGAGCTTGAAATTTATTAGCAAGTCCTGTCTCTGACCGATACAGAATGAAGAACAAGGTCACACAAAAAAATAGATAGGAAGAAAATAGTGAGAAGGGAGGACAAACTGCAGTGATCAGGCACAGAAGTTGGCCCCACAAGTATACTGATTAGTTGCTTACATGCAGCTGGTACTTTTTATCTCATCTTCTGTCTGCTCTCCTATGCTTGCTCACATCCTCTCCAATCCAACTCAGTCCCCATCTTTCGCTGCTTTTGGCCCTTCTCCTAAAGATCCCGAAATAGTTCTACACATGCACATAAATACCCTCAGAATACCCCTACAGGATTTATAGAATCCTGCAAATGCCCTGAAAATTTCTGTAAAAATTCTTTCCCAGGAGGCCCAATAATAGTCTTGTTTCCCTAGTTTCTTCTCAGCTACAACATTTCTGGTTGAACTTCTTCAAAGCTCCAGGTAGTTCTTTCAGTTGTCCATTGATCAGTGACCAGAGAGATATGATCTTTGTTACTTTCTTTGTTATCTCCTCTCCCTTACAGTTTACCTATCTAAGTACATTATTTATTACTTATCCTGTCTCTTGCCTCTGCTTCTTACACTGGTGAGCTATCAACTATGTATTATTCAAACTCCATGTGTTTATGTTACTTTTAACGAACTAAGTTAGTCAACTTCATGGAGTCAGACACAAATCTGTAAGAATCAATTAAGTTTCACTTATATGAGTATAATACAACACTTCTGCTTCACACTGAACATGCAAATGAAAGCTGCAGTCTACTGCTTTACCAGGTCTTCTTTTCCTGACATGAAAAATTATTGCCAGTGCCAGGACAGGTGTAATTAAAGATGAAAAAAAAAATCTGATTGTTATTTCTAGTGTGCAGTGGTGTAAGGAGAGTGTTATCTTAGTCTAGATTCTCAAGTAAATGAAATACATACGATTGCTAAATTACTCAGTAGTTTTTGATCCTTCAGGTGATTATCAGTCAACTTTAAGGGTGGACAAATAATTAAAATCCCACAACTTGTTTGAAAAAACACTTAGAAGTTACATATTTAAGAGAGATACAAATTACTGTCTTTACTGAGGAAAGGTAGGAAAGACACAACTCTTTTGTGCTCTTAGCATCTGGCTAAATGAGTTACGCTCCTGCTAAAAGTCATCCTGCCATAAAGCGCATGCTTAGCTCCCCAAAAGTCTCAGTATTGCATCTTTTCCCCAATGAGAACATCACAAGGCACATGGGTGATTATGGAGTGGACGCAGCACAGGCTAAAGGTAACTTGAAGTCAGTCTGTACCAAAAGAAGTTCCATTAGTTTTGCAGATCACAGAGTTCATCTTCAGATAACTGGCACATTAAAAAAAAAAAAAAAAAAAAAAAAAAAAATTTTAATTTNNAAAAAAGCTATTACTGTGAAAAAACTCGACCAAACAACAACAACAGCAAAAACAAAACAAACAAACAAAAACCCCCACACACACATACACTCTCCCCCTTCCTCCTAAAGTACTTGTCCTTTGCACATTTACGTCAAGGTTTTGCTTGCTTTAGCTTGGGAGGTGGGAGGGGGTTTGTTTCTAAATGGTTAAATCACTGCAGTGAAACTTATTGAATAGCTTCTCAACAGTAAAATAATAAAAGACAACATAAGCTCCATTTCCATCTATTTTGTTGTCATTCAGCCTCCTGCATTCTGATATACAAATCCAACCACATAACCCATCTGTGTAACCTACAAAGGCATTTTTTTCTGTTGCAGCATTACTGCCTCTTTACCTTCAACTACAGAAGGTGTAGAGGATAATAAAATAACCATGACTTCTCACCATTACAAATACAGTTGTTTCTTCCCTGTATTTGTACTGAGATATGGAAAATTCACTTATTATGTAGCTGGCACAATAAAAATGCATTTCCTGGAATCTCTAAGCACTAAAGGAATCAAACTCTAATTTTCCTTTTATCTCCTGGAAAAATAAAAAAGGGCCCATTGTCATGAAGTATAAAATTCATTGTCTGATATGATCTAGGTTGTAAAAAACCCAAACAACATATTTCACAGCTACAGCTCTTGGTTTATTCAGGCAAAACAGGATTAGAATATGTAATATTTGTTTAAGTACATGTCCTGTCTCTTCTGCTTACAATGATGAAATGAGATCTAGATCTTTTCAGCAAATTTCCTTTTCCTCTTTCAATTGCTGATCTATAATGAAATGTAGAAAGCTTGAGCACAAAATAAGGAAAGTTTGAAAAGAAACAAACCAGTATAATTTCTCTAAGTATACCAAATGACATGGTCTCACTGATTTTTTCAGTAAAACAAAGACATTTAAAATAATACAATTTTTTACATTTCTACAGTCACATGTCTTGAAACTGTATGAGACCACGTTGTGTTTTTAAAAGGTGCTGGCTTAAGCAGCAGTTGAGGACATGCCAACACAATCATATTTTGCAAGATCTTAAGGTACCTAATAAGGAATGTTCTTCTAGCTAATGAGAATTTTTTGATAATCTTATATTTTGGGAATAGAATTTTGAAACATTTTCTAGTATTTTATCAAGTATATGCATACTAAAATATAATTCAATACAGAAAAAAAATTGTTAGTTTTTCAACAGACATTTATTAAGTGATTGATATTAAGTGATTGCAGCTGTTGTGGCACAGAGCCAAACAGACCCACATGAACTCCAGATCATGAGTTATTTTGCTCTATACAGATTTATAGCATACAATTATAGCAACACAATTTGTAAACATTTCTCTCACCATTTTTCCCCCTCTCTCAAGGGGACTGAAACATGATCCACACTGCGTCCCACATGCTATATTTCCCTAGCTGGCCTTTTTTAGATAAGCCCTTCATAATAACAGTGCCTGCCCATCTTAAAGAGCAGTCTCATCAGGATGTATCACACAAACTTAACCACATTATGCTCTTCTGTAATTAATCAGAGAGACTTTCTGTACAGAAAGCTGAAATGAAAATGCGCAATTTACAAGTTACAGTAAAGCTCAGAATAGAAGGCACAGATTGTCTTCACAAAGCCAGCAGTTTGTACGTTACACCATTCATCATATCAAATGACCAGCTTCTGAAAATACTAAACCATAAATAAATAGCAAACCATACAATAACAGAAATGCTAAAATGTGTCCTAAAACTGCAAGATTTATAAGCTGGAGGAAAATGCATCAGATCTTGCAAGTAAACTTTCTTAATTTATTTTCAATTTCATAGGAGTTCCATTTGCACATTGCTTTTTTGTCCAATCTCATTCCCTTGGAGTCTCTTTGTAATCCAAAATTGTTCCATGAATATTCAACAAGAGCGGGGCCTATTGCCACCATAATTATTCATGTGGCAGTACAGCAACTTAGTCTAATCTTCATCTTTCCAAAGGATCTCTCCCGGGATTAAAAAAAAAAAAAAAAAAAANNNAAAAAAAGGCATGTGTTTGCAATTGTGTGTATATATAAGGAGACTGAAAGCACCAAGGAAATATAGATGCCCGTTTTGCTGCCACTCACAAAGCAATTCCATTTGCTCACCTGTTATTCCCTATGTTTTTCTTAAGTGAAACAGACTTTAATGAGGTTGGACTGATCTTGTCAGTTACCTGTATGCAGGCTTAGGACTGCCTATTGTTCTGTATTTTTTTCTGATGGCTCTTATAGCACAGAGAGACAACAGAACAATTACAAGGCAGTACCAAAGAAATCCAAGAGATATGGTTCATGGAAAGGGACAGAAGCAACATAGCTGAAGCTAAAATTGTAAAGGAACTATGAGCCTGAACACCGTGTCCTGGGCATACCACTCCCAGAGTAGACTGAGAGGGCCTCCTTAAAAGCACAGCATCTTTCCAGGACATCCTGGAAATCAGATCCCATTTCAGCAACAGCAGATTAGCAGTTCAGGCTCAGCAATAAGAATGTGTTGCAGGCAGCAAGGGGGGAAATCTGTACATGAGGAAGAAGAGAATAGCTGCACAGTGACCTGACACAGAGCATTTTGGCAAATGGCAAGGTGAAGTTTCAGCAACGTAGCACATGATTGGGCTCAGCAAAGAGGAGAAGATGTGGCACACGGAAGAGCACAAGGAAGGCACCCTGTCAAGTGATAGTATGTTATGCTCAAATGAGTACAGTAAGCAGCAGACCATGTTCTGTAAAAAAGACTTAGTTCTGATGTACCTACCATATTTGTAAGAGAGTCTTGCTTAATTTTCAGACAGAACACAGCTTACTGTTTCGTATGCTTTGGCGAAAAGCATATAAATGGCATATCTTACACAGGATAAATCCGGGAAGAAGGGAGGGAGAAATTTTTCTAATTTTCTCTCTCTTTTTCCAGGCACTATCACAACCAAGAAAGTTACATTCTTCTAATTATTTTATATTTGATTGATTAAAATTAATGAAATTAAACAAATGCACAGATAGAAATGTTCCAGCTGATCAAACTGAACAGTAAGAATTGTATTTGTAGATCTGAGCTGGTTTGGAATAAATCCTAAACATTTACAATATAAAAGACTGAGTAAAATTCTTTTGCAATTAAGAGCCTTCGGTACCCAAAGCATCCTGCTATACTCCCTGTGCCAATGTCTTCATAGAGTGTTCTGTGTTTTCTGGCCCTCCCCATTTTTAACTGGTATTAGAGAAAGTAAATTACATTCTCTGTATTATATTTCTCTCTCTGTTTTACAGTCATCATCTGCAAGCCTTAGTGGTTTTGAAGTTCTTTTGCATATTATAATTCATATCCAAAACACTTAAAACTCAAAAATCCAGCCATCTGCTGTTTCAGTTTTTCAAAGTACTGCAAATATTTTTAAATACATTTGTCAGCATTTCTGTATTTATAAACTAATAAACATACTACATTCAAAATAAAATTTAAAAAAAACAAACAAAAAAGCCAACCCACCAAAAAACCAAAAAGACACATGCACATACCCCTTCTGCTTTTATAAACTATCTGTAGTATATACTGAAGTAATTTCTGCTCTTATTTCCTCTTTTACCAGCAATCAAACAAAATCTAAAAAGTTATTTATCTGTTACTAATTCAAATACAAGTGCACACGAAAAAATATATCCTTTTTAATGTATAGTATATGCATTATAGTATATGTATAGTAAATGTATTATATATGTAAAAGTACAGATATTCTCAATTAAACTGCATTTAAACATGTATTTTAATAAAAGTAAACCAGATTTTGTCACTCATAAATATATGAAAAAAAAAATGACCTCTTGTTGAGGAATACATTCAGTGCAGGTAGCTTGGTGTGCAGCCACAGTGGGAGCTACAGGTTGAGCTCTGTGGGTGCAGGAGACCAAGTCCCCATGAAAGGCCCCCCCTCTGCATAACCAAGGGCCCGGGGACCTGCGGCCCAGCCGGGGGACTGGACACTCAGATACACGGCAGGAGCTGATGACCCCGACTCCTGCCCTTACACTGTGAGGGTATAAAAGACCAGCGTGTCCTTTCTTTGGGGACCCTACTCAGAGGCACCAGCTCAAACTGTTATTTAGTTATTTCAGCAAGATTAAACGATTTGAAGGATCTGGACGTCTGTGCTATGGGAAACCTGGGGCTGAGCTGGTAAAGAAACCTGGTCTGACCATGTGAGTGTGGGTGTGTAGCTGCAGAGGAGCCATGGTCCAAGCTCAGGTGGGTGCGAGTGTGACTGCCAGAGTGGCTGCTGGATGGGCCCACAGGGAATTTTCCTTGACATTCTACCATACCTTAGAGCCAGCCTTGTATAGTTACATTTTTTAACCCTGGAAAAGCTTCGTCCTTGGTGTCATACTTTTTTTAAGTAGTCACCAATGAAAGTTCAAAGATTATATTCCATATTCCAAATTATATTCCATAATTTTTGCATAACTGTAAGGGTGTAAAATTTGCTTGGGTTTTTTTGAAGGAAAAAAAAATAATTCCTCCACACACAAAACCAAGCAAACAAACAAAAAACCCCAATAAAAACAAACAATGTAGACGCCAATGATTATCATTTAATCAAAATGGAAAGATCAGTGTTTTGCTTTTAATATAAAAGCATTTATTTCAAGGCCAATAAACTTCAGCTAGCAATTCTGTCTCAATGTGGGTACCTTTCTGACCACATAGAGACAGGTCAGAGACCCTATGACTATAACCCCTTCAGTACCCCACAGCAGAGTGATTTTTGCAAGCGTACAACCTCAGACTGCATGGGCTGAATACCAAGTGAACCCTGAAGCTCTAGTACCAGCAGTACAGATGCAGATATGGATTAGAACAACAAAGTAAAACCTTCTGGTGTTTAGTATAAAATTTATTTTGCCAGTGTGGCCACATAAGGCTCTATCACTGAGTAACAAAGAGAAGTCAATCCAATCATAATGTTGAAATTACTGCCATACATGCTACTGATTAGGTAGGAATAATACATCCATTTTAAACTTATGATGTTTCCCAACCAAGTTACTCCTCTATGTATTTTAGGACGACTGAAACAGTGGGGATAGATGTGTTACAAACATCGCTGGACATAACACCAATTCTGAACAGCATGTGCATTATATTGCCTACAACCTGTATGCCCCACTAGAATTAGTACAAACACACTAAAAGTGAGTGATACACTTGTTTTGTGCCCAGTACACTGAAATACGTTCTTTACAATAGCTTGCAAGAGGAAAATACCACAGTTGTACAATTATAGTGCCAAATTTCACTTTGGGTGAACTTCCTTCTTGAGTAAAACCTTTATAAATAATTTAATTAGATTTTTAAACTCCTATCCAACCCTTGTTGTTTTGGGAACAAAAGCATTATCACTAAGACAAGGTGGGATATTTTGTATTGTCTTTTAATAATATAATACATGACAGATTTGGAAATAAATGTATTGTTTTGGAAGACTAAGGAGTTATATTTCAAGTAGTCTGTGTTTATGAATATAAGTTTTGGCTTGAATAGGTAGAACAAAATGTTACAAACAAACTATTTCAGTTAAAATTGCTCTAAAGTTGTTACATTGGCACAAGTGAGTGAGATGTCTAAATGAGAACTCCAACTAGGATTTAAAGCCTTCCACAGTTGAGCTGAGGTTGCCCCAGGACTAAACACTGTGAGACTGTGTATCCTCTGAACTTTAAAGATGTAGCAACTTTGAAATACATCAACAAGATAAAATAAGGTTAAACCAAAAATTTTTTACATTTGGACAATAAGCAAAGTGCTCTGTTTTGCAAGGCAGAATTTTTCATTTCCTATTACTGAGATGTGACAGCTATTCATGCTGATAAACACTCCATGAAAAATAAGTCCTTCAGAAATGATTGCTAATTTTCAAAAGAGTTCTCCCACTCTCAAGACTATGTACTTCTTAAAATAAAAAGTGTTGTGAAATACCTCTTTTCCTGTTTCTCAGACATTTTTAAAAGTATTCACTAAAAGCTGGAGAAGATAGAAGCAGGGTGGAATGCCACATAATCAGAATAGTGAGATGGACCCTGTTAGACTTTGCACGGCCTTTAAGGAAGCATACTGAATAGTCCTATCTAGTCCAAAACAGTCCTTTTGAAACTTTTTACCAAAGATAACATCTTGCTCAGTCAGAACTAAAAGCTTCCACATATCACTCCTGTGAGACACCCAGAAATTGATGAGATGTTCACAAAAGGCTAAAAAATTTTCAAAGAAGATTATGGCCAAAAATTTTTTTTTCAAAATTTAACACTCTAAACAAGTTTGACTTTTCTGTCTCCATTGAGCCCTACATCAAATGAGGTGGCTTAAAAAAATCACACTCTATGCTGAACTAAAAAGCAAAGGAAACTTGCAAAGATGAATGTTTCAGATTCTTAAATGAAAAAAGGGAATAATCTTAAAAGCACAACTCTGCTCTTTGTTGACTTTGTAGTACACTATTTAAATACCTGATATATAATTGATGGCTTCAATACTGAAACAATTGATTTAATACAAATAGTCTAATATTATTTATCCCAGATGGGGGGAAAAAAAAAAGTTTAAAAGTTACGTTGTATTCTGACTTTTCTTTAACTAAACATGCACATCCTGATTGCATGCTGGATAATTCCTTTCAAGCCTCATTTTACCAGCTGAGCAACAGGAGGCACAGTGAAAGGCACTTTCTAAATTTATGAATATCCAAACATACAGAGAAAAATTCAGTAGAAAAAATGGCAACAAGTTTTAAGACTGCAGTTTTTCAACATGCTTTTAACATGAAGAACAAAAAATGTTGAGAAAATCATGTAGTCATTACAGAGTAAAGATCTGCCTAACAAAACCCTAGGACAATGAACAGGGCAGTGTGAATATGGTCCTACTTGATAAAAGAGAGTATCAGGAAGAGCAAAGAGCACTTTCTGAAAAAAAGTATCAAAGCCAGTCTCAACATGAAAGTCAATATTAGGTTTGTTTCACTATTGAAATATATGATTTCTCCTGTCTTCAGACATATTTATCTTGGAAAAGACCAGGAAAATAAAGAAGGTCCTTGAAGAAAGATAAATATTGACCACGTGTAGCCTACACATATTTTTGATTATTGATATCCACTGTAAGTACAGCCTTCCTTTCAGATTTATTCTTGCTTAGTTTTGAAAAATAAAACTAGTTGAATTCATACAGTAATAATTTAATAAACTATTGTTTTCAGCTGTTGCTATCCTGTTAAGTTTTGCTGTACAAATTTATGTATCATCATTCCTTGAAAAAAATTTCAGTGAACTAAGCATAAAGGTTCACATTATTTTAGCCAAACTACCAAACTTGTTTTAGTCAAAACTGCATGAGCTCTACTTCCTGCAGTTTTCTCTGTTTGCCAATTAGTATGAAAGATAAACATGACTATTCCCTAAAAAAGCTTACTTCCATTTACTGACCCTTTGTATTATACTTTTTTCAGTCTGAATGACAACTTGCACAAAGCGTGATGTAGCAGAGGAGACACCAAGTAAAGCAGCTACTTCATAATTAGATGCCCTTGAGAACATACATGCCCTGTAGATTTTGCAATAAGCCCTGGCCTTCTATGATGACACTCCAGCTTTCATGTTCAGAGTTTTTCCAAAGTTGGTGGGGAAGGCAGTGGGAGGTGAGCACTTTTCAGCTCTTTTCTCAGCATACTGGGACAAAGTCAAACTCAGCAATTGGAGAATACTCTCCAGTCTAAAAGTCTAGATGGAGCCCCACAGTCTGGGACTACAGCACTTAAAGTTGCTCATGAAAGCTTCTAGAAAACTATCACACAACTTTCTTCTACAAACTTCTCTGAAAAGCAAGTGTCAGTTTTCATGTCATAACTGTAAGGTTAGTGAGCCATTCATTTTGTATTTATAGGAAAGAAGTGTAATCACTCAACAGCATACCTGATGGTATAAATATTATCTGTATACATCATACACTTTCTCTAAGTAATTACCTTTCATTCAGTATCAGACAATAGGCCAAGGGGGAATGTACATAGACAGTGCCTAAGCACATCTGTATATTCTTCTTGCAAAGAGTATAATGATCTTTCATTTATAAGTAACTAACCTTGCCTAATCATATAACAGGCATTTGTTTTATAGACTTTACTGCAACTGAGTGATTAAACAGCAATAATCATGATTTTTTTTCTTCCATGTTTTAGAATTTGTGTTTTTTTTGGTAGTCTGAAATTCCTTCACTATCTCAAAGTTCTTCAAATACAATCTTTTTGAAGAATGAGCCACAGATATTCAAAACAGCAGCTGTGGCATTTAGCTGCATTTGGTTTACTGAGTCACATGGCACTGGTTCTCTTTCCCAATTCATCAAAGCACTTCCAGTTTTCACTTCAGTGATAGGACTAATTTGCTTAAAATAGTCAAGTTGTTAATAGCTAAATATACAGCTTTACATGTAATATAATACATATATATCAAATTTACATTTTATACATATTATGTTAATACGAACAAAACAAAGACCCCCAAAATGTGGCCCCGTTACTGAAGGAGGATATCCGCATGGAAATGACTGAGGTACTCACTGCCTTCTTTGCCTCAGTTTTCAATGCTGCATTTTCCTCAGGTCCCCCAAATCACCACACTAGGATGCTGAGCTCCAGGGGCAGAAGTACTTTAATAGTATAAGAAAAGTAGTTTAAGAACCAGTGTATACAAGGCTGTGAGACCAGATGTGATGCACCCGCAGCTGCTGAGGAAGCCACTCAGTTAGGCGAGGTCAATCTTAACCAACTTCAAAAGGTCATAACAATTAAGAGGATTGCCCATCCTTGGGTGGGGGAAGATCATTGGTAGAGAGGAATTGAATCCAGGGAACTCAGGTTAATCAGGCTCACCTCAGTCCCTGTGAAAGTTATAGAGAAAGGCCATTTATGGGAAGTTATTTTTAGGCACTTGAACAAATGGTGGTTGGAAATAGGCATGTGAATTTACCAAGGCAAATCACTCTTGGCTACCTTGGCATCTTTTTTTAAATCACTGCCAGCAAGGGGAGAGTATTGGATGTTGTATACCTAAAGTCTATGCAGGTCTTTGATGCCATCTCCTGTAGAATCTCAATACGAGAAGAAATGGACCAGTGGAAGATTGGGTAGAAAACCAATCAGATCATTGAGCTAAAAGAATAATGATCAGTGGCTGGAAGTTCAACTGGCAGCTAATTACTAGTGGCAGTCCTCAGAGGTTTTTAATAAAGCCAAAATTCTATACCTTCATTAAAACATAGACAAGGGAACAGAATGCGTTCTCAACAAGTTTTCTACTGACATCAAATGTGGGGATGTGATCCAGTTGTGGCAAGGTAGGGTTCAAAGAGACCTCAACAAGAAAGGGCAGAAAAAACATATTTTAAAAAATATTAACATATTTTAAAAAAATAAAACTAAAGGGAAGTTCTACACCTAGGACAAAAACAAACCAAAACAAGAAAATGCAGCAATATAGACAACAGGATAAGTAGCAACCCTTTTGAAAGCAATTCAGAGCTCCAGTTGACCGTGAATTCAACATATGTCCCCAGTGTAACCTTGCAGCAATGATGATTACCCACTTGCTGGGCTGCATTACCAAAAGCACAATTACTGGTCGAGAGTCATAATTCTTCTCTATGTAAAACACGTGGAATATTATGGACATTATGTCCAGTTTGGGGTCCTCTGGTGCAAGTAAAAGATCAAAAAACTGGAGACAATCAAATGGAGAGCTATGAAGATGGTGAGAGAGTGGAGCATATGAACTAAAAGGAGAGGCTATGGAATCTCGGTTTTGCCTCAAGAAAATAAGGGTATCTGTGGATCTAACTGCACTATTCTGCTACTTAACTCTTCATAAACTCCTATTGTTGTTTGTTGGTTTTTAGTTTTGTTTTGGTTTTGGTGGGTTTGTTTTTTTTTTTACTTTGTTCCTTTGCTAGACACTGAAACAACCTGCCCAGAAAGACTGTGGAATCTTCATAATTGATGTCAATGAAAGTTTGACTGAATAGTTCTGAGAAACCTGGCCAAAATTTTGAAGTGGGTCCTGCTTTGAACAGACCAGCTAACTTTTTGAGGTCCCTTCCCTCAAAATAATTCAGATTTTTCTGTTATTAGAAACTGCTGTCACTATAATAGAGAGGATTCTATAGTACATACCTGAACTGTGAAATAAAATCCACAACCATGTTGGTAACTGTATGTATATCTTCTGTTATAAACAACCACGGCATAAAGTGTTGTAGTATTTATTATGAATTAGGAGAGCATCCTTTGTGAAAGAGCTGCGCTTTCACTAATGTTGGTCTGACATTTGCAAAATTGATTTGTTTTGACATTTAGAGCACTTCTGTTGTAGTGTGGGCTCATGTCTGACATTAAGTAAAATAAATTACGGTGGTTTTGCTTAAAAGCTTCCCATAAAACACTGTTATTTTACAATGCATATGACATCTGTTCTAGCAGAAGCAGTCATGTTTTTAAAAAACATAGTAGGCATACTGACTTATGTGGAATCTGACTTATGTGGAAACAAAATCCTTAAATGAAGAATACCCAAAACATTAAATGTTGGCCACTGAAAATAAATGAATGTTCACACAACTTGTAGGCTTAGTCATAAAACTTGGAATCCAGTTAAATGTTTGAGGTAATGCATCAGGAACTTTATTTGCATTTTTATCTTAAGAGAAAAAATTTGTTTATATCTTAAAAAGAAATAGGAATAAGTTGAGAGAGCATAGGAGAGACTAGCTCAGACATTGGATCTCTTACTTTAGCAGTACTGCAGGTCTTTTACTCATATTGGTTTACATTTGAAATGCATAAACAGATCAAGTTAAATAGAGGTGGCTTTTGTCCTTCCAAGTGAATCATATCTAAATGTTCATTGATTGTTAAATTTCATCGTTTTCTTCTGATGCCTTAAAGTGATTCAAATTGTTGTTCTGGATTCAGTTTTTTACTACATAACCACAATGTATAGCAAATCATAGGGTTCTTCTGGGATTTATATCTGAAAGGTACATAACGTAGGATATAAGATTGTAATCTGCAGTATTATACACTTTTTCTTACAGATTAAAAGTCCAGAAACTAAGTTCAAGCAAGCTTTATCATTAATCATACATGCATTGAATAGCCCACTAAAGAAGAACTATTCCAGCATACCTTCTTCCCCATTTTTATCCTTCCATGGTAAAGGTGGACAACGGCATAGAAGCACCACTGCACCTGATAAGAACCTCTTGGGGAATCCCCACCCTTACTAACCATGGCAGGTTTCTGTTTACTGGGTATTTCTGCAGGTCACACCCTCTATCTATCTATATAGGAGCTCCAGCCTCTTAGCTCAGGAGTGGCAACAAAGCCTCTCATCTCCTTCGCTTTGTGTATTCTCTTCCATATTATGGTACCTTGGCTTTTTTGTCAGTTTTCTGGGATTTCCAGATGGTTTCCCAGGACTCTGCTAGACTGATCCAAAACCGCTTAGTTTCTAAGATCAGTTGAAATCAAACCAATGCAGTCAACAGGAACAGTACACATGCAAAAGTTAAATGTCTTCACTTGTTTCTTTCCTAAAGTTTTGGCTCAACAATGTCAATACCACAGAACTCTATGAGGAATTGTGCCAAGCTGCAAATGCACTTTGGTCTATTTCTTTCTTTTCCAAGTTAAACAGAGCAAGTGACTGGGTACATGGTATTCTTTCACATAATGATCTTTTCCATGTCTTATAAGTTATCTCTGTTACATAGTGCACTTATTTTATTGTGGGGGATCCGACTGCCGATCACGAGG